>JAPQNM010000029.1:534692-632192 GCA_029783475.1 Metacarcinus magister | reverse complement strand
TTATACATTCACATAGAAACGCCCTAACACACACACACACACACACACACACACACACACACACACACACACACATTGTCCACAACCGAGGCCCATCTGGCTATAAATTAAACAGGTGTATGTGTATGTGTACGTGTGTGTGTGTGTACGTGTGTGTGTGTGTGTGTGTGTGTGTGTGTGTGTGTGTGTGTGTGTGTGTGTGTGTGTGTGTGTGTGTGTGTACCTGACAAGGCTTAGCAAAAATCTCTCCTCACCTTTTCTTCCCTTCAATAGCCTCGGGACTCACCCTCTACCTTCCCCTCTACCCTTCCCTTCCCCTTATCCCCTCCCCTCCCTCCCTCCCTTTCGCCTTTCTTCCCTTGGGGGTAAAATGACCACCTCCCTCCTTCCCTCAACTCCTTACCGTGTCTCACCTCACCTCTCCCTTGAGACAGGTATAGGTAAGATTGTGTATTTACTGTATAGTCTGCTAAATATATCGTTTTCATTCATTTATTTTATCTATTTTGAATTGTTAGTTTATTTTTTTTCATTCTCTAGGACAGTAAGAGAGGTTTGAATAATATTTTAGTCTCTCTTAGTTTTCGTAAATGTATTCTTGGCTTACATACATTTTTTTTTCTTCTCTTAGGACAGTAAAGGATGTTTGAAAAAATATTTAGTCTCCCTTAATATTCGTAAAGGTATTGTTTGTTTAAATTCTAAGGTCGAAATTTAGTAATATTAGTCAGGAAAATATTCTTAGTCTCTTCTATTTTTACATCTGCATCTCTTTATAAAGGTTAAAATGATATAATATAAAACAATAAATCAAATCTTCACTAGTTTTCCATCTTATCTCTACGTAAAGGTGTTCTTAATTACTTTCTGAGGTCAAAATACAACCACCTCAATCATCTTATCAAACTTCCCGGTCCACTACTATCTCAGGTGTTAATTACCCTCACAAGACAGGTGTAAAATAGTAATAAAATAGTAGTAAATAGTAACATGTCAATTTCTTCCCCAATCCAATCACTGCTACACTTATAACGGTGAAAATTATGATGACTACGTAACGACAAAAAATAAAACTACTTCATCACTCGTCCAGGTGTTAAATTACTATATGAGGTACAGACACGAGTACACCTGAGTTCCTCCCTCCTCTTTGCACCTCATTTCCTTATCGTCAGGTAGGTATGTGTAGGTGTTAATAGCTTACTGAGGAGACAACGCGAGCTCTTGAGTAAATATGTCAAGCCTTTGTTCAGTTAGGTGAAGTTAGTGTTGAAGAAAGTTAAGTTAGGTTAAGTTAGGTTTGATTATTTGTAAGGAGACTGTAGATTATTCCTTTTCCTTGTTCTCTCTCTTTGTGTCTTGAGTTTCGTCAGGTAAAGGTGTGTGTTTAGGGGGAGTTGAGAGAGAGAGAGAGAGAGAGAGAGAGAGAGAGAGAGAGAGAGAGAGAGAGAGAGAGAGAGAGAGAGAGAGAGAGAGAGAGAGAGAGAGAGAGAAGGAATTGACGGTACACAGCTGCATCCTGGAGTGACCAGATAGTTCTTCCTTCATCCTGTTCTCTCTCTCTCTCTCTCTCTCTCTCTCTCTCTCTCTCTCTCTCTCTCTCTCTCTCTCTCTTTTGCCCCTCCTACGAGTTTGTGAAATGACGTCATGAGTGAGAGAGAGAGAGAGAGAGAGAGAGAGAGAGAGAGAGAGAGAGAGAGAGAGAGAGAGAGAGAGAGAGAGAGAGAGAGAGAGAGAGAGAGAGAGAGAGAGAGAGCAGAAGGAGGTAAAGAGGCAAAAAACAGACCAATGGTGCAGACAGACAGACAGCCGGCCGCTAGATGGCTGTAAGTAGGTGACTAACTTTCATCTTACGTATTCTCCTCCTCCTCCTCCTCCTCCTTTATCAAGAAAACGTCGAATACCAACTAAAAATAAACAATATACTAGTACATAAAAAACATATATAAATTAACCCTATACCCTAGAAATACCCTATAATACCCACAGCTGCGAATACCAGGGTCACTATATAAGATACCCAGTGAAGGATTACTTTCTTATATAGTGTTGAAACCTCTTACCAATAGATACCTAACCTAACCTAACCCTTTATGTTCTTTTGTTATGTGTTAATACCTACCTGCCTATAGATTCAAGATACCTAAAGATAAGCTCACTTTCTTATACCGTATTGAAATCTCTTATCTCCTGAGGCCTTAGACATATATCCTTCTTATCTATACCCATTATGTTTTTTTTTGTGTTAATGCTTACGTTTCTATAGATTAAAGATACCCTAAGGAAGGATTACTCTCTTATACCACATTGAAACCTCCTACCAAGAGACACCCACGGCTTGAGTCACATACCCATATCCATACCCACACCCATAGTTCCTTATTCTATGTGTTTCAGCTTACCTTAATATAGATTAAAACTACCCTAAGATGACTGAAGTGCAGAAGGTTGCATGAAGAGAGGTTTGGTCGGTAGCGGTGGGGGGCACACACACACACAACACACACACCCTTCCTTCACTGAAATCTCACTAAGACTAAACTTCTCCACCGATCTCCGTCACTCAGTCCCCCCAAACCCCACTAAACCCCCCTAAAACCCCCCAATCCCCGTCTCCCTAACACACCTTTACGGCAGCGAAAGGCAGGTGCTTCTCTTACCTGGTACCCGCACCTCCCACTAACTTCTTACACCTCTCCTACACCCCTTTACACCCTAATGTACTCCTGGAATAGATGAAAATGGGGTGGAAATAGGGTTAGGTTAAGGATGTCGCATTGTGAAGTGATAAGGTTGTTAGGTTAGTGATAAGGGGTTTGATCTTACGTCCGGCAGGCTAAGACACCATCGCCTCTTACCGCCCTAAGAATGCGGCGTCCCTCCCCTCCCCCCTTCTATGTGTGTGTGTGTGTGTGTGTGTGTGTGTGTGTGTGTGTGTGTGTGTGTGTGTGTGCGCGTCCCCTCCCCCTCCTCGCACACAACACACCCCATGACCATTTTTACCTAACTACACTCCCTACGAGACGTCACCTTAACCTGCCGCACACACACACACACACACACACACACACACACACACACACACACACACACACACACACACACACACACACACTCCAAGAAACAGAGAAAGCTTTACATTGACTCAACAAAATAATGAAAAAAAAATCGTTTCATCACGCACTCACTTAACCTCTTTGGGTATGTGGTGGGTATGTTGTGGGTATGTGGTGGGTATGTTGGGTGTATGTGAGGGTATTAGAAGATGGAATAAGGGAAGTAAGTAATAATAGATGACGAAATAGGAGTTAGAATAAGGGAATAAATGGAACAGTGCAGGATTTTTAGGCCAAGAGTTATAGAATGACCGGTAGTGTCAGGTACGAAGAAGCATGAGTGACCCTCCTCCTCCTCCTCCTCCTCCTCCTCCTCCTCCTCTTCCTGCTCCTCCTCCTTTTTTTTTTTTGCCAAACACACCATAAATTACGCTTCGCAGATTTTAGGGATAATTTTTCTAACCTTCATCCTCTTCTTCCTCCTCCTCCTTCTCCTCCTCCTCCTCCTCTTCCTTTTTTAATCCTCTTCCCTTCACTCTTCCTCTTCCTTATTCAAACGCAAACACAACGTAATCGCTTATATAAAAAATAATAAACTACACAAAAAGATATATTGCAATTACACACCTCGATAAAAACTCAAAAAAATTAGTCTTCCAAATACAGATAATTCATGAAAATTCTTCCAAAAATATATTCATTAAAAAAAAATCATTATAAATACTGAAAATTAATATAAAAATAAACTCGAAAAATTCTTCCCCAATAGATTAACAAAACAAAAACAAAAAAACACGTCCTTGGAATCCAGTCCTTTATATAAAACAATACTAATATTTTACTGTTCTAAACACTATATTTTGTGGGATTGGATTGCATGTTAATCCCTTTTAAGAGGATTGGAATGGAATTATTCAAGGTTCAGGTGAGGGAAGTCAATGTACTTTAATGTTTCCTCAGCCGCCTTATGTGTGTGTGTGTGTGTGTGTGTGTGTGTGTGTGTGTGTGTGTGTGTGTGTGTGTGTGTGTGTGTGTGTGTGTGTGTGTGTGTTGTATGATTATGGAAAAAAATAGCGGTTTGTTTGTTTCTTTAATGTCTGTATGTGAGGTGAGGTATGTGTGTATGTGTGTGTGTGTGTGTGTGTGTGTGTGTGTGTGTGTGTGTGTGTGTGTGTGTGTGTGTTCCTCTTTTACAAAATATGAAATACACAATCACAGTCTTACACGGTCACACACACGGTCACACACACACACACACACACACACACACACACACACACACACACACACACACACACACACATTGAACGGTGGACAATAACACGAAAATAATGTCAAGAAGAAGAAGAAGAAGAAGAAGAAGAAGAGGAAGAAGAAGAGAAGGGAGGTATATAACAAACACTGATCTGCTTCGTGATCACTATGAAAAGAGAAGAGGAAGAAGAGAAGAGGAGGAAGAGGATGAGGAAGAGGAGGAGGAGGAGGAAGAGGAGGAGGGAGGTGGAGGCGTATTTACACAGGAACAGGTGGCGAAGGTGGTGGTGGTGGTGGTGGTGGTGGTGGTGGTGGTGGTGGTGGTGGTGGTCATGACGGCCTGGCTGGCTAACTGTATGTGGAGGAGGAGGAGGAGGAGGAGGAGGAGGAGGAGGAGGAAGAGGAGGAGGAGGAGGAGGAGGAGGAGGAGGAGGAGGAGGAAGAAGAAGAAGAAGAGGAGGAGATTCTTGGTGAGGATTGCAAGGAAGAAAGGAAGGAAGGAAGGAAAAGAAAGGTAAGAGAATAGAAAATTAGGTTAACAAAATAAGAAAGGACAGATAGAGAGAAAGAAAGAAAATAGAAGACAAACAATAATACTAAGAAATAACCTATCTATCTATCTATCAATCTATCTATTTATCTATCTAACAATCTATATAGGTAACCACAAATCTATCCATCTATCTATCTACTTAACTAACACAACACAAACAGTAAGACAACAGAACAACAGTAGAATAACAAGAATATAAACAACAGGAGACTAACATACCATCCTACAGCATCTCATGACGTCAGAGGAGACCAGTATTCATGACATCACTTGGGAATCCTTGAAGAAATAAGAGAAAAGAATGCGTCACTGTTTCTCTCTATCTCTCTCTCTCTCTCTCTCTCTCTCTCTCTCTCTCTCTCTCTCTCTCTCTCTCTCTCTCTCTCTCATACACTAAGGTCTCTGGTATGCACTGCTTCCTATATCTTACTTTCTTTTCCTTCCATCAAGACGGATACAACTACATACCAGATTTACTCCCACACACACACACAGACTTTCCTTCTTCCCTTCCTTCCTTCCTTCTCATCCCTTCATCCTTATAGCATAGATAATAAGACTAAATTAACCTGTACTTTCTTTCTCTCACTCTTAATTAAGGCAATAATATATGAATCCTCTTTTAAGTTAAGTATTTAGTTTGTAATGGTAGTGTGTGTGTGTGTGTGTGTGTGTGTGTGTGTGTGTGTGTGTGTGTGTGTGTTCATAAAGCACTCTATTAATTCAGATCAGTTAAACACACACACACACACACACACACACACACACACAAACATTCAAGTTACCCCTATATTTCAAACAATTTACATAAGCTATGTACTTGAAACCATACACTCAATTCCCGTAGATTTTTCCAACCCAACTGTACCAGAGAAAATGTAAAAATATCAAGCTATACTATTATATTCCTAACACCTTATTTTACGGGCAACTATAATTTCTCTGTAAGTCTAAATATAACTTTAAAAAACACACACACACACACACACACACACACTGACCTTCGTACGAGAAATCTAGCCTCAAGTTATCATGGTTAAAATCATCTACCGTGGCCGAAGAGAAAGCTGATACGATAGATGAGTAGAAGTGAGACTATTAGTACTAGGATCACGTATATAGACTCTAGAAGGCAGGGAAGCAGGCGGGCAAGTATGTTAGTAGGTAGGAAGATAGGAAGGTGGATTGACAAGAGTAGATAGGTAGATGATTGTATGTGTGTGTGTGTGTGTGTTTTACGATGACAATTATGAGAAGGAAAACGGAAGTGTAAACATTGAGAAAACTAGAATTGAGGTATAAAAACAATAATAATGATGATAATAATAATACCGCTGTATGTACATTTCCTCCTTTCTCTAAGTCAGTCATAATACTCTATGTCCTTGCCTTGACGTCTGTGGTCCGTGTTATATCAAGGTTAAATGACTCTCTATCCCTTACACCTTGTGGCAGGTTGTGTCTCGTTGCATATAGATGGCTGATGAATTATAATCCTCTATAGCAATGGTTTTTATATATTATTTTATGTCTCGTACCCCTAGGAAACTTTTTATCAATTCTCGCGCACCAACTTAAGTAATAAGATTCTAATTGATGATGTTTAATTGTCAACAAACATAAATATTGAAATCAATCTTAATAGTGAATATAAATCAATGATATCTGTGTTACTGTTTCTCATTTATGACTTAACAAAACACGATTATATTCTGAAAAGCTGTTATGACCGAAGTATTTATTAACTTTCCCTCTTCGTCGCCCCCCTCGCATTGCTATCTCGCACACCCCGGGCTGAGAACGTAACTGTACAGACTTAACCCAACTTAGACTTAACTGTAAAGACCCCGGGTGGCGCACAACACACTCTGCTTGTATAGTGTGAAGAGTCAATGTGTTACGAAGCATACATTTCATTACCTCTAAGCCTTGAATTCTAAACACACACACAATATACATCAACACATTCATCCACATTTATTACGACTCACAATTACACACAAAACAAACAATATTTTCACCCTTAACTCATGTAATCCAGAGACCTCATCTAAACATACACACAACATCCACATTCATACACACACGGCTATATTTTCACCTATAACTCATGTATACTCCAAAGACCTTATATTTTTAGGTCTTAGCAACACGTAATGGCTAGTTTCAAGGCGGAAGACGAGCAGGTGGAAGCAATTGAGGCCAAGTACAAGCAAGGTAAGGGCGCCGAAGTGGTGTGCCGGTATGATTCACCGAGACATTACAGGGGGAAAGGAGGAGCCACGCTTGCTGCCTCCCCTCAGACATATATAAGGATAGTATGTCGGGAAAGAACGACATTGTGAGTAGAGACGTCAAGGTGAGTGGGTGTGTGTTATAGTTTCTCTCTGTATGTGTGTGTGTGTGTGTGTGTGTGTTTCACTTGTTATGTGAGAGGTGATAGTGATTGCTATGTATGTTTTGATTTTATACTGAGTGTTTTATTTATGAGAGAGAACTGAGGTGTTGTTTGATAGTTCCTGTATGTATCGTTTTACTTAGTGTGTGTGTGTGTGTGTGTGTGTGTGTGTGTGTGTGTGTGTGTGTGGATTCAGGTAAAGGTTAGTGTGTCTTTTTCAAGCCAATGAGAAGGTGGTGATTGTGGTGGTGTGTAGTTAAAATAGAATGACCCTTTAACAACTGTTGGTGGTAGTGGTGATAGTAGTAGTAGTAGTAGTAATTGTTTTCCTTGTGTGAAAGTCATGCAAACTTTCACAAAACAAGTCCTGCGCGTGTGTGTGTGTGTGTGTGTTTTGAGGGGATAGGAGAGGAGAGGGAAGATAGAAAATGGAAAAACACATCCATCATTCCCATTAGTAATACCTTCATAGCCTGACCTGACCAAGTGTATGTATGTATGTATGCAAGCGTGTATGTATGTATGTATGTACAGGACAGCTACACTCACACCACGTCATGACAAATAGATAAATTGAATAACAGATAAAAAAAAGAAAATTACGATCATTGAGAATAAAATAACTACATTTATCACGCAATTACCTCACCACACACACATATATCAACAAGTACAAATCATCACCACAACCACCACCATCACGACTATTACCACAGCCACACACTACATAACATAACAGTGCAATACATTATAACACACAAACTACACAATAATAATAATAATAATAATAATAAAACACAAGAGAAACGAGGGCGGGAAACAGACGTTTAAAACCACACACTTCACGGTAAATGACTTTGACCTCAAAAAACATACGTAACCGAACTACTAGACTGCATCTCTCTCTCTCTCTCTCTCCTCTCTCTCTCTCTCTCTCTCGTCACGCCATCTGTACATCAGCTTTGCAAGTGTAGTTCTTTCCGCTACTGAACATAAACTTTCTTTTTACAATGTAGGACGAGAGAGAGAGAGAGAGAGAGAGAGAGAGAGAGGATAAGTATGACAAAACTCTTTACTTTTTCACTATCTATCTATCTATATCTCTCCCATAGACCACCAGCATCATGTCTTCAGCGAGTGGACATAAACTGGAACGCCTGGAAGGGGAGGAGCTGGAAAAACAAGAGAGAGACTGGAAGGGCTACACTGAGGGAATGGTTCGCCTTACGCCCGGTAGATGGCTCTTTCCAGCTACCTTTGAAGAGTATGCTGACAAGTACTACAAGTTTGAGGTATGTTTAAGAAGATGGGAAGAGAGATACTATAGAATTAAGATACGTTTTAGAAGATGGGAAGAGATATTATAAAATTAAAATAGATTACAGGTAGTTTTTTTTTTTGTTTTTTTTGGTAGTTTAATTTGGTTTCAGCTTCGGTAATGTCCCTCAAAACTTTCTAAATGACAGGTGAGTATCGTGTGCAGTGAAGCCATGATGATAGACGGAGTAACGCATTAGTTCACTTCACCCTTACCTTACGAAGACACAGGGAAAGCGTGTAGTTTTACCACATACACACACACCAAGGGGTAAAAAAATCTTTCCAAAATTCCAGACAGGGCCAATAGATCAGTGTCTTTAAACATATACAAAGGCTAAGAGGGACAATATTTCTAATTTTACCAACCAATAGAAAGCAATCAAGGAACACTAATAACAACAACAGAATTAGTGCATAGTTTAGATAAAATCATTCTTAATTCAACATCCGTCGTTATCCAGGTGAAGCCGGATGACGTCGTGCTGCTAACGTACCCCAAGTGTGGCACCACGTGGCTGCAGGAGGTGGTGTGGACCATGAAGAACAACCCCAAACTGGACAATCCTATGGCCAAAATGCCAGTCAACGCAAGAGTGCCCTTCCTCGAGTGAGTCTCAGCATCTACAGGCTATAAGTTTGCCTTGAATTACCTTTAAGTCACGGCACCTACAGGCTATAAGTGGAGGTACACGCTGTAGCTGTGTGTAGCTGCGGGCGCTCGTCTCCTGTGGTGGAAATTAAACCGTTACCCCGGGACACAGGGCCACAATGACATCCAAGTTTCCACAGTTTACCTTCCCCAGGTTTCCCTAGGTACCCATTTATCCACCAACACATTTGGGAGGATGAACAGCTGGGTGAACTGTGCGCCGACTGCCTTCGTCTGGGATCAAACTCGGATGTGCTAACCACTGCACCGCTGAGGCTATATGTTTGCCTTGAATTTTCTCGTAAGTTAGTTAGTCAATGCAAAGAGTAACCGCCAGACATCAGATCTTACTTAACAAAGGTTGGATTCATTAATACGTAGAATCACACAGTTGAATTCCATATACAAATAATATTCCCACTGACTTTCTCACCAGGTAGCTGATGTAAGTAAAGACCCAACACTTAAGTTATCAATTCTACCAACAAATTATAAACCAGTCAAGATAGTAATGCTGAAAGTCCATTCCAACATAACCATCTTGTCCTATACACTCAAAACATTCAAGTAAATCTTTTCAAAATACTCACATAACCTAACCTAACACTATTTCCCTTATATTTCCCCTCAGAATGGACAGCCTCATTAAGACCAAGAACATTCCCCCCATAGCCGCTGACCACCCCCTCATGCAAGGCTTCAAACAGATGTGCCCAGGACGTGACCCTAAAGACGGTGTATTCCTGCAAATGGCCGAGTGTTCACCTTCCCCGCGGACCTTCAAGTCTCACCTCCCACTCTCCTTGCTACCTTCAAACCTCCTCACCACCTCTAAAGTACTACTACTACTACTACTACTACTTCAACCAGTCACTAAATCAATATAAAACACTTGTATGACATTTAAATTCTTGTTAAGTATTAAGTATTCTGGAAACACACAATTAAAATCAAATAAATATAAAAACAGGCTAGTTAATGGTGCACTCTTGTAGTTTGTATAGAAAATGATAAGAATAAGTCTAGCATCTTTTTCCCAGGCAGTGTATATGGCCCGGAACCCTAAGGATGCAGTGCTCTCCTTCTTCCATCACTCCCGCATCTTCAAGAACCATGCGTACGAGGGAACGTTTGAGCAGTTCGTCCAATACTTCCTAGATGACGACTGTGAGATATAAGCCGCCTTTCTGTACTTTTAATTACTGTAGCATGAGTTTAAGTACAGTATGTAATCGCTCTTGTATTCAGATCTCGTTAATGTCTGTACTAACCTCTCTTTTTTCCTAGATGATGACCGAGATATAGATAAGCTGCCTTTCTGTACTTTTAATTCCTGTAGCGTAAGTTTAAGTACAGTATGTAATCTCTCTTGTATCCAGACCTCACTAATGTCATGAGCCAGGATCGAACTCACAACCTCATGAGTATAAACACCTTAACACTATCTATCTAACCATTACAGTCATCTATGGTCCGTATTGGCTCCACCTTAAGGAGGCTTGGGGTCAGCGGAACAACCCTAACCTACACTTCATGTTCTTCGAGGATCTCAAGCAGAACACGGTGGAAGAACTCAAGCGACTCAACGACTTCCTGGGGACTAAGTTGTCTCAGGAACAGATAGAAAATGTACGTTCATCCACCTTTTGTTATTTAATATATACTTTTTTTCTTAACTATTTTTTGCTCAGTCCCTTAAACTCTATTAAACTTTATTAATCTATCTTCCATCCATCTAGATTTTTGTTTCCAGACTATTACTTGACTCCTGTATATACTAATGAAGTCTTATGTATGTTATTATGTGTTGTATTTCCCCGTCAGGTTGCTCACTACACCAGCTTCCCAGAGATGAAGAGTCGTGATGCTCTCCTAGGGGCTGGTGCAGAGATCTTCTTTAATGTTGATATAGTGAAGGAGGACGGAGGCTTCTTTAGGAAAGGTAGTGTATATATACTTTCTTTGAGGAATACATATAATGGTAGCTGGTCTGATTTGCTTTCATATATCCTGTTCATTCTTTTATTTGGTATCAGTTAAACTTGCTTCAAAAATACTAATCAAGATATGTCTGTGAATTTCAGTATTTCATTTTGTCTTTGAGCAACATAAACTGCCTCCTTTTTACTGTAAACAACTCAAAACAACGTACCTATACTTAACTATACTTCAAAAAGAATAAGCGTCTCCTGCTCTATCGTTACTAATCTATACACCCTTAACGTATACCTTATAGTTTTCGAGTTACTTAAAAAAAACATCATTTCTGCCAAAATAAATCCTAGGGAGACAGCCATGGAAAAAACAAATGGGTAATATATTTCATTCTTACATCTATCACTCTGCACCTCTCGGCCTCAACATGACTGCCGTTTAAAAAAAAAAATGCGTAATATTTATCATTCATTCATCTACCAATCTTGTGTGTCTCGGCTTCAATATTAGTTTTATTTCAGGAATAATTGGAGATTGGAAGGGTAAGTACACACCCGAGTTGGAGGCCAAGATGGACCAATGGATCAAGACCAACCTGGCTGACCTTGGCATCGAGTTCAAATATGGAGCATAAATGGCGTTTTAAGTTCATTCCAATAACGACCTTTTTAATCCCTTTTCAATAAGTTCATTTCAATAACCACATCCTTCATCCCTTTTCAATACATTATAATTTAAATTCAACTTAAATCATTCCAATAACCACCTTTTTCATCCCTTTTCAATCATTTAAATACAACTTGAATGCAGTAGTAATCACAGGAAATCTTTTATTATACTAGGTAGTTTTCTGACCCATTCCTAACTCAGTGAATGCTACTACAAATATTATAATTATTCCCTCACTATCATCACTGTTCCCTCACATAAATCAAGTTATATATATCTTCCCAAGAGGACCGAGTGTATTTTCAAGTCATTTCCTCCACAGTCTTTGAGGACAATCTTTAGGTTATTTTAAGAAGACATCCAGAGCCCAACTTATCTCTTGCACCTGTAGCAGCGGTAGGCTTGATTGAGGTTCTTTTAGATGGTCAGCCTCCGCCCATTAGTAGCGCAGGTTTTAGATTTTTTATAGTGATGCTTCGTTTTGCTTACAAAGGGAATCTGTGTCTGTCTGGCGGCAGATTCTTAACACTTGACAATATCTGCGGTGACTGTACAAGCTAATAGGGTGAAATATTATTATTATTATTATTATATACGACATCATTGAACCACACACAAAATATATATTCACCAAGCACATAAATAATAAAAATATGGCATTCAAATATACCTCAATGTTTTTATACTCATCCCAAACTAAATAATTTTGTGTTGAGGAACGAAACAGCACAAAATTAACTTAGTTTAGTATATTATTGGGTACTTAGGGAAACCTGAGGAAGGTAAACTGTGGAAACTTGGATGTCACAGTGGCCTTGTGTCCCGGGGTAACGGATTAATTACCACCACAGGCTCAAAGGACAATGTGACGGGAGATGAACACACACACCTACACACAGCTACAGCGTGTGCCCCAAATTTACTTACAAGAGGACTGAGTGAGTTTTAAAATTATTTCCCCAACGGTCTTTGAGGACAATCTTAGTTGTCTCCCAAGGACATCCTGATCCTGGTTTACAAAGGGAATCTGTGTCTGTCTGGCAGCAGATTCTTGACCCTCGATAAAATCTGTGGTGACTGTACAAGCAAATATATATATACGACACATTGAACCACACACAAAATATATATTCACATAAATAATAAAAATATGGCATTCAAATATACCACGATGTTTTTATACTTAACCCAAACTAAACCATTTTGTGTTGAGAAACGAAACAGCACAAAATGGACTTAAGTTTAGTATATTATTGGGAGACGAGTATCAGAATTTTCCCAATAATACGTAGTTAAAACTTTATAATCACTCATATTCAAGGTTATTAGACACCATTGGGTATTTAAAAACCTAGGATAACTTCAGATAAATCAAACCTTATAAAATGGACTCAGGTTTCGTATATCAGAATTTTTCCAACATTACGTAAATACCTTAGAATCAGTTGTATTCAAGGTCATTAAACACTACTGGGTATTAATGAACCTGGAATAACTTCAGAAACCCAACACGAACATCATCATTATCAATAAATATCAACAGAACGCAAACACTCAACTAAGAAATATATATACGTAGACTTCCAACACGCCAAAAAATATTCACCATCTAAATAAAGTAATAAAATGCAATTAAACATAAACCAGTGTGATAAAAAGTAATAAAATAGATAAATCTGCTTAAAATATTTACCTTCATTTAAATAAAGTAATAATATGCAATTAAACATAACTAGCGAATGATAAAAAGTAATAAAATAGATAAATTTGGTCAAACTTATAGAATAGCTATATATATATATTTTTTTATATATATATATATATATATATATATATATTAAAAAGGGTAATGGCTAAGGGAAAACAGAAATAAGTAAAAAAAAATCCCGCTTGTCGCCAGACCCTGTAAAGAGGACAGTAGGAGAATAGAAGCAAGGGGTGGAGATCCAGTTAACATTAGGTGTCTTGACACTCCTCTCTTGAAATCTATTGAATACTACATACAAAATATATAAAAAAAACTACATCTACCTATAAGGACAACTAAAAAACTAAAATTACTCTAGGAACTCCCTGAAAAATACAATAAAAAAATGCAATACTTTACCTATTCAATACTACAAACTAAATATATCTCAAAAAAAATACTAAATCTACCTATAACCAAAAATTACACTAGAATAGATTCCCAAAATTAGAAAAAAAGATACATTACATAAAAGAAATTATACAAACTAAAAAAACTGAGCTACAAATCAATACATTTTCTAAACTATATTAAAAAAAAATTCTAACAGATTAACTCTCCTAAAATAAAGAAAAAAATACATTACTTAAACAAAACAAAACTCAGCTACAAATCAATACAATTTTCTAACTAAAACAAAACAATATAAAAATGTTCTAACTAAACTCAGCTACAAATCAAAATAATCTAACTAAACATATTCCCATTAAAAAAAAAACCCATTACTTACCAGACCAATCCTTCACTTAATCCTTTCATAATCCTGTCCAATCCTCTAAGTAGGTCTAACTAGGTTGCAAGGTAGTTAATGAGGTGATTTAGACAAGGGCGTAACCTCTCATGGAACTCTCTTTATTGTGTCTTCAAAGATCATGACAGCTCACAAGGGCATCGCAGAGAGAGGGGATTTTTTCACTTCAAACCTAATTCTGCTTCCGTCTGAACGAACACCCTGGGGAAGGAAGACACGGAAAGGGTTAATTTAATAGTGATGAAAAAGATGACAAATGAAGAAAAGAATAAATGAAATAATATAGATAATAAATGTGTGAATCCAAGGAAGAGGAGGAAGGAAGACAGTTAAATATATAAAATTGTTGATAAAAATGTGAATACAAGGAAGAGGAGGAAGGAAAATAAAGATGAAATGACGTAAATAGTTTGGAAAAAGTTGTCAAACGAAGAAAAGAATAAAACAAATGAAAATAAATAATAAAAAATATGAAACTAGGTAAGATAGTGTTATATTTTCTTTTATGCTTTTCTGATCAATTTTTTTTTATATAGTATAGATAGATGCAAAGATATAATGTAAGGAATACCCAGCGAGCTTCAAGATAATGGATGGAGCGATGCTGGGACACACCTGCTTAATCTTGCACACATAATCCCCCCAACAAGAGAATGGTTCCTAGGTTGGGTCTACAGGTGTGCACTTATTAATTAACCTGTCATATCTACCTCAATTATGAACTTTTAAACCTCAGAATACAGAGGAGTTAAGTTTAATATAAAATAAGTGATATTTTCCTCAATTCTAAACTTTTAAAACCTCAGAATACAGTATATTTAAGTTTAATACAAAAAATTTTAACCTCAAGAGTACAAAAGGTTAAGTTAAATACACAAAAACTAATATGTCCCTCAAAACTTAACTTCAAAACCTTAGAATACAGAATAGTTAAGTTAAATACCATATTGAACTAGATTATTGTTTTTTGTATAGTACTTAATTACAACCTAACATTATCATTCCATCTAAGTCACACACACACACCCACACCCACACACACACACACCCACACACACACACACCCTTACCATCTGTGAGCTTGGCCTTCCCTCCAGTGGGCTGACAAAGTACTGTCGCGCACCCTACACAAGCTACTACGGTCTGGGCGTGGGAGAACACAGTGGAAATCTTGAAGCAGCCTTGGGGGGGAAGGAGAGAGAAAATGCATTATACTTAATTATAAAGGTAACGATAACAATAAGAAAAGCAATAAATGGATGAAGAAAACAACAAAATAATAATAATAATAATATATAAGAATAAATATATAAATTAATGCCTCAAAAATTAATATGTCGAATAAAAATCAAGATGAGAAACACACTCGGTAAATTTTCAAGTTAACGATAGCAAGGAAGGGGAAAAAATTAATATATCTAATACGAACAAACCAAATTAACTTCTCGTGTTTGTGTAAATGTTAATAAGTAACCTAGTGTGTTAAATAATGTAAAAGGCAGAAGCATAACATATAATTTCAAACATAGTCTAATATATATAAACCCAAAAAACCTTATACTACTTGAATCATTACAAGTTAAGATAATCAAACTTGTATTCAAATATATATAACTAACTAAACTAAAATAATAAATAATAATACAACATAAATCAACAAACAACTTTTCATCATCCTTTAACACCAATATAACACAATACAGGATAATAATAAATGTAAGGAAGAGATGAATTACCCAAACTCAATAATATAGAGTCAAGAGACATCACCTCCATCCTGTATAGTCTTGCATATATAATCCCCCCAACACTGATAACACATCCAGGCTGGGTCTACAGATATGCACCTCACATAACAAAACCTAACCTAACTAAACCTAACCTAACCAAACACCTGAACACACACTTATAAATCTCAGTAAATGTAGTAAATAATGTACTAACCTAACCACACATACTTTACTACTAGACACCTCAGTAAAAGTAGAAAATAATAAAGTTCAAGCAAGCATGAGACGGACGTGTAATCCATCTAGTGTTGACATATTGCAAAAAAAAATCAAAACATAGACACGAATATAATATAGATTAAATAGACTATATAATAAGAAAACACAATACTTTTCCATTATTTCCCTTCACTTTTTTTCCCTTTCATTACTTTCTTAACCCACAACACCTGTATAGCCAAGTAAGTGAGTCATTAACACCCGTCTGCCCTTAACGAGCCCCACAACACCTGTACTCACCTGGACACTTAACATCCATGAAGTAGGAGTTAGGGTGCTGTACAAGCCTCTTCAGCTTGCACTTCCTCTTCTCCTCCACCGGCGACGGATGTAGCAAGTCACGTGCAAGCTAAACGAGGAGAGGAGACATATGATTAAACATTTAGTATACCTTATTCCTTACTTAATCAGATGTAGTAAGTCACGTGCAAGCTAAAAGGAGGGAAAGAGAAATATAATCAACTACTGCTAAGCATTAATCATATTTGCATTTTATATTTATTTTCTTAAGAATAGAGGCCCTGTAGAGCACCACTAGTTGGAGGAATAGGGTCTGAACATTGTAATAAAGAATAATCAAGTTAAGGGAGGGAAATATATATAACTAACCATTTTTTCAACCTTACTCTTTACTTAATTAAATATATAATTAAGTATTTCTTATACGTTGAATTCCATACTTAATGTTGAACGCGGTGAGACTAAGTTGGTTCCTCAGTTAAAAGGGATTGAATGTACCAACCTTGGCATTCCTCCTCCCTTAGGTCAAGGACTCAAGGAATATAAACTTTCGCCTCGATAGGAAGTTCTAAAAGAAGACTAGACGGCTTTATGAATAGGGATGAGAAGTGGATGTAGGTAATAAGGGAGTATTGGAGTAACAGGAACTACCTAATGAAGCCTCCGGGACTTTTGAAGCTTCCTTATATTCTAATGTTCTCAAGTTCTAAACCAGCTCGAATCAACGTGGTGGGAATGTGTATCAGTGTGTGTTTACCGCAACCACCACACTCCACACTGAACTAGCTTTAATACACCAGGTGAAGCACAGGTTTGGAGGCGGTGGAATGACTGTAGTGAAGACAACTTAACAACACAACACAACACAACACAAAACACGGAAGTACCACACAGTCCACCGCCCAGGAGTGTTGTGTCAGTACCCATTATTGACCACCTATAATACAAAGGAATACTGGACAGGTGTGGAAGCGGTGGACTAGTAAGTTGATCATTCTAAATCCACAGGTAACACAAGAGTAATGCACGTGGGGGTAAGGGTCTGGCAGCTTATCCATGTAAACAAAACACACACCATCACCACGTACACACAAACACACACACATGTAAATAAGCATAAATAACAACCATTATTAATCATTACCATCCATCAAAGGGTTATATAATAGCAGGTAAATAATATAATAAATAACTACGTATAAATGACATTAATAATACAACAGCCATTATGTAATCAACCAATACAATAATTACCAAAAAAAAACTGATAGGTATTACTAATTAAACAATAATATATAATAACCAAACGATGATAATGAACACAATACATTAATAAATATAAATAATAAATATAGCAACATGGCCGCTACCACGTTGAACATACAGCTCCCTTATTTAGGTTAATTTCCACTGATGTTACGGCATTACGAACTATTTCCCACCTTTAGGACCTGCAGGGATGTCTTACCCTTAATTAGAGTCCTATTTAAGTATTATTTAAGATGTATAAAGGGTGTAAATGGCGTTAAATAAGGGATCACTCACAGGCATGTTTGGCGCTGTCCTCTCAGCTCAAGAAAAGAAGAAGTGAAGATCGACATGCGTGTTTGTCAGCCATTTTGTTTTATATATATTATGTGTTCTATATATTTTTATAGGCCTTTTAGTATCCTCTAATATAGTTCTAAAGTATTTATAAACTAAATTTGTAAACTATTACTTTTTAGTACTTAGAAAATAAGGAAAAGTGAATATCGACTTGCGTGTTTGTCAGTCAATGCTAGAATTTGTTTTGAATATATTTTTCTAGGCACTTCTACATCCTTTAATACTGTTCTTAAGTATATATAAACTAAATTACAACTCCTTGATAGTGTTAATATTATTGTTTTGGAATATTATACTATTATCTATTATATTTCAAGATTTGCGTAATGTTAGATATTTCTGTTCAAACTCTTCTCAGGATCATTAAATATTGTCTAGACTATTTACATCCATCTAAGACATATATTAAGTCATTGAATCAATGATTATTGACTTCATTAAGGTGGAAATAGAATACATAATAATCCAAGATGATAGAAGAAAGATGGAAATTGGCACTTTTCTTCCCCTTCTACCTGTACGATCATGTTGGAATTATTGTAACTATAATTTTTATTGCATCATGACGTGTAAGGGAAGGAAAGGACACACCATATGTTGCAATCAGATGATATTATAATGATTTAAATATACTGATCGGTTTTTGCTACAGCAGGACACTGTAAATATTGAGCGTCCTTGAACTATAGCTACATATATATTACTTACCTTGTTTGCTTGCAACAGGAAGCAAAATATATTGAACGTCCTTAACCTTATATATTTAGTATTGATAATAATTAACTGCTCGGTGATGTAATGGTTAGCACACTCGGCTCATAATTAAGGTGTTCTTGGTTCGAATCACAGGCGGGTAAAGACAAAATCGGTTTGTCTGCTTATACCCTAATGGTGGCGCCTATCATGACCCATTAGTTTACATACCATTATAAACCATTTCAATCGTGTCTTCGTCCTATATTTAAATCAGACCTTCATGTATTCTCCAAGGCATCATCTCACTGTACCTTCCTTGCGTTGTATACGTATAGACTCGGGCCTTCGATCCTTACCCATGAACAACTCTCATCCTTCCATCTCTCCCAAGTTACTATCCTTCTTAACACTCAGATTTACATTTCTCTCATCTGCTTATAGACAGACAGCACAATTGTATTCCGTATCCTATTTACTAGAGAGCGTCTCCTTCCTCTCTATTCACATTGCATCAAGACAAAACCACTTATATATTCCCTTCCTTTCACTCTCTCCCCATCTTTGAAGACAAGCTCCTTTCCCGTCAGTAAAAGGAATTGGAGTCACTACTGATTGGTGGTATTACTACACCACCACCACAACTACTGTTACTACTAGTATTACTACGTACTTCAACCGCTATAATCCCCACTGCACGCCCAGATACCCTCACCAACGTACCGGAGACGCGCCACGCCCACCGCTAACCCGCTGGTAAATGGGTTCTAGGCTCTCCACTCTCCACTCGCCATCACTGTTCCAACTTTACCTACTGCGTTCCGTATTTTTTTTTCTTAGAGGTGGCGACCCTAATATCAATGCTTGCTTAATAAATGGTCTAATTATCATGGTTTCATTATATGGTTTGCTGGTTCTAAATTAATATAATTGAAGGAGGTACATGATATAATAGAAGAGTCAAGCTATGGTCCTTTTTTTCTTCTTTTCTTAATTTCTCCCTCTCTCTCAAAGGAAGGATAGCTACTAACTTTAAATGGTAATTGTGTTGAAGTAATAGACTGAACATACTTATATAATACTGTCTACGTATATTTCTGTTCAGCTGCTTAATATCTCTAAATACTAACTACCTTTTATAATCTACGTAACTACATCACATTTACCTGATCTGAAAAGCAATATGTTTTTTCGTTGATATTAATGATTACAAGAATACATTAATTTTTAGAGGGTTCAGGTAGGTTAGGTTCAGTTGGGAATACAAACCAAATACAAATTAAAAGATAGTAAAGACAGGAAAAATAGAAATAGTCTGGGAATATAAAGTACGAGTTATTTCATATTTTAATATAATTTAAATTAAAACTGACAATAATGGTCTCTTTCTGTGTATAGACAATAGGAGAAGGACTTTACAGTTTATGAAAATAATGATTCTAAGGCAAGAATTTCACTCAAAATATGTTACAGTATGTATACACAATGCACAAGATATGATTATAGCGTAGAAGTGGTGTTAGTTAGGCTGAGGTGAGAAATGAAATGATATGAAATAGTTCACTAAATTAATGATATCAGAAACATCAGGTGTATGTATAGAAGAATAAAAGAGGGTATAGTATAGATTATCTGTCAATCAAAAAATAAATGTTTAGAGTACGTATATATACCGCTATCTAAAGTTGCTTGAAAAATATATCATTTGCACATTCATCACAACATAAAAACACAAGAATAAAATTAAGAATATACAATTGAATAAGAACTATATGTGAAAATCTTGCCAGTCTAGCAAACTCACATAAGTTATAGAAAGTTGAAAGTAGTAGTGGTGGTGATGGACGTGAGGAAACATCTGTCAGTTATAGTCAAATGTTCTTACCTTCAGAAAGAATATCTATCATAGGCAGTGCTAAATAATTCTGGCAGTCCCACTATTTTTTTGGTATCCTAAAGTTCAATCATCTGAAATAAAAACCAGGAGACAACAAATTATTCCTGCCTCAATATATATTTTTTTTGTGTATTTTTTATCTCTCCTTCGCTACACTAAAATTCTATACCAACAGTAACTGACATCCTAATTAGTCTTGAAATCAAAAACAAAACTGTATTGTATTGAGAACCAGCTCACCATAGCTCTACATTAGCTTGATTATAGTCTACAAATGAGTTAATTAATGTCCAGGTTCTACATTGCACCAGGCAGGAAGGGCCAATACCACACACTGCTTGGTAATTCCACTCTGGACAAGACAACACCTCTTCTTCTAAATCTTCTTCACGAGGCACTCTATTAAAATTTCAGGATGCCTTAATTTTTCTTTCTCCTTCGTATATAAACAAGTACATTTCTTCTTCTCTTTTTTGTACGCCGTTCTTTAAGACAAAGTAAGACGAAAAAACTGCTGCATTCCCATTTAAGGAATTTCTAACTTTATTAAAATATCCTTGAAGCAACATGACAACCTAATTTCTTACTTATTCAGGCCACAGAAGATGAATCTCCCAACAACACTAGTTAGTTTTGGTTGCCACTAACTAAACTTTGCTGCTTCTCCTCTGATCTGACTCCCAAGAAATGCACTAATAATTCAGATGTAAGCCTTTAAAATACTGTACACTATAACAATATATTTCTGTGCCGTGGGGAGTCAATCTTCCAATCAAATGTCCTGAACAATGTAAGCAATCGGCGTATTATACCAATATTTAACATGATAAAAACAAGATCAACAACAACACTCTGGCCTTTGATATTATATAATAAATCAGTGCATTTAAGTGGTACAAAAAATATAGAATACAAGATATTGAGTCATCTTGCGTAACATGGAGGAGAGATGGTGATGACTATATGACCAGAAGCTGAATGGTAATAAGGTGATGATGAAATGGGATCAGTTGGAGACGAGTGTACGAAATGGCAAAGTTAAGAGTGAAAATTGAATAATGTAACAAGCAAATATTAGGTCATTAAACCATTTGGTGGAGAATTTGTGTGTTCTTAACAACTCTTCATGTAATGATTTGACAAAAAAAATAATATATCACTGGTAATTATAAAACCCGTGTGATGGATTTGAATGAAACGTTAACGAAACACTAATGACACGAGAACATATCAAGTGTGAATAGAATGAATAAACAATTAGCTGTACTTTCCTACTTAATAAAAGGATGATTAAATTAACACAGATGATTATAAACATAATTAGTTTACAATACCTGAGACAAACAAAGTTAACTCAGCCATCACAAGAATGAAAACAAGAGATGAACATACAACTTCCACCTCGAGTAACTGAGGCCATTCTTGAGGTTTCATCATGGATATAGTTTACAATATTCACACTGCTTTCATCAGCAAATTATGTACAGAACAGTAGTGTACAAGGAGTATGTATTTCCATTTATGTGTTCGAGTGGGTAGGGCCGCATCAGATGGATCAGAGCTGCAAACCAAGTCTTTACTCTTGACTAGTAGCAATAGTTGGTCAACGTACGGAGCCAGGAACTTAACAGTGGCTGGAGATCATTAGAATACTCTTTAATATGGCAATTTATGGACACAAATTCACTAAATTCAGCATTATCCCCTAACATCATCAACCTTCCCCCATTATATACTAAATAATGGGGACATGGAAGCAGCTGACATTTTAACTTTATATAAAAAATCAAAACGCTATATTCCACCTATACTTTCCTGGCCTGTTAATTACGTTGAAGCAGCTTGTGCCCGAGCCACTCAACCCTCCAAGGTGGCAGGCGGTGGCTGGCAGCTGGACAGTTACTGGCACCATCAGTACAGAAACTCGGAACCCAGGGAGATGGATGGGGGCGGGGGGCGGGGGCGGGGGCGGGGGTTGTGGGTGGGGGGGAAGCCCAGGTCCTAGTGTTACACGTGACCCCTCCTGACTGGGTGGCGTTGGAAGATTTCTATATTTGGCTTTGACCATGGAAGCAAATCTTGTGTTAGGAAGAAGGAATGGATGTGTGGGAAGATTGGGAAGATCAGTTGGTTGTCTATCCTGAGTTACTACCAAGAAGCATTAGTTTCCTTGTCACTCTATACTTAACTTAAACCATATTGTTTATAATGCTCACAGATATAGTGTTATAATAAATATCACAACTGTAAACTGGAAAACATTGAAAATTAATAACTTCACTAACAAATATTCAATTAAAATCAAAATTTGTACTCCAACACCTATTGGCTTCACAAACTTAAGAGTCTAACAAATAAACATAATAAATATAAATCAATAAAACAAATCATAAATCTGAGTTAATCCATATTATATAACTAATAAAACCAACAACTCCTTAACTTAATGGAACAGCAATAAAGAGTATACGCAAAACTATACTATACACCTTATACTACCAATTTAACTGTAAATACAAGTAAAGAAAACAATAACCAATCAATTACTTAAACAAATCAACATAACACCTTAAATAATCTCATCGCATCTATCCTCTAAGTGTGGTTGCGTCCAGCCGGGAGGGGTCAGTCAACAGGGAATGTGATGAGTCTGGTATTAACTGTGTAAGGTTGGTAGGTGTGATAACAGTGTGTACATCAGTGTGGGAATTGTGCATATCATGTGTACAAAAATACAGCCTATATAACATTACATACTGCCCAGCCAACAGCTACACCGCCTGCCTTCAGTGCTCGTGTTAGTGCGACAAAAAAGCTAGTCAAGCCTGCAGTCGCTGGCACCTCGCCGGGACTCCAGCTTGTAAATATCTGAGCTCTCAAAAATTCTCTAAAGCTTAAGGAAGAGTAAACTATGAACATAACACATGGCATTCATGACTAAGTGCCATAATTAGATGAGGCACACTCAAGATGCATTACCTTTGAGACACACTAGACCCTCACCCTACACACACTTCAGTCTTAGCCTCACACTCTTAACACACGTGAGTCTATGTTTGGGTCAAGGTAATCTGCACCCTTTAACAAGAGGAGGAAACCGAGTGAGCTGCACCAAGGTTATCGGAGTGAAGAGTGAGCAGGTTTTCATTATTGTGGTTATTATTTTTGACTTGCTGTACCTCCTTAGTATAGATGTAATATAATTCCTCATCATGGACACCTAACTTGTTGCAGAAACCACATATTCCTTCCTATGTGGTTTCTTTTATTCTCATGAGACACAAATTTCAGGTCCAGTAATAACTAGCATTGAATACTAACTTAGCATTTTGAGATTACTTTCCATAAAACATTAGGTATCATTAACTTCTGTACTCACACTGCTTGGCTATAAAAGAAGTATAAAAAACTGGACTGAGTTATGCACTGCAGTTCCATTACAACAATATTATTATGAAGACTTTTGACACTTTGTTTACACCCAGTTAGTTTAGTAAGGTTACCACTGATACAAATGGTTCAGTATCAAAAGAGTAATAAAGTTTAACACAATGGAATTCAGATCAGAACATTTTCATCTCTTGAGAAAAGGACCAACACAGATGGGAGGCAATAAGCAACTTACTCCGTGAATAAACACTTTGAAAATAATGAAATCAAAATATGTACAAGCCAATGTTGAATGTCATTAAATATTACCAGATGTTAATCAATCAATACTTAATAAGAGTGCATTAGGTGAGGACTCAATGCTCTTTAATATATCTTTTCATATTATAATTTGTTCTTCGGGTTCAAATATGTTCAACTCAAGAAGTGAAGCTGCTTATCGCCTCTCATGTACAAATGCCCGAGGAAAATTTCAGTTGGAAAATCAATGGAAGGAATTTATCACAGACCTTTTCTAGACCTTCTTTTCCAATGCTCACTTATTATTGTCCTCTCTCAAGACACTAAATGGGCATTATTCATCCACAGTAATAACAACATGTCTTCTTACAACCTAACTCCACTCCAGCATCACTCCACACAAAGAAACACGATGCTCTATTGTATTAACATCTCAATGAAAATGGTGAAGCACATGCATTAACCTTCTGCCCACTGATATGACTCCCATTTTTCACTCCTATAACTTTCCTTCCCTGTCACAGATAATGTCAATGTTGCCAGAACGATAAAACTCAAAACCAAATATCATCAACAAGATTAACCTCTCCTTAAGACGAGAGGATATCCAAAAATTTAAGTTTTTGTAAATATTGGAGAGAATAATTGCTCTGCCCACTGACAATAGAGTTCATTTTACTCTTAAGTACCTGTGCATTGATCTGGTAATGTTAGTGATGTCACAAGCCCAGTGAAGCGAACCTAACCTAACCTGCATGGCTGCCTACACCTTAACACACGTGGAAAAATTGCCTGAAAGAAGTGCTCCCTTGGACTCCCGTTTGCTAACCACAACACAATGAAAAAAGAGTGGAAAGTATCTCATCCGAGGTGACGAACAATAATTACAAGTGATTTTTTGTGCATTCTGATTATAATGTTAAAATAGTCATTGAAAAATATGCGTTGTGTACACGATGCAAAAATGTGTCAAGAAAATTTTTATTATTATTATTATTATTATCGTTGAAGTTGATTACTAGCTGATATGTATTTCAGGTGCTAAAGCTAAGGTTTAGTTAGAACCTTGTGTGGTGTGTGTGACAATTCCTTTCTCATAGTGATGCATTGAAACTCAAAGTCACCAAATGAAAACACCAGAGCAACAATCAATTTCAAAACACGACTTCCGTGCTTAAATAACTCCCGAGAAATTTCAGCATCTCACCAAAAACACAAAAATCTGACGGTAGTACAATACCTATAATGAATAGAACTCTTCACACAATATCCAAATCCATTCACTTCCCCACAAAAAATTAGCACTATCAAAACTTTATACTTTAAAATGCTGATATAAAGCCAGCATGCACCCTCCCCTCCCCTCCCCTCCCTCACACTCCCAGACTAACTCAACCATTATAATAACTTCTACTAACTACCTACCATTCCTCTACTCTTGCTCTGCTGTATTCATGGAACCTTCAACAATGAGAAAGCAAACACTGTAAACAAGGAACACCCTCACGCTAGCCAAGCCAAGCCAAGCCAAGCTAAGCCAAGCCGTCGAGGGGATAATGTAGTGTTGATATTTTCTTAAGACTCTCTATCAATGTTTCTTTACTCGAGGGAAGACAAGAAGACAAGATGCTCCTCCACTCTCCCTTCATCAATAACTATTCACTCATGACTCTGCCATATTATTATTTAACTTAAGCTGTCAAATTAAACTTCAGCACAATGAAAGTATTTGTCGTAACAATTTCTTAAGGTATACCAAACAGTTTCAAAATTCAACCTCATCTTGGTACTAAAAACTGTAGATCATTTACAAAACAAATTAATGAATAAATATAAATAAACAGGACTAACGCCTACTGGGAGACTTGCTATCTTCAGCGCATCAACTTTTTATATATTAATTTAAATCAATATAGTCCTGAGTACACCTTCAAAAAATTAATCAAAACTTGTATTTCTTGCCACAAATATTTCCATAATCTAATTCATACACGATTTAATACAAATTTCTCTATAATGAAACCTTAAAATAGATCAATTCAATTTAGTGAGTAAGTCTTTCAAGGTTTCAGTGATACATTTTCCCGTCAACTGCTTCGGAAAATCACACGGCAGTTTTCCTTTCTATACAAATTACTTTACACTTAAATTCACGTGTTCGGACAACCTTGAATATTAAATTAAACAAGTTACCCAACCTCACTTTCCAACCATTTCCCCGACATAACATTTTCTTCCCTCGTAGTAAGTCGTCCATCGCGTCCAAATTCATGAAACACAACTATAATAATCATCAAAAGCTGAGCATGAATATAAAATGAACATGAAAGACAATCTGCTCACCATCAACCTAGAGTCCGTCAGCTGTGTTCGGGTAACCATCAAGGAGTCAGCCGTCAGCACACACTACGGGTCTAACAAGCTCATTGAGAGGAGCACAAGTACATTCCGTCAATGGCAGTGTATCTAAATAATGAACCCAACAGACAGAGTACTTCTTTACATGTGAGGTTCCTTCGTTGAAGTTTACAAATCTTTAAAATTGCTGAGTTAACAACTATACTTATAAATCTATGTAGATAAGCCAACCATAACCATCTGAGTGCATTAATTAAAGGCCCAAATGATGCTAGACTTGGTGAGAGGGAGGTGGTGACCAATTGGTGAGAGGTGTGGGTGAGGCGACCTAACCTGACCTGACCTGACCTAGCTGATGATGACACACAGTGGGTCTGGCAAGAATGACAACTCTGACATGATAACCGCATACCTTAGTTAACACGGTTTCCCGAGAATGGAAAAATTGCTTCTTGAGATGATTTTGGAAGCTCATAAAATGCAATAGCAACACACTGTACATCCCTGGCAGCTAATGGAGCTCATTAACCCATCACTCGTCTTGTCATTAGTGTTGTAGCAGTCCTATATTTATAATTTCTGTACATCCCCTTCCTCCTCCGCCGTAATTAAAGATTTACACATTGCATAAAACTGATAAATTAACCTCTATGGAAAGACTTGATAAGGTCCACGACATGTCATTCTGAACCTGATCCAACACCCCGGAGCTGCCGTCTCTGTTGATATGCTGGGGGCCAGAACAGTGTTATGTGGCGCTGGGCTCCCTCACCTCAGTCTCAAAGCTGTCATGGCTCTGAATATTTCCTTTGGGGTCCCGCAAGGAGGATATCTTGTGCTAGAAATGTGAACGCCTGAAGCTACGGAAGTCAAGTGATATACACATTTTTTGGGGAGAAAGTAGAGTATGAAGAATCACAACTGAAATGTGTGGTAGGTAAAATGATGGTAGTATTTATGTTTTTATCCTTCACTGAAGAATATATAGTTCATTCCCACCGAGTTAGTTAGTGAATTGTTTTCTTGTGTGTTGGTTTGGTTTGGTTTGTACCAGTGTGTGCTTAGAGCTTATACTTTAGTTAGCACTGTTGTGGATTGGCTCGGCTCTGCCCGGCCCACTTCCCACGGACAGGGCAAGCAAAGGAGGACACAGAGGAATAACCACCATGGAAAAAAAATAAATAAATAAATAAAAATTGAAGTGCTTGGTGGGAGAAAATGCAAAATATATAGTCATTCAAATATATTAAATTCATACAGAAAGGAAAACAAAAAAAGAGAAAAGGAATGGTAACAATATAAAAGATAAAATGACATAAATAAATGGAAGATAATAATAATATTGCATAACAAATATATCTATGCACATAACATTAAAAACAAAAACATAAAAATATACTTAAAACGAAAGAAACAAAACATAAAAAACAAAAAAATTAATAACCCATAATCACATAACACGACTAATAATTAAAATAAATAAATAAATAAATAAACAAAACCAGCATTACCCAAACTAAAACACAACACAACTACAACAAAACACTAAACCATAATCACAAAACCAATCCACCCGCCCAATTCACTCCTTCAGTCTTATAGCCATAAAGTGTTGATGGCGGGGCGGTGGCGGGAGTGAGGGGAGGGGAAGGGGGGGATGACCTGTGACCTGCCGGGTTGTCGTGTGGGGTCGTGGGGTGGTGGGTAAAACCTCACACTTCCTAACAGTGATACAAACAGCACGGGGAACCTCCACCAGGCGCCCACCACTGGCTGATAGCGTTCCTAGCACAGCCGATAGAAAAATACACTAGACACCTTCAGATGCCTATGTTGGGTTCTTCTAGCTGCTTGTCGAGGCCATTGGAGACATAGGGGAGACAGGGGTCCGGCCATCCCTCAAGCACCCATTAATGGTGGCCACAATCTTGCGTGGGCCGGCGTCGTTCCGGTGTTCACATAGCCATATACCCTGAAAGATGCGATCAAAGGGGGTTAGTAAATGATAGTAGTAGTTTAGGTTAGGTTATAGTAATAGTAATAAAATAAATAATAGTACATTGGGTATTAGAAAGGGACTCAGTGGATAGTATATGATAGTAGTAGTATAGGTTAGGTTAGTATAGTAATAGTAATAAAATAAATAATAGTACAATGGGTATTAGGATGAGACTGAGTGGTTAATTAATGATATATAAATGGTAAGTGTTAGTTAAGTGCACAGGAGCTGCCTTGTGTAGGTTAACTGGCCTTTTACAGCCTCATTATTTGCTTGTGTTCTTAATAATAGTACAGTATAAAACAAACAAATAATAGTACAGTAGAAAACAAAAAATATCACCCATAAACACATCATATTAACCCTTGACTTCGTTTTATAACACTGACATACTACACACACACTCAAATCAGACTTATATATACTTCACCCCAAAAATCAAAGGTAAAAACATGAATATAACACTTTTCACGGATATAACTTAAACAAAAACATATTGTACTCTTACCTGCCAAGTTCCTAGATTAAGTTTGCCTTCTGAAATAGGTAGTGTGAGGGAGGAACCTATGAAGCAGGCTTTTACATGGGCCGGCTGAAGGGACGAGGGAGGGGAAGGAAGGGAAAAGAAAGTTAGTCTATGCCGTATAATGATGAAAATAGATATATGTATGACCAATATATATCTATCTTAATTTGATTGTTGTATTAATGTATATACTGGAAAGCAAGTCAGTATAATGATGAAAAATAGATATATGTATGAGCACAAAATATCTATCTATAATTAATTGTGGGAATAACATGTAGACTGAATTATAATGTTGATATTTGAAGATTGTTTTTGTTGTTTTTTTATTATTATTGTGATTTACTTATTGCAATTTCAAACACAAGATATGTAACCGTAATTATTTGTTAAGGATATTATATTATTAAGTTAACTAAATATCTATCTGTTCAATGTGTATTTTTGTATAGAGTCAAGTTTTATTGCAATTTCAAACACAAAAATGTAAGGTAAATATATGTTAAGATTATTATATTATTGAGAAGTTTAACTAAATATCTATCTGTAAAAAAAATGAAAATAGGATTGAGTTCATTGTGTTTCCTTCTATTTAAATTCTATAAAAGCACAAACTGTTCACATCAGACTAACTAAATATCTAATGAAACCATAACAACAATCAAAGAAAGAAAGTTAATAGGAAGGAAGGAAAATATAAAACTGATACACTCAAAATATTTCCATACCATCAACACACACACACACACACACACTGATATTCTCTTGTTTCTCAATAGGCCTAGAGAAAAAGAGTTTAAAAAATCACTACATATACATACACACACACACACACACACACACACACACACACACACTAACATCATACTTCCACAAATACTTTACCTTTTAATATAGGCAGAAAAAAAGAAAAAATATATATAACAAAAACAATAATAAAAAAAGAAGAATCACAACAATTCACTACAAAAAATCACTGTAGTCATCTTCCTCTAAACAAAACCATCACACTTAGTATGACTTTCAAGGGGCCACATTTCATCACCACGTCATGCTTATCATCAAAAGTAATGACCCACTTAGTAAACCAAAATGACATTATTATCTATACCACCAGACTGTCATTATCACCATCACCATCACCATCACCTGCAGCACTAACACACCATAACACTAAACTAAACCTAACCTAACCTACTAGCATAGCACTAAACCTAACCTAATTTACTAGCATAACACAGCACGCCAGGTCACGAGGGGCACTAAACCTAACCTAACCTGCTAGCAACCTCAGGACCCGACAAGCAACTAGTGACCGCTTGCTAGCTATCATCTGTTATTGTTTTGATAGTGACTTACTACGACTAAAACTGCATCGCTGAATTCACAATCATCTCTCGTTTTATTTCAAATTATGATTATGAATTTATACGCATCGTTTTTCTAGTGACAATGGTGATATCTACACTATTTATTATCACTATTTCTAAGTAGTTGTAATTTTAGTTCATATTGTTTACACTATACAAACACTAATTCGTCTATGTTAACAGTGAAACAGGTTACTAAAACACACACACCACCACTGTTACTCCTATGGTCACCTAACTTAACCTAACACACACCACTACAAAACACACTACAATGCCACTCTTACTCCCTGTAAATACCAAATACCTTCCTGAAACACAAAATAAGGAGACTCCAATCAGTATACAATGTGATTAAATTCTTCTCACTACGTCTATTAACTCTATATTATCAAGGCTTCCGAACACCTTGAAGTCCAGGGAAATTATGTATTTTTTGAGGTCAACTTTCTGGTCAAGTCACTAATAATTGTTAAGAATCATCCATAGATTCTATACGTAAATAATAACTTTAACTTAATTGAGATAGTTTAAAGTTGACATTGATAGTACTCGTATAAATTATATCAGTTCATAAAAATATATAAAATTCACGCGTTTCCTTCGCTGGCGGACAATTAAAAAACATTTGTCGCTTGATTGAAAAATGATTAACTGTTGCAGGAAATATAACTTTAATCATTATCTGCAACCTTCATTAAGTAGTTGTAGTTATAGTATTAGATCCTCCTTAAGGGGAATCTAATACCATAAGTTCCACAGTTTAGAGAATCATGGAACTTTTAACGACAACTATAAATGCAGCGACAACGGCCTATACCAATTCCGCACAAAACTTGACGCAATACAGTTTGACGCAGAAATAAACACATATACAAAAATGTGTGTTAGTGTCTACATTTACAAGTACATATAAGTTTTCGTAATAAAAAAACTATAAAGGAACTCAAACTACTAATTTATAACTATATAACTACTTCTTTCATCATGTGTGTATATGTGTGTTTGTGTGTTGTGTGTATGTAGTGAATGGTTTAGTAAGTGTCGCTGCAGCAGGTCAAACGATGTAGTTATCAATCTGGGGCATCGTTAACACAAAGCAATACAAATCAACTTCAATTAACATAACAATACAAACAGATTACATTACATTACACTAAAAGGTTCAAATAAAAAAAATATACAGCACTGCATATACTTAATAGCATACACAGGTGGGAGAAAATGCAGCCCCTTTCTTCGTCTTTTAAATCCACAAATTTGAAATAGGAAACCAAAAAATTTCGTGGACAACTATTACGATTGGAAAATTGGAAAAACAATTTACCATATCATCGGGGCCTTCACAGGAATGACGGTAAGGCATCCCCTGGAAAAAAAATGGAAATCTATATTAAAAAACTAAACCAAACCAAAATAAAAAACACTATTGATGGTTGGGTGGCAGCAATCGGAGGCGTTGGAGGGAGTAGTAGTAGTAGTAGTAGTAGTAGTAGTAGTAGTAGTCGAGGGGTTACTGCTCTAGACAAAAATTGGGGAGAGAGACAAATCAACAACAGAAATATAAATAAAAAAATATCCAGTTTTAAACAGCAACCTTGTAAGATAGATAGCTGGTGTTGCTGTCCATGCATCTTCTACACTGGCTAACACAAGGAGCATCACACATTATAAGTACAAACAAACTAGAGTCTAATTAGGGCTGGAACACTTTGCATTGGTGTAAGGAACAGTTACCATCAATACTGACTCCTTCTCTCGTCTATTTATCCTTCGCGGAGAGACTCTAAAAGTAAGAGAATAACACAGTTGCTTGGTGGCTTCAGATCCTCTAAGAACTCTATTCAAGGAGACTTAAATACTATCACTATATAATAAATAAAACTTCACTTAACTTAACTAACTAAATTGACTCTAACTTGGGTCTAGTAACATCTATAATTTACAAGTAACATTATAAGTGCTATTTAAACACCATCTTGATCTCAAACTAAAGGTAATGTAATATTAACTACCATTTACAACTTACTATCATATCATATCATTAACTAAACATATTGAAGCAATCATTACATATTACTTTTCTATCCCACTGTAGCGAGGATAGTGTGTGGTGGTGGGGGGGAGGGGGGGAGACACACCCTCCCTCAACACACCCATCCACACCCACACACACACAGACACACACATACACACACCTACCTCAGGCACTATTTTGTTGAGCATCATCTCCATGTCATCTCTGACGTATGGATCCCAGTTTTCGTTTAGCGCTAAACTGGCTGATGTGTGAAGAACTGAAAGGCATTAAAACAACTTTAGAATTACTAGTCCTATTACTATTACAAAGCTTTAGTATTAATAGTCTTATTACTATTACAAAGCTTTATAATTACTAGTCATATTACTGTTACAAAGCTTTATAATTACTGGTCTCATTCCTGTTACAAGGCTTAGGTTAACACACAGTCATTATATGTACAAATAATAAGTGAATAGTATAAACGTTTGAAGTTATGTTAGGTTATGTTAAGTTAAAGTTGGTAGGTTAGGTTACGGTTATGATATGGTTAGGTTCGGTTCAGCTAGGTTCGATTATATAAGATTTTTATATTTTATTACCCAAATCCAGAAAAATCTATGGTTGAGAACCTTAACTTTTGGGTAAGAAAATGTAAAAATTTTATATAACCGAACTTAACCTAACCATAACATAACCGTAACCAAACCTAACAACCTTAACATAACCTAACCAACCTAACATAACTTCAAAAACGTTTAGCGAGGTAAATAATGGTGACCCCCGCCTGAAACCTTGACAGATGTGTTGAGTACGCTATGTAAAGTATGCAGGGAAGAGAAGAAAGAAAGGGCACAAGGCCTTATTCTGCACTTTTACCAAGAATAATAACATAACAGTCAACCTTATAATTACCTTACCTAACTTGACCTAACCTAACTTAACCTAATCTTAAGCTAAGCAGACCACACACACACATACGTACGTACACACACAAACGTACGTACACACACACACACACACACACACACAACACACACAAAATTACCAACCCCAACCCAACACAAATCACAACAAACACGAAAACATAACAATAAAAAAAACAATAATAATAATAATGTATACAAATCACATCACGAACAAATCAGTCATTCTTCTTGGATAGGCCTACTTACTCTGGACATGCAATAGGCCTACGGAGAATTGCCTCAGCTCGGGTATTTCCTTCATCACTTCATCAGTCACTAAATGGATCCCTCGGTGCTGGGGACGAAGCTTTATTTTCCGCTGAAACCACGCAGACCCAATTTGTATTCCCCTGCTTGAGGAAGCCATGTTGTGTCACCTCCTCCTGTGACCTCCTGTGTCTGACCTCACGTAACTTTGACCTTACTTGACCTGACCTCCCACTCCTCCCTCGCCACACGCCCACACGCCCACCACACGGGACATATAAAAAAAGGTGAGGTTTGACCCTGCGTGTGTGTGTGTGTGTGTGTGTGCTTTAAAGAGGCTGGGTTAGGGAAAATTGTACCCAACAGATGGCTCTGCTGTGTAAGAAATGGCGGGAAAAAAGTGTGAGGAACGGTAAGCGTAGTATTTGTTTACATGGTTTGTTTATGTTGTTTATAGGTTTGTTTGGTGTGTTTTATTGTTTTATTTATTTATTGTAATTATTGCTGGGTATTATAACCTTTTATTGACAAAACAAGGTAAAGTAGACATTATTTAATTACATGTCTTATCTTACGATAGATTTTTCTTCTATTTCACATTATATTTTACGTTGTATGATCTATTTTCTTATATAATTTAAAGGATTAACTTGGCTTTACTTTAATACAATTGCACTAGACATATATTAGTACAATTAGTACATATTTATAACTACACCATTACATATATACTACATAACTACATATACAACTGCATCATTACATATATACTACATAACTACATATATAACTACACCATTTACCAGTACTTATAACATAGGCACTTATAACTTAGCTAAATGAACTTTAATCTTGATATATCGTTACTAAGGCTGAACTAGCTTAATCAATAACTATAATAGGTCTAAATGATGATGAAATTCTTTCGATATTAGTGAAAAATGTATCTCAGGTCCTGTGTATTTGTATTGTTTACCTCAATATTTGTTTGCCTTTTTGTGTATTAATTTTGTTTACTATGTCATTATACCTTTGATGAAGTATTTGTCTTGTTTGTATATTGTGTGTCTACCTTCCTTGTTTATCTTGTTTACTTCCTGCCTTCCCAGCCTTCCCTCTGCGTGTGTGCGTGTGTGTGTGCGTGTGTGCGTGTGTGTGTGCGTGTGTGCGTGTGTGTGTGTCGTGTTGTTGTTGTTGGGAAGTTGTGTAAAGTGTAAAGAAACATTCTGAGGTTGACGTGTTCTAGTGAGTGTGTTTTGAATTAGTTATGAAGGACAGACTCAATCAATTCAATGAAGGACGAGGCTTAGACACACACACACACACACACACACACACACACACACACACACACACACACACACACACACACACACACACACACACACACACACACACACACACACACACACACACACACACACACACACTTATATCTGTTTATCGTTATCTATTGATTTGATGCTAAGAGAAGTTAGAGAAAAGTTATATTTCTGAATCGATAATGTACGTAGATACAGGTGTGTGTGTGTGTGTGTGTGTGTGTGTGTGTGTACTATACATTCCTTCACCCACAGTAGAGGAATTAAGGTCAGAAGAAGAAGAAAAAAAAATAATAAAAAGTTCTTCGAAATACTAAATGACAATATATAGATTATCTTCTATATATACACACATGACCTTTTATTACCCTACATCTTAGCACTTAAGTTGACCTTCTCTCTATCTCTCTCTCTCTCTCTCTCTCTCTCTCTCTCTCTCTCTCTCTCTCTCTCTCTCTCTCTCTCTCTCTCTCTCTCTCTCTCTCTCTCTCTCTCTCAAAATAAATGACATTTCAACACACACCTGAAGATATAAATAACCACACTAGTAACAAAACATTAAAATACAAGACTAGAGAAGTAAACCCTTTAATCCCTCCGTTCTCTTGCCTTGAATACACAGAAAGTGGGAGTCAGCTGCCCCTTGATCTATGAATGGAGGCGTAATCGATCCTACTACGACTACTACGCGTGTGAAGGATGCGTAATAGTCCCTGTATAGGATGTAGAGATGCGTAAGACGTCCTGCGTGGGAGTGCGTAACAAACAGTGGGAGAGAACTAGATGCGTATGTGACCTACTTGGCTATTTTTTCAAACATTTTTAAGAAGTTTTGATTAATTCCTTCCCTGACCTATATTACGACTTAATTTTGTTGGAGTTAAATTTTTTTCTAATTGTTTTGTTGTGTTAATATATATATTGACAAGATATCCTAGTTGTATTTCCTTCCTTATTTTTTTTTATCTCTCGAACAGGAATAGGCAAGTTTTTTTTTTCTCTTCATCTTCGTACAAATGAACAAACATTATATTACTTAATTCCTTCCTACTGTGTAAAACAAATAGTAATAATGCGGATAATATATTAGGTCCATATACATAAGAATACATAAGTGAGCATCGTAAATATTGTTCAGTGGCCCCGATAGATAACTTATTTTTGGGGAGTTCATATGGTACGATTTAAGACTTGTGATGTATAACTAAGGCTGCGCGACACTAGGCATTTTCAATAACATGCTTCTTGTTTTTAATACTTGTTTGCGTTCTGCTATTCAAAACAAGTAACAAGTAGCAGTTTAGGAGCTGTTGTATAAAACGGACATAACAGTTTTTCTAGCAAGGTAAGTGTTACTCAGATTAGTGTTCAAGCAAGCTAACATTGCGTGTTTTTTATAACGTACATACACTTCCATTAATAAGTATAAGTGCTGTAAGAATATATTTAAACTTTCCTGTGTGTGTTCTATGGTGCTTTTCCAGGATATATGGGTCGTGATGGTGTTGTGTTTGGCTAACTTAAATAACAGATACGAAACATTCCCGCGTGTTTTGCCAGTTCGATCCTTGTTCACGGCAGCTCCTCGGTGAGACGGGCGGCGCTCCCTCCTCCACCCTAGCAGCACTCTATATATGGTTTGTGAATACCTAGTTTGTGGGGGTTATATAATTATTTGTCTTTAACTAACTGGGCATCAGCAAACATAATCTGAATTTTCGCTATAAAGTCTGTATCAGATATGCCAGTATTTGGAAGGAAAACAATCAGATCGATACCCGTGTCAAGACGTACCGATATTATTCTTGAAAATCAGTATCGGCAATATTGGTATTACTGTACATTCCTAAATTATATACAGTTATATATTCCTTGTACCATAAACATTATATATATCTCAATAATAAGGAATTCAGACCATAGGAATAAGAAAATATGAAATGAAAAAATAATCATTACAAAAAAGTTCACGAAGTTTATATAATCTATCATCTTAAAAAAATAGAATAGAATAGAACCAATATATAACTTTGCATCAGCCGGCTAAAAGGTCTCTTAGCACATATTAAACCCAGGACTGTTAACATTATACACCTCTATTAGGAATAAAAAGGTAAAGTATATGAAAACAAATTCATATAATAGTTTTAATTGATACATATAATCACACCATATTATTTTATATTGTATTTATTTCGTCTTTATCATAGTAGAGGTGAGTGTAGACTGTACGTAGTGTCGTGTTTACATGTGCGTGCGTGTGAGTGTGTACCTAGAGTGTGTCTGCTAACACACTTTACTTTACATTCCTACAACCACACACACACTGCCCTTCAAACACACCTAACATAACACCTGTACATTTAATTACCGCCTTCATCTGTTGGTCTGCTGCCGTCAACGTAGGTAAATGTTATGGGATTTATAGATTAATATTATGGTTTTTATTATTTTTTCTTACGGTGTTATGTAAAATGACATTGGATATATGATTAATACTTACATTTATTGCTTTTTGTATATCTTATTATTGTAAGTATTATGAGTATTGTAGATTTACGTTTATATTGTAAACTTACGACTAGATATCATTACGCTATTGTTACGTATAATGGCATTTCTGTTAATAATCAATTCCTACACTTATTGGTTTGTGTAGGTAATGTTATTGGTTGGTTTAACTCTGTTTAGTTTGGCTGAGAGCTTTTATTTAGTACCAAAGGGGGGGACATAATTTACTGAGATCCTTTTGCGTGTAAGTTAAATCTATAAGTGCATTTATGGAAGGAGGTGACACTGCTTGTTCAGGTAATTCGTTCCTGAGAAAAGCTATTCCTCCGTTGCAACTTACATATTTACTTACGTGTATTTTTACTTATAAATATCTTCGAAGAAGAGAGTAATGTCTTATTCTCTCTATTAATGACAAAACTGAGGTCGGCTACATCAATTTTATATATATTTATTTTATTATTTATTTTTTCAGATATCTTCCTGGAGTGAGAGGTAACTTACTCTATGCATTAAAAAAACAAATGGCGATCGGCTTCATCTCTTCTATTTATTTATTTATTTTCTCTCTATATTTCCAGCTATCTTGGAGTGAGCGATGGCGGACAAGCTGAATGACTTGCTAGGGCGTATGGGCAAGGGTCCGCGGGGCATGGGTACTGGCCTTAAGGTGCTGGCCATGGCGGGGGCAGCTGCGTATGGCATCTCACAGTCCATGTATACAGGTAAGGAAGGGATAGGAAAGTGTGTATTATGTATTTCAAGTATGTATTATGTATTGTAAGTGGTAGGGAGGAGGGTGAGTGTGTGATGTTATGTATTCTTGATAATTACAGGAGGGAGGTAAAGTGTGTGTGTTATATATTTTTGATCATTACAGAAGGGAGATAAAGTGTGTAGTATTTCTTTCTTCTCTTTTATTCTTTTCTTTCTTTCTTTATATAGGTAACCGGTAATACTAATTGGCTTTTTTTTTTTTATTCACTCACACACACACACACACACACACACTCACACTCTCACCCTCCCCCCCTTCCCCCCCCCCAGTTGATGGAGGTCACCGTGCCATCATCTTCAGTCGTCTGGGTGGTATTAAGCCTGACATCTACTCTGAGGGTCTTCACTTCAGGGTGCCTTGGTTCCAATACCCGGTCATCTATGATATTAGGTAAGGTGTGTGTGTGTGTGTGTGTGTGTGTGTGTGTGTGTGTGTGTTTTATATGTTAGTTTTTGTTTCTAATTGTTTCTTCAGATAACTTTTTTGGTGTTTTTTTCTCTATTTATTTTCTCTTCTCTCATTGTCTGCTTTTTACTTCCCCTTCTCACTTGTGTATCACCATCATTATCATCATCTTTTTCCAATTTTTCCTCTTTTTTCTTCTTTTCATTATTGTTGGTATTTTTAGTCTTGTTCTTGTCCTCCTTCTTCTCTTCTCCTTCATCCGTAATCACATAATAACTTCGTACCATTATATTCCAGGGCTCGTCCCAGGAAGATCAACTCCCCCACCGGTAGTAAGGACCTCCAGATGGTGAACATATCCCTGCGTGTTCTGTCCAGGCCAATGAGTGCTGCCATCCCTGCCATCCACCAAAACCTCGGCCTCGACTTTGATGAGAAGGCAAGAGGGAGAGGAGAAAGAGAGAGTCTGTCGTAAGCCTCGTGAATTAATACTTGATTTATTTATGTATTTATTTGTTATTAAGTTTGGTCTCCGTTCCAGGTGCTGCCTTCTATCTGCAATGAAGTGCTCAAGTCAGTGGTGGCTAAGTTCAATGCCGCCCAGCTGATCACCATGAGACAGGAGGTGGGTAGGTCAGGTCATGGGGTCAGGTGCTATGTGTACGTGTAATATTTATGATATGTATGTGTAGCTTCCTTATATTCTTATGTTCTTATGTGTACATGTGATATTTATGATGTGTATGTGTGTGTACGTGTAATATTTATGCTGTGTGTGTATGTACGTGTATGTGTACGTGTAATGTTTAGCTTCTGGAGTCAGCGAGGTATATATAGATATATTATTATAGGTTTTAATTTGATTTTTGCTACAATCCGTATGTATGTATGTATATATATTTCTTTATGCTATCCATTGTTCTCCTTATATTATTTTGTGTCCATTCCTCCTTTCTAAAATATGATGGAATTATTGTTAATGCAAATAAACATAAATATCAACAGTTCACACACACACACACACACACACACACACCCCCATACACACCCATCCTCACCCATCCTCACCCGCCTTCACCCGTCATTCCAGGTGTCGTTAATGATCCGTCGTGACCTCACCCAGCGAGCGCAGGATTTCAACATTATTCTGGATGATTGTTCCATTACTGAGCTGAGTTTTGGACGAGAATATACCTCGGCTGTGGAGTCTAAGCAGGTGGGTTAAAGGGTTGGATTCTATTATGTTACCTGTATTGTTATCTATGAATGTGTTTGTGTGTTGAATTTATAGTTTATTTCTAAGACTAATAGTGTATTGGTATTTATGAATTTGTGTGTGTGTGTGTGTGTATGTATTGATTTTAAAGTTTATGTATTGCTAAGGTGTTTCAGGTTAGATTCCCTTATATAACCTGTCTTATCATCTATGAACCTGTGTGTGTGTGTATATATTAATAGATTTTAAAAGTGTATTCCTGTTATTAATACTGTCTTATGCTATTTATGTATGTTTGTATGTATTGATTTTTAAGTATGTTCCTAAGTGACTAATACATACTATATTGCTATGGTATTTCAGGTTAGATTTCTTTACTATTTATGAACGTGTGTGTGTATGTATTAATTAATTTTCAAGTGTATTCCTGTTACTAATACGTGTGTTGGTGTTGTGTTTTAGGTAGCTCATCAAGAGGCTCAACGCGCTTCCTTTGTGGTGGAGCGAGCAAGGCAGGAGAGGCAGCAGAAGATTGTACAGGCCGAGGGTGAAGCACAGGCAGCTACTTTGATATCCTTTTTATTATATACTTATTATTATTATTATTATATGGTTTATTTGTATGTGAATGATTAAAATGTGTTAAGTTGATGTGCTTTTCAGAGGTAGAAGAGATTGAAAGGGTGTGAAAAATGAGCTATAATCTGATATCCTTTCATTCAATTACATGCATATTATTATCATTTTTTTATTATTATTTTATGGTTTATTTTTTAGTGTGTTGTATTTGGTATTAGTTAATGTGCTTTTCAGAGGTAGAAGAGATTGCAAGGGTGTTTAAAAGGTTGAAATTGAAAGAGAATGAGAGGAAGAATAAAGTAATTGAAAGTACAAGGATGTTAGATTGAAAGAGGTTGAATATAGTATTGAATGGTAGAGTTATTTGAGGAGATTATGATTCTAGGTTTCATGTGTTGCTATAGATATTTCCTTAACTCCTGTGCACCTTGGAAATGCTCTTACCCTCAACCCCGGCTACCTCAAGCTGCGTAAGATCAAAGCCGCTGTCAATATTGGCAAGACAGTAAGTATTGTAACCTAACCTTACCTTACCTTAACCTAACCTTACCTTACCTTACCTAACCTTACCTTACCTTACCTACCTTACCTAACCTAACCTAACCTAACCTTACCTAACCTTACCTTACCTTACCTTACCTTACCTTACCTTACCTTACCTTACCTTACCTTACCTTACCTTACCTTACCTTACCGTACCTTACCTTACCTTACCTTACCTTACCTTACCTAACCTAACCTATTGTACCTATATACTCCCTCAACTACTTGCCATCCACTTTTAGAGCAATTCTGATTCTGTTCAATGCCTCAAAAACACAATTTCTACAACTATCTACTCGACATAACCTAGATAACTATTCCTTCTTTCTCTTACTTGATCTTTTTGTATTAACTTCACTCACTCACTCACTCACTCCTCTACTTCCTCTTCCCTCCCACAGATCTCCCAGGCTCAGAATCATGTATATCTTGGAACCGACACACTCATAACGCATTTACGCATTAACTCACTCACTCACTCCTCTTCTTCCTACTACTAGATCTTTTTGTATTAACCTAACCTCACTCCTCTTCCCTCTCACAGATCTCCCAGGCCCAGAATCGCGTGTACTTGGGAGCAGACACACTCATGCTCAACATCAATGATACCGCTTTTGATGCCAACACAACCAAGCTAAACCCCGTTAAGAAATAAGAAAGAAGAAGGCTTCCCCTCACCCCCTCCCGCCCACGCCTCAGGTTATGGCAAGGTGGTGGGATTGGGTTGACATTTTGTAAGTTGTGTTATTATTAGTTTTAGAATGGAATAATTGCCATAATGAGTCAGTTTTGTGCATTATTATTGATTTCTCAAGGTCATTCACAGTATAATTATGTTGTCTTTGGGTATTGATTAATTAGTATATATTGTTCTGCTTCCTACCATTTATATATTGACCTTTTTTGCCTTATACTTATTCCAGTGTCTTGCAGAAGTATTATAGAGACTGACTATGTACAGAACCATTATTATTTGTTTTCTTTATCTTTCTACATATATTCAGTTGTTTTCTTTATTCCAATGTTATCTTTGAATGATTTAGAGACAATGTACAGTACTGTTGTATGGTCAATGAAACTGTAAATATGTTTCTTTCAGAGTTTTAATGATCATTGGTGTGTGTGTGTGTGTGTGTGTGTGTGTGTGTGTGTGTGTGTGTGTGTGTGTGTGTGTGTGTGTCGTGGCAGATGGCTGATGAAATTATTGCTTAGTTTAGCGAGCTGTGTTTATTATTATTATTATTATCATTATTATTATTGTTATTATTATTATTATTGATAGTAGTAGTAGAGGTAATAGTAGTAGTAATAATAATAGTATTAGTAGAGGTAGTAGTAGTAGTAATAATAATAGTAATAAAAATAGTAGTAGTAGTAGTATATAGTAGTGATTTTAGTAGTAATGTAGTTTGCATGCGTATGTTATAATAATGCTGTAAGAATGCTGAAAATTTAATGATGAAAAAATACCCAAGTCTATGAAACTGATATTACGAAGATTATTAAATGCAGTAAGATGTGTGGATGTTATGAACTGCTTTCAACTGTAAGAGTCACTACAAGAATATACGTAGAAGTTAAGACTATATGTGATCCTTACGGGGTAACGTGTCGTGTGTAGGAGTATACGCGGGTTACTGATACCTATCATATCCTCTTGATGGAGCTTGACAATGCATTCAAACACACTATAAAAAATCTAAACCTATGACAAATAACGGGCAAGAGGCAGTCCATCTTAGCCTCTATAAAGCCTACTGACGCCAACAGTGGGATAAAAAAACAAAAAAAACAACAACATAATTTCACTAAGAAGGGGTGACTTAACATGCCATTCCCTGACGTTATAAGTAGCAATCAGGTGTGCAGATCAGGGCGCGTCCACCTCCTGATTAAGTAGGGCAGGTGAGTGACGGTTAATTGAGTAAGCAAACACTACCCAGGTGCGTGTGTCCAGGTGTGGCGCTGGGGGGGGGAGGGGGCTGATCCGCGGCGGGACGAGGGGAGGGTGAAGGGTGGAGAGAGAGAGAGAGAGAGACAGTGTGATGGAAAGACTAGATGTATATATGTTTTAACGAACCATAATTAATCGTAATATATAATGAGAAAATAAATATAAATAAAATAAAAATTGAAGAAAACTATGTTGAATTAAAGGGAAGTAAATAAAATTAATATGATATCCTACACTAATATATATATATTTTTTTTATTTATTTTACATTATTTATTTATTATTTTCCATAGAAGTAACAAAAAATAATAAAAAAAAACAAATAAAAGTCGTACGAGAAATAAGTTAAATTAATATATCTTTTTTTAATTTTATCTACATTAACTATTTACCATACAAGTGAAGAAAAATAAAATAATAAAAACAAGAGACGTACGGCGATGCGCATGGCAGGTCAATATCATGAATGTTAATAACTTTACTGGTTTGACCCTCATGACTTAACCGGTGGGGGAGGTGGAAGGGGTGTAGTGGGGGGGAGGGGTGTAGTGGGGGGGAGGGGAAGGTGGGGGAGGAAGGGGACGTCAGTTGGTGGGCGGTGGTGTCCCCTTACATACCCTACCACCACCACCACCACCACCACCACTACCTTCCCTGTCTGCCTGCCTGTCTGTCTGTCTGTCTAGTGTCTATATAACTACCACCACCACCACCACCACCACGAACTAGCTAACTATAATTATAACTGACAATATCATCATCGTAATCACCATCAATAACAATAATAATAACAATAATAACAACAATAATAACAATAATAATGATAAATAACAATTACGGTTACAATATATACACAGTAGCATCAGTTTCCTTCCTTCCTTACACACACACACACACACACACACACGCCTACCTAATTTCCTCTCCCTTAGGGGTATAGACGAGGGAGGAGAATCAGGTGGAAGGATGGAGGGAGGGAAGAGGAGGAGGAGGTGGGAGAGGAGGAGGAGGAGGAGGAGGAGGCCTGAGAACGGAAGGAACTGACCAGGAAGAGAAGTAACTTAATCTTCACCTCGCCCCCAGCATGACGTTTTGGGAGGAAGGGAAGGATGGGAAGGAGGGAAGGATGGAGGGAGGGAAGAAAGGATGGAAAGATGGAAGGATGGAAGAAGGGAAGAAAGGATGGAAGGAAGGATGGAAGGATGGAGAGAGGGAGGGAGGGAGGGAAGAAAGGATGGAAGAATGGAGGGAAGAAGGGAGGGAAGGGACAGGAACAGTTTCGTGAGAGTGTAAAAGTACTGCAAGAATTCAATAACTAAGAATGAATAATTAAATAACCATAGAAATTACACTTAAAAAAAAAATTACATTTATAGATTTAAGTACAAGTTTGTAAAAGTATTATATAAAGTTATGGATGGCATTTATCACATCTGTACGAGAGAGAGAGAGAGAGAGAGAGAGAGAGAGAGAGAGAGAGAGAGAGAGAGAGAGAGAGAGAGAGAGAGAGAGAGAGAGAGAGAGAGACAAGAACTGTTCAAAAAGTATATAGAACTGTCAGCTGAATTAATTCTAACTATATGTAAGTGTCAGCCAGTTTCAGGAACAATGTCAGGAGTGTCAAGGTATTATCAGGAGTGTCAGGAGCAGTGTCAGGAGTGTCAGAGCAGTGTCAGGAGTGCCAGGGCAGTGTCAGGAGTGTCAGGAGAAGTGTCAGCCAGTATCAGAGCAGTGTCAGCCAGTGTCAGCAGTGTCAGGAGTGTCAGGGTAGTGTTGTACCGACCTTGGGGAAAGAAGTCTGACAAATGTCCAATCGATAGTGTGGTTTTGTCTCTCTTGTTCTTCTGTTTCTTCCTCTCTCTCTCTCTCTCTCTCTCTCTCTCTCTTTTTCTCTTCTCTTTTTCTCTCTCTCTTTCTCATTCGAATTGGTTAAAAAAGCATCGAGAGAGAGAGAGAGAGAGAGAGAGAGAGAGAGAGAGAGAGAGAGAGAGAGAGAGAGAGAGAGAGAGAGAGAGAGAGAGAGAGAGAGGGAGAGAGAAAAAAAAAGAGAAAGAGAAAGAGAGAGACTTGATCAGGAAGTAGCGCATTATAATCCACTAATTCCTTGGATTCGATGTTCACTTATCAGTCAGACACGCGCCAGCTCTTCCCTCCCCTCTTCTCTCTCTCTCTCTCTCTCTCTCTCTCTCTCTCTCTCTCTCTCTCTCTCTCTCTCTCTCTCTCTCTCTCTCTCTCTCTCACACCTACACACCTGCTCTCCACACCTGCCTAGCCTCAAGCCCTTAAAACACCGCGGGCCCTAGAAACATACCCTTAAGAACGCCGCTGAATATAGTATAAGCGAACCCTAGAAATTTGAGACCTCTCTTAATTACCTCAAATGGCTCTTATCAGTAGTAAAGATAATAGTCTTTGTGTATAGGTATATTAGGGTTGTGTGTGATCTTTTCTCCTCCCCCTCCCTTCCCCTTCCCTTCCCTTCCCTTCCCTCCCCTTCCTTCCCCCTTCCTCCCGTTCCCTTACCTTCTTCCCGCTCTGGTGAAATTCTAAGCTAAAGGGAAATAGCTCGGCCGGAGTAACTTCCTGTGTGTTTAGGAAATTGAGGTTTTGTGTGTGTGTGTGTGTGTGTGTGTGTGTGTGTGAATGGGTCTATCTCTATGTATGTACGTACATTTATCTATCTGGCTCTGTTTATCTATCTGATTCTCTCTCTCTCTCTCTCTCTCTCTCTCTCTCTCTCTCTCTCTCTCTCTCTCTCTCTCTCTCTCTCTCTCTCTCTCTCAGACGTGTTAAGTACCTTTTTCTCAGGTGTTTTAGCCACCTGGATTGGGACCAGATGTCTCTCCCTCCCTCCCTCCCTCCCTTCTCTCCCTTCCTCTCTCCCTCCCTCCCTTCTCTCCCTTCCTCTCTCCCTCCCATCCTTCACTTGATCCTTCCTTTCCTTCCTTCCTTCCTTCCTTCCTTCCTTCCTTCCTTCCTTCCTTCCTTCCTTCCTTCCTTCCTTCCTTCCTTCATCCGAGAAAGAGAGAGAGAGAGAGAGAGAGAGAGAGAGAGAGAGAGAGAGAGAGAGAGAGAGAGAGAGAGAGAGAGAGAGAGAGGAAATTCACCACTAAGTCTCCCGTAATCTCCCAACACGATGATGATTGGCGATTATATCTTTCAATGTTCCACCGAGAGAGAGAGAAAGGGAGAGAGAGAGAGAGAGAGAGAGAGAGGGAGAGAGAGGGAGAGGGAGGGGATTATTGTGGGAGGGAAGAGGGGAGGGTTAAAGGGAGGGAAGGTGACAGGAGGTAAGCTTGGGATCAGACATACAGAGCAAAGAGAAAGAGAAGAAAAAAAAGATGGAGAGAAAATATTGATAAATTGATAGAGTTTAAGTTGATAGATTAATCGATAATTTAATAGATTGATTGATTGATTTGAATTTTAATGATAAGGGAAGTTTACTTATTCAAATTAGTGTATATTTATTAATTTTTTGAAGTTAAATGTAGTTGATGCATTAGTAATATATCTTTGTGAAAATAGAAGAGGAAGGTGAAGGAAAATAAAGGAATAATTGAATGCGTAATTTGAAAAGTGTAAAATAATATGCATACGTTCAAATATAATCTCTTAAGTGTATTATTAAATTTTTTTCAAACATATGCAGTTCAAAATTACGTAAAACATCTTTGACAAATAAAAAGAAAAAAATAGGAGGACGAAGACGATGAAAATAATAATAAGAAAAAAAAATTGCATGATACTCGTTTGCAAAGTTTCCAAAAAAAAGTTGCATGAGACTTGATATAACTTTTTTTTTTCTGAGTTGTAAAAAGTTTCAAAGGAGTAAAAATAAACAAAAAAGAAAGAAAGAAAGAAAGAATAGGAATGATTATGTGTTGTAATTATATATTTAACAACATAATGAGAGAGAGAGAGAGAGAGAGAGAGAGAGAGAGAGAGAGAGAGAGAGAGAGAGAGAGAGAGAGAGAGAGAGAGAGAGAGAGAGAGAGAGAGAGAGAGAGAGAGAGAGAGCTCTAAAACCTTAATTAACATAGCACAAGCTGTTTTTCAACCCTTCTCTTACCTCTGAATATATCTAATTATCTCGTTTTTTCGTCAATTCCCTTTAATGTCTCATAAACTAATTAAATATGACTGATTTTTTCGTCGCATTTCTCGTTAAAATCTGAATAAAACCAATGAAACTGCAGGAAAAATATGTGTGTGTGTGTGTGTGTGTGTGTGTGTGTGTGTGTGTGTGTGTGTGTGTGAGTGAGTGTGAGTGACGGAGAAGAGAGAGAGAGAGAGAGAGAGAGAGAGAGGAGAGAGAGAGAGAGAGAGAGAGAGAGAGAGAGAGAGAGAAAGAGAGAGAAGCAATAATAAACCCAAACAGAATAACAAAAACAAATCAACACACACATAGTTCTATATAGGAATAAAAAAACAAAAAAAAACATCGATGGTATATAGAATAGATAATATAAATACTACGTTTATTCCACCACCACCACCACCACCACCACCACCACCACCACCACCACAGTGACAAAACAATGACGTATTCAGTTCAAACAAAACAAAATAAAAAAAATAAACAAAAATACATCGTTAATATGAGTGATGCGTCGAGTGTCTAAGTCTTCCTCTTGTGTTCAAAAAAATTTATATATATGCTTGATCTGGCTTGCATGGGGACGCGGGGCAGGCATAACGGGGCGGGGCGGGGCTATAGAGGCGGTGGGGCGGCGGAGTGAGGTGTAGCGGTGAGCTTTAAGAATAAGGGGGCGTAGACCCACACCCAGCAAGGCCACGCCCATCTGGGAACACCACCACAACGGGGAGTCAAGTGATGGGCGGTGCTTAACCCTTACAATAGCTATGATTGGTCGATGGTTGAGTGTTAATGTCCATGATTGGTTTAGGGTTGAAAATGGGCGTGGGGTTGTGTGTCTCTACCTTGTGATTGGTTAGGTTAGAGGGGAGGCAGGTAGAGAGGTTTTGAGGACTCTAGTATCCTACATAGCATTAAGGTGACCTGACTGACGCTCCCTCGGTGACCTGCAGGTGACCCTCACAGCACGGATGGACTATTAATTAGCACAGCAGCGGTCACGTCTTTGTATCGCAGCACCGCCATAGCCAGGTAAGGGCGGAGGCTGTGTCAACCTCACCTCTGTGTCACGATAAGGAATATTGATTAATTTCACCGCCCGTCCGCCCGTCCGCCCGCCGCCCGTCACATCAACATAGATAGATAGATAAAGGAAAAGATAGATTGGTAGATAAATAGATAGATAGATACATAGGTAGAGTAATAGACAAATAAATAGTTACGATATAGATACAAAATAAGTGTCGTGAATCTACTTGGGTATGCGATCTAGAAGTTAGGTTAGGTTAGGTTAGGTTAGGTTAGGTTAGGTTAGGTTAGGTTAGGTTAGGTTAGGATAGCAAGCCAAAGTATCATCCTTAATTATTACACTGTGTACGTATTTATAATCATCAGTTTTTTCCTTCCTTTGTCATGTGCGTTTGTGGTGTGTGTTTTTTCCTCGCCACAAGAAGGAAAGGAAAGAAGGAAATTCAGTAACGTAATTCTATGTAATATAAAATCCGTCTTATATATTACACTGTGCGCGAATTTATAATATTAATCAGTGTTGCATTATATAAATCGTGTATAGTAAGTTGGAAAAGCTTAATTCATTCACTCCATATACATACATACATTATATATTTTTTTTACAAAGATTATTCAAGAATGTATATTTTATTTGAGTTTATTTAGCGGTTGTAATGACTATAAGAATAAAAATAAACCATTGAATCTGCGGAAAATTCTTTATTCATGTTAAAATTATGTTAACTTTCTAAAATTATTGAATATGGATAAAAAAACGAGAGTGAGAGAGAGAGAGAGAGAGAGAGAGAGAGAGAGAGAGAGAGAGAGAGAGAGAGAGAGAGAGAGAGAGAGAGAGAGAGAGAGAGAGAGAGAGAGAGAGGAGTAACACACCTTGGCATTACCTTACGTTTTCCTGTAACGTAACACCACAGCGTAACAGCGGGCGGGAGGGGGGAGGTAATGAAGAGAGAGAGAGAGAGAGAGAGAGAGAGAGAGAGAGAGAGAGAGAGAGAGAGAGAGAGAGAGAGAGAGAGGGAGAGGGAGAGGTTCTATACATTTAATACAAATATCTAAATAATTAATAATAGTTTTAAAAGTGATGTAAGATCTTATTAAATTTAGTTGTAGAATATTATCGTAATAACTAGTAATTTTGGCGCCAAAAATACGTATTCATAATTGAGTGTAACATAAAAACTATGAAGTGTATGAATGAATATTTTTTGTACTGAATTAAAACTGAAGATTATGACGAAGAACTGGGAAGATAAATGTTTAGTTATCTATTATATAAAAAAAGGGAAATTATTTGGATTATTTAAGATGATATAATTTGATAAAAAAACCGGACTGTTCTATAGAAAATTTTTGAAATGACAAATTAGTACTCATTCCTCAAAAATATAATTGTTTTAATATGACACCTCGTAGTGCGTCAAAAAATAATATGTTGTTTTAGGAATGATCAATATTATTATAGATTTAAAATGTGTTATACCCATTTACGATCATCTTTTGTTTTATAGCTTTGGTCGCAATCAAATTAATTTTATACTCAAGTCCGATCATATCTTCATTTGTTTATAATATTACATACACAAAATATATCATAATACCTTGTTTGTTATTAATTTTAGGATAAGTATCTACGCAATTTTCTTTACTGCTGTCAAATTTTTGGAATATTTATTTAATTTACGAGAGAGAGAGAGAGAGAGAGAGAGAGAGAGAGAGAGAGAGAGAGAGAGAGAGAGAGAGAGAGAGAGAGAGAGAGAGAGAGAGAGAGAGAGAGAGAGAGAGAGAGAGAGAGAGAGAGTGGTGGAGGGGGGTGAAGAAGGGAAGGAGGGGTAGAGGTAAGGTAGTATCAAGTGACGCTCGCTAGCCAGGTGACGGTGTGTAGCCTACCTGTCTGTACTTCCGTCCTAATGAACCCTTACCCTCCTACCCGCCTGCATATATACACTTAGTACTCCGCTGCGGCACCTGCGGGGAGAATAGGTTAGCAGGCGGTTCAAGTTGTGTGTGGGATGTACAAAACTACTGAAATATAACAACTATTGAATTTTCTACACCATTTCCAGCCTCTTTTCATTTCTCTCTCTCTTTATATCTCCCTATTATCATTATCATCATTAATTACTACCATTAGCATCACCACTATTATTATTATTATTATTATCTCCTTAATTTTCCTATATCACTCAATTATACTACCATATAATTTTCATTTCTCTCATTATTCTCTCATACATTTATACTCTTATCTCCTCACAGCCCTAACCTTTACTTGTCTGTCTATCTATCTGTCTGTCTATCTGTGTGTCTGTATATGTCTGTCTGTCTGCCTGTCTGTGTGTATGAATGTATCTGTCTGTCTGTCTCTCTCTCTCTGTCTGTCTATCTGTCTTTCTGTGTATCTATCTATCTGTCTGTCTGTCTATCTATCTATCTATCTATCTATCTATCTGTCTGTCTGTATGTCTGTGTGTATGTATGTATGTCTGTGTGTGTGTCTGTATGTCTGTGTCATTTTGCACATCCCTCGCCACGAAGCCACACTTGCATTCTCGTTGCATTCAGTGAGGAGAGATTATGATGAAGGGAAGGAAGGGATAAAGGATGGAAGGAGGGAAGGGAATAAAGGAAGGAAGGACGGGACGAGGATGATGATGATGATGAGAAGGAGAGACGAGGAGAATGATGATGAGAAGGAGGAGGAGGAAGGTGAGGACGGGAATAAAGGAAGGAAGGAGGGATGAGGATGATGAGGAGGAGAGGAGGAGGAGGACAGGAATAAGCAGAACAGAGAAGAGAAGAAAGATTGATAAAAATATAGACGCAAGGATATTTAGTATAAGTGAAGAGAACACCAAATCAACTGTCCAAATCTTCATATCGTTTATACTTCTATAGGAGAGTTCAGTCGTCTCATCGTACTCCTTGTCTCTTTGTATCTTTGGCTTCTCACCCCCTTGTATAAGAGGCTCTCTCTCTCTCTCTCTCTCTCTCTCTCTCTCTCTCTCTCTCTCTCTCTCTCTCTCTCTCTCTCTCTCTCTCTCTCTCTCTCTCTCTCTCTCTCTCTCCGCGGGTCAAACGGATTAAGTTATGCTCTTGATAAGGTGTGATAACGAAAAAATAACTTGTTAATATTATACTAATTCTGATAGAAGAGAAAAAAAAGGAAAATGATAAAAAAAAACCGCATAAATAGTCTTAGTAATCGTAAATATAAACAAAGTAGATGTAAAAATAATGAATAAATGATTGAATAAAAGAACGGATAGATTATTATTATTATTATCATTATTATTTTTTTAATGTTTGCATCCATTGAGTGGGGATAAGAATGCGTTGAAGATACAGATTATACACTCAAGTTTAGGTCTTCATATCGTGTTACAAGCTTCCTCACAACGATCTGAGGAAGCCAAGAGTGTAAGAATTAATATACTGAACGAAATTGACCCAATCTCTAATCCGTGTATTTCTCAATCATATTTTTTTTATCCCAATCTCTAATCCATGTTTTTCTCAATCGAATTTTTCTTTATTTATCATAATATTCATCTATTTTTTTGCAAGTGTTTGGAATTATTAGTCTGGTAGTTTTTTCCTTATTTGTTTTGCATTTTTCTTTTAATCATACAAATAATTAAACGTTTTTTTTTTATACTATTTAATACGTAAAGATGCAAATATACCTGTCGCACGGGATTAAAATTTGAACTAATTTTATTAAACTCTTTCTGCACTTTTTCTTTCCTTTCTCTCTATATTCAAACAAACACTTATTTATTTATCTTACCACCTTCATCGCCTCAGTGGTTCGATCATCTATAACTCTATCTTATTCCTACTGTCATATGTTTTTTACTCATACAAAAACTTGATCGGATCCTCTAATTTAGGAAGAATCTATGAAGGCAAAACTAAACACTGTACTACATCAGAACATAGAGCACATAAGGAGGCTGCAAAAGGCCAGTTAACCTACACAAGGCAGCTCCTGTGCACCTAACACTTACTCTTAAAATAATAGTAATAATAATAATAATAATAATAATAATAATAATAATAATAATAATGGTATTAATACACGACCCTACAAAAGATACAACATAACATCCCTTAACATACACACCCATTAACCTCCCTTAACACCCTTTTAAATACCTCCCTTTTTTACCCCTAACCTGTATATGCTTCTTACCCCTTAGAAACATAACATCCCTTAACATACACCTCTTAACCTCCCTCAACATCCCTTTGTCCCCCTACCCCTTAGAATTAGACCATCTCCCCCTTACAGTCACTCCCTGTACTAAAAACACCCCTTAGAATCACCTCCACTCAATATATCCCATGAAAATCACCCTTAGGTCATCTTCACCCCTTAAATATCTCTTAGTTGCCTCGCCCTTTACATCTACCCTTTAAATTTCCCTTTAAAACCCATTAGGTATGTTTTAAGATACCTTCCCTTTCCCTTAGAACACACACACACACACACACACACACACACACACACACACACACACACATACACACACACACACGCACACGCACGCACACACTCATATTTTTCACCCTATAAAACCATTTTCTTTTCCTTTCTCTTGCGTGCTTGTGTGTGTGTGTGTGTGTGTGTGTGTGTGTGTGTGTGTGTGTGTGTGTGTGTGTGTGTGTGTGTGTGTGTGTGTGTGTGCTTGTGAAAAAGAATAAATAAAATAATAATAAAAAAGATAAACAAAAATAAGTGAAGGTTTCTTGTAAGTAAACAAAAAAACATCTCGCACGTGGGAGCCTCCAAGGAAGCCGTGTGTGTGTGTGTGTGTGTGTGTGTGTGTGTGTGTGTGTGTGTGTGTGTGTGTGTGTGTGTGTGCTCCCGGCTTCCCTTGCCTTGTTATTGCCTCCGCGGCGCCACATTGCAAGGGCGTCGCGGAGAGAGAGAGAGAGAGAGAGAGAGAGAGAGAGAGAGAGAGAGAGAGAGAGAGAGAGAGAGAGAGAGCAAGAGAGCGAGAGAGACACACACACACACCACACTCAGAACAGCAAAACAAGGGCGGAGAGAGACAAATAAGCCCCTCCCACACCATACCACACCGTCCAATCACAAACCATTCCTGTTGTTTCTCCAATAAGCGACAGCCAATCACAACGTCGCTTCCCTGATCGATTCGTCCCGAGAGAGGAGGAAGAGAGAGAGAGAGAAACCTAACCTTCCTATCATAATATTTAGGGAATAATTGCCTGTTCGGTCAACTTATTGTACCTGAGAGTGAAAAGGTAGCTAAGGCAGGTGTGAAGGGGAGGTAATCAGTGATTTCTACCGTACAAAGGATGAAGTCTGTTAGGTGCAAGATGTTGAGATTGCTTCATTTCACCTGCCAACTGCTGAGGGCTTCTGTGTGTACGTGTGTGTGTGTGTGTACGTGTGTGTGTGTGTGTGTGTGTGTGTGTACGTGTGGTCTTACCCAATTGTTGTTACCTAATTTTGTTTTGACAGGATTCAGTTGTCTCATTTTTATTTATTTTTTGTGTATTATTGTTTTTGTTGTGTTATTTATTATTATTATTTTTTTTTTATTGATACTGTGACTGGTTTTGACACACATACACACACACACACACACACGAGGTCTTCCAGTAACATATATATTCCAGTTTATCTCCCTTGCCTTGCCTGGAAAGATGAATTTAATTTACTCTCATCTTTCTTTAATTTCTGATATAATTTTGTTGTTGTCTGGGAAATATATACTAATTAATGTCTATTTTTTCTTTTACTTTCAACATATTTATAAAGCATGATCATATTACCTCATTTATTATGTTAGTAATTGTATATATTTTATTAAGTTTTTCTACATAGCTAAGATCTCTCAGCATATTATTTTTTTCTTCAAGTGTGTATGTGTGTGTGTGTGTGTGTGTGTGTGTGTGTTTTTGTTTGTTTTTGTGTGTGTGTGTGTTTATGTGTGCGTATGTGCGTCACTCAGGAACATGGTGTATTAATTAGCAGGTGAAGGACGGCACACCAATCACTATGGACGGCTGTTACATACCAAACAACCCTGCCTACACGGACTGCTGGCGGCCTCTGTCCCCTACATGCGGCCAAGCGCCCATCCTCACGCCCTTGAGACCACTAGCAGCGCAGAGTCCTCCCTTACACCCGCCCCCAGCTTACCCACCTCCTCGATCACCGCTGCCAACCAACACAGATGAAGTCCTACCGCCCAGGATGCCACCAGACCAAAGTTCGGAAGTTCTATACTCAGACGGTTTCCAGACACACTCAAGCCTCGTTCCATCTTCCTTCCCGCCGCTGTTTGACCTGGAGCCTCTGCCAAACTTCGTCACCTTATCCCCACACGCGCCCTACAAGTAAGATGGGCTCCTCTCCGGCAGGCGGCGCTGTAGAACCATCCTGTAGAGTCTTGGCGCTATATACAGTGGAGAATCGACTGTCTACAAGAGCCTAGATAACCTCAACGCTGTAGTCTGTAGCTCGGAAAAAGACTACCTTGCGTCCTTGCCGGTAATGCAGTGCAGTAGCGGTGGTTCTAAGGTGCTTGGGTATAGAAAACGAGGTAGTGGGTTATAGAGGTATTATAACGTTGATCTCTTGCTTGTAGAACTCGTAGGTCGTAGAGATGAGGTCGTTCTACTTGTACGACCAGCGATAGGTCGTTAAAATTGCTTCTCTTTCTTAACTCATGAAAATGCTTCTTGTTTTATTCCTGCTTCGAGGGTTCATGAGCTGCTTCGACCCTTACGTGAAGCTCAACTGAACCTTTTTTAAGTTATACTAATTCCTTCACCATACTGCCGCTACATCATCACCATTCCTGTATATAGTCACCATATACCAGCCACTAACACCTGTATATATAGAGGCGTGAGCTTAATTAACTCACCTGTAGAAACTATAGTGATTTGTAACACGCTTTTAATCTTGCAAATTATCTCTTTTATATATATCTCACATTTCAGGTTTTATTTCAAGTTAAGAGGAAAGAGTGATTTTGTATATATTTGTGTATATATATAGATTATTATAAGATGTTGTATTGTGTGTTAGTGTTAGTATGTGTGTGTGTGTATGTGTGTGTGTGTGTGTGTGTGTGTGTGTGCGTGTGTTGACCCTCCCCCCCCTCTCAGCAGGGAGGCGTGCGGTATGCTGGGCAAGGAGAAAGGTGATCACATGGCTGACGTCCTCCTCTCCCTCAAACACGCTGTAGTCCACCCGCATCAGGTGGGTGACTCCCCGCCCCCCGCCCCCCTCACGCCCCCCATGCCATCCACACACATACCCCTGCCCCTCACACACACACACACACACACACCCTTCCCCCCAACACACACACCTCTCCCCCCTTTCCATCCCCCTCCACCGTACTCCCCTTCCTCGTTCCCCTACCATCACACTCCTACTTACCTCCCCCTCGCCCCTCTCACCGCTCCTTCCCCACCCCCTGACACCGCCCTGACTGAACCTATCCTCCCCTTATCTACTATCTCCCCTCCCCTCGGTCACATCCCTCCCCCCACACCTCTAGAAGAACCTGTCTCCCTCCCTGATGCAATGGGAGGTGCCTCTTCTCCTCCCCATTCCTCCGATCCTTCCTCTCTCGGGGGTTCAGGTGCATTGTCTTTTGGGGGAAGCTTAGGGGGTGGCCTTGGCTCTCTCGGGGGCAGTCTCAGTTCCTTCGGCGGCCCCTTGCCCTCTATGGGTGGCCCCGGGTACTCTAGTCCCATGAGCAGCTTGAACGGGGCGCTGGGAGGGCCTCTTCTTCCTCCTCCGCCGCCAATGTCACCGTACTCGTGCCAGCAGAATCAGGTAAGGTAGTGGCAGGGTCCAGTCCAAGCCCAAGCCCAAGCCCGACCCTGTAGCCAAGCCAGTATACTCTCTACCCCGGCCAATGTACGGTAGATCCTCACCCTGGGGCGCCTCACAAGGTTACAGCTCCCAGGGTAATCCCAAGGGTGTCTTCTCAGTATATAGTTCAGAGTAATGGAGGGACAGCCCGTAGAGGCGTAGAGTATTAGTTTTTTTTGTCTGTCTATATGGCGACTGTATTTATTAGCTTGACCTGACAGTAAGGTTATGAGTAATTATACACCTGTTTTATTATATCCAGTACACAACCCTTATAATATAGCTTGAGTATTGGCTTATTTTACGAGTGATTAGAACAGAAAGTACCGAACGTATATAAGGGTGACTTAAGTATATAGGAACACCTTTAATTGTCAGTAGGAGTCTGTGGGAGGCACTTGAGTTTATATTAATTTCTATTAGTTAGGCGACGTGAAGGACAGGTAAACCCAAACACCTGTCACTAATTATTCACGTGCGTAGGACCTGAAGGCTGCTTGTAGTGCCGCTATAAACTATATCTATTATCTATCTTATTATATTATCTATTATATTATATCTATAATCTATACCTAACACTTACTTACTCACCTTAGATCACTTCAACTCATTACAAGCTTTTAAAATGAGTAGTTTTGGCCTTTTTAAGTAAGTCTCCCCGGACCTTGAAGGAGTTAAGGGATGCTTCTGGTATTATAAAAACATGTAATAAATAATATATATAAAAATAACATAAATCCAGTAACGTAATGAAAACTAACTAACTAACTAATGATATACTAACCTAACACTAACTAACTAACTCGCTCTAACATAACCTAACTAACCTAACCTAACACGGCCATTACTTAACCCTAATTAGCATATAAGGTAAAACAATTATCCTTCCACGCCCTTACGCCCACATCACCCCTTCACCAGACCCTTCCGAGTATGATGGGCGGCATGGGTGGTGGTGGGTGTTACTCCACTGCGGGTTACCAAGAGACGCCCACCGCCTACTCCTCCCCCGCCCCCCCTCCCCACGTGTTCCCTGCCATGAGTGTTAATTTGTCGATGAATATGACGATGGGAGTGTCCAATGTCAACATGGGATACTCACCTGATCAGTCTCTGCAGCACCAGGTAATTGTGTGTCTCTCTTTCTTTCTCTCTTTTTCTCTCTCTATCTATCTTATTTATCTATCAATCTATCTATCTCTCTCTTGATTAAATTATATCTATCTATATCTCTCTCTCTTAATTATATTCTATTTATCTATCTCTCTTTCTTAATTATATTCTGTGCTTCCTTCCTTCCTTCCCTCCTTCCTTTTCTTGTTTATTTCTTCCTTCATGGCTGATTTTTTTTACTACTTCTTGATATAATGATATTGATATTTATAATGAGTTTTTATTTCTTCTCTTTTTCCTTTCTTAATCCTTTTTCCCTTTTTTCCTGCTTTTCCTTAGTGGTCCACCGGGTGTTCGGGTCCCCAGGGGTCTTCTTTGTCACCTGTGGGAGGGGTCGGTTACCCCCAACACTCCGCACCTCCAGGCCTGGTCAGCCCACTCCCTATGTCTTATAGGTAAGCAGCGACAGTCTTACTTATACTCAAATTAAGGTTATGAGTAGTTTTCAGATTGTCATTTGTTTAAAAGAGAAAGGTTTTGTTTTCTCTATGCTTGTGTTTATATTATGTATGCATGTATTAGTGAACAGGGATCTTAAATGGGTAATGCACGGGGGTTAGAATATATAATTAAAGGAACTATAAGCTATTCGTGACATATATAAAGTTTAAACATAAAGGAAAACAAAAAGGCAGAATATTTACTACATAACATTATATAAAATCACACATTACCTTATCACATCACTTTTCTGACGCTATTCAACCTTCCTTTTACACTATAACATACTTTTAATACCATACAACGAATTCCTCTGCATTAATACCTCTTTACTCTCATTCCCTGGTGTTTAGCGGAGCATGTAACCAGAGCTACAGTGTTGGAGCGTACACCTGGAGCGGAGACCTAAGAACGGACCACCACAGCATGCCCGGCTTAGAGAGGGACCTTTACCTACGCTCCCCGCCCCTACGCCCACGCCCCGCCTCGCCTTGCATGCCGCCCTACCACCACACGCCGCCCACCTCTCAGTGTGAGTCTCAAGATGGTGATGCCGAGGGAACAGCGGCCGGGCTCCAGGAAGCTCTGAATGGTGGTGAAATTTGTTACTTGAAAGTTGTATTGAGTAGAGTAATCGTAGGTTTTAGAGAGAGAAAAAAAAGAGAGATGTAAAGTGAGAGAAAAAAGTGAGCTATATACTCTTATTTAGTAGAGTAATTGTAGGTTTTAGAGAGAGAGAAAAAAAAGAGAGATAAAGAGAGATGTAAAGTAAGAGAAAAAGTGAGCTATTTACTCGTATTCAGTAGAGTAATCGTAGGTTATAGAGAGAGAGAAAAAAAAATAGAGAAAAAAGAGATGTAAAGTGTAAGAGAAAAATGAGCTATACACACACACACACGCACATTAAAAAAACAAAAATTAAAAACCCACACACACACACACACACACACCACAGCCCTTAATCATGCAACTCCTTGGTGTTCCCTGTAGGCGGGCAATTGTCACCCACGCTCAATGCTCTACGCCGCCGGCCAAGCGTGGGAGGAATGGTGAGTATGTCTGGCCTCTCCTGCAACGCTCTGGACATCTCGAAACCCTTGCTGAGTGACGGCCTCAAACCCAACCTGTGTAGAATCTGTGGCAAGACCTACGCTCGACCCTCAACTCTCAAGACACACCTAAGAACTCACAGCGGAGAGAAGCCATACAGGTGTGTGTGTGTGTGTGTGTGTGTGGGTGTGTGTGGGTTTGTGGGGATAATATTGTACATTTTTTGATATATATGATTGATACTTTCTCTTTTTTTTCTGTTTATCTCTCTCTCCATGACTAACTCTCTACCCCTATCTCTCTTTCTTTCCCTCTCTCTACTACTCCTTCTCTAACACCCCTCGTCCTTTCCTCCCGTGGCCGCGTCAGGTGTAACGACTGCAACAAATCCTTTAGTCAGGCCGCCAACTTGACCGCCCACGTACGGACACACAGCGGTGAGAAGCCCTTCCGCTGCCCTATATGTGACCGCAAATTCTCACAGTCATCCTCGGTCACAACGCACATGCGAACACACTCCGGTGAACGACCTTACCGCTGCCGTATGTGCAAGAAGGCGTTCAGTGATTCCTCCACCCTGACGAAGCACCTTAGGATTCACTCTGGAGAGAAGCCGTACCAGTGTAAACTCTGCCTCCTTCGGTTCTCTCAGTCCGGGAATCTAAACCGGCATATGAGGGTACATTCGCAGACATCTTGAGGCTGTAATGCTTCACTAACTCCTCTTGCTATTCCTCCTCCTCCTGCTCCTTCTTCTCCTCCTCCTCCTTCTGCTTCTGCCCTTGATTTTATTTTTTCACTGTAGTTTTTGCTGATACCGTTAATGCTACTACATCTTCCTCTACATCTTCTACATCCACTGCCACTGCTATTAATGTTTTCGTCTTGTTTAGTTAATATCAGCCATTTTTTTTTATTATTATTATTATTATTATCATTATTATTTATTTATTTATTCTACCATTATCATTGTCATCACCATTATCTTTGTTCTTGCTTCCTTTTATCAGTCTTTTTATCATTTATTTTTTTCCTATTAAACATTATTCTTTACTTTATTTACCTTATGTGGATTTCTTACGCTTCTAGCATTTATTTTATCTATTTAGTTACATTTTACGTTACTAATAATATCATATTTTTACCATGGCTTTATTGTATGTCTTATTTCTTTTATTTATTTATTTAGATTCTTTACTTTTTATTAAATTTGAATATCTATTGTCTGTGGATATTCTATGTTGTATGATTCTATTAGTTTTTTTCAAATTTTTTTCGTATTGCACTGTATTTTTCACCGTTTTCTTGCTCACTCTGCATGGCTCAATAATTTTTGCTCATTGGTGAATGCTATAATGGCAACAGTACAATATTTTCATCTAGTTTTTATTTTGTCCGTAATCTTATTTTTTTTTTTATCGTGTATTATATTTTCTATTCGTTTGCTTTTTCTCTTATTATTGCGTTTTGATTTTATGATTTAAAAAGTCTCTCCACTCAAAAAACTGCACACACACACACACACACACACACACACACACACACACACACACACACACACACACACACACACACACACAAGAAAAAAAACCCACACCCAAAAACCACGAAAAAACACCACTATTGCCTTTTTTTTTAACTCATAATTCAACATTTATTTTATTTCACTTATTAAAATCCACTCTTTTTATTTTCACATTCTTAATCATTTCCTTCATTAAGTCAGTCAAATCTTGATCTTGTACTTGCATCACGTCCTAAAACCCCACTAGAGACACCCTTGGCGGGGCTCAAAGAGAGAGAGAGAGAGAGTGAGAGAGTAGTGTCAACCTTCTAACCAGAGTGAGTGAGTACCTGACCTAACTTGACCTAACCTGACCTGACCTGCTAAAGCCTATACCACGTCACGCCCACAGCTTGCCATCCTTCCCTTACGTAAATTTAGATCTAAGGACACAAACACACACACACACATACACATACACACATACATACATACACACACAAACCATTACTGTCGTCAGAGAAGAAAATCAATAACAGTGTTCCCGTCCGCTGGGGGAGGTAGGAAGGGGAGGAAAGGAGGGGAAGGGGGAGCCAGAGGGAAGGGAAGAGCCGTGATTGGTTGACGTCAGGAGCCATCACAACGTTGAACTCCTATTGGCTCTTACTCCTGGCGTCTGTCTGTCCAACCAACCTCTGTGTTAGACTTATACGGAAATGTTGTAAATATTATATGGGAAAGGAAAATAACGCTTGATATTAACTCTTCCCTTTATCCCAAGACTTTTACTGGACTGGAAATGTGTAGTGATGATGGAAACTGAACTGAACTGAACTGCCATACAGGGCAAGGACGGTAGTGTATATATATATGGGTGAGGGATAACTTTACCTATTTCTTCGCATAAAAAAAGTTGTAATACTCAGGATACAGGAATAAGAGGCTGAAACAACGACCATTTTTTTCATAACCGAAGTATAGATATTGCATGTTATATACCAAAGAAGAAGAGTGTAATTATTAATAATAAACTTATGCATGTGTTATAGTGTTGCCTTTACTTCCTTGATAATGATAATGCGTCGTGAGGTTTAATTAGTAATGCTTTCTAAAAGTGTTGATGCCTTTTCCCAGGTTTTTCCTTTTCGTCATTTTAACAGAATCACATTATTAGTTACTATTGAAAAGGAAAGAATGAAAAAGGTAATGATATATCTTTTTTAATTACGTATTTCTTTTTATCTGTAGCTCGAAGGTAAATTAAATGAAGAACAAAGTGTTATTTTTCATGTATTACTTTTTATTTGGTTTATATATTAATAATGATAACCCGTTTTTTTCATATATCTTTTTATGATTTATGGTATTTAATTAATTCAATTCATATGATTATTCGTCCGTCACGGGGGAAGCATTATGACTTATAACATTATTTTAGTATATTATTTTATCTGCGAGTAAAAAAGAAAAAAAAAGTTGATCGCTACATGTACAGTCTTTGTTCTCGCGCTGTGGAGCAAAATTTTTTCCATTCATATACCAGAAATAATAATTGTTTTGCGGTGATGCTTTTGTGATGCATTCGATTCAAACATTTTATCATTCGCTTTGTGCTAAATATACAGATTCATTTTTCTATGTAATAATATACACGTATCAGTTTCACGTACTTCACACAAGCCATAACAATATATATTTGTATGATGGAAATTGTTTTAGGTCATTTAGTTTTCCTATTTTCCTATTTGCGTAGAAATAGATACAAGGGAAGTGATATAAAACAAAGCGGAAGGCAAGGCGAGGTAATAATCTCCGTAAGCGCAATAAACTCTACGGTCCCAAGCTGCCGCGTTTAACATACACGTGTGAATATTTTCTTTTCATATTTCATAAACTATTTTGCATTTGTTTGAGGGAGAAGAAAAACAAATATTATAAATCACAAATAATTATATTAGTCCGTTGATTTTTTTCATTTTTTATTTTCTAATCGATATTATATACTGTCACGTTGATATATTTTTTGTTTATTTCCATGAGTAAATGCATAAATGAGTGAGAAAGTAATTATTTTTTCCAATTGATATTACGTACTGTCGTGTTGATATATTTCAGACTTTTTACTCCGAGTTAATGTTTATGTATACTTAAATGTAAAAGTAATTAATTTGTTGAGTTGGTAAGCAATCCTAAAGGCTTCGTCTGGGAGGCTTCATCTATGGATAAGAATGTGGGGCAGATTTTCTGGGTCAAAAAACATATGAAAAACGTATCTATACAATATTTATTTTTCTTTGATACATGAATAATATTTGACGGCTGAAAATAAACTATATTAATATGATGTTTACTTGGAGATACTAGAAATAACTAACAGGACATATTAATTAGATATATTAATATAAAACATACCTTTACCTTACAAGTGCAGAATTAATAAAGAAAAAATAAGACGCCGTAACACTATACAAGCTTCATAAACATTCCCAAACCAAGATAAATAAAAAACCCAAGCCAAAAATAAACCCAACGTAAAACCAGGTAATAAAACACGAAACATAAAACCAATGAAAAATGACCTTACCATCCCCTGCACCATATCGAAGGGATACGAACCCATCTAGAACAGGATACAAGACAGAAAAATAGATACAGTGGCGAGCTAACTTGAAATAATTGTTACACGTTGCAATTCTAGCCTCTATGACGAGTGGCGGGAAAGGTGGAAGTCGAATGGAGTATGTTTCAGGAACGCAACCATGATCAGTCCCGTGGAGTTTGTAATTTGGGAGTGGGGCGCCTCGCTCACTCCAATGGCTTCACAGGTATTTCTAAGGCCTCTCCTTCCATGATTACTTCCTCCAAGGCTTCGTCCGTGTCAGAATGTAGCGGTCCAAAGGTATACGTAGCATTGAGGATGTGATCAATACACTTGGGTGGAGCGTCATGTCTTCTGGGAAAGGTAGAAGAGTGGGAGTCAGCCACTGAGCTTACTGTCTTGGATATGTTTGCTTAATTTTGTGACTCTCCGCCTCGCTCGTGCCCAGGAAGGGATAATATAACCACCCGCCCTCCGCCGCCGCCTTCCTGCCTCTAGTTTCACGTACACACGCCACCCGCCCCTCTAAATTATCCCGGAGTATCGTTACCGTTGAAGCGGGGAAGTGAAGTGAGGTTATGAAGGACGAGAGTTGATCATTTTCATCAACATTGTAGATTTTCTTTTATGATGTTCAAGCTATGTTTTTTTACTCATCATTATTGCTATTTTATCACACGCTTTTTTATATCTACACATTAAATCGATACAATTGAATATTAATATTTACCATTTATCAGTTTAATAACAAATGATTTTATTCACGGTAAATACACTGGTTACCTTTCTACACATTAAAGAACGAAGTAAAAAACAGTCAAATAAACTGATTATATCTATATATATATATATGTATGATAAATGAAATACGATAGCTAGCTTGACCATTTATTTATTTACAGGTAAAGCTACAGTCTTTGCTATGCGTTATTATATTGTATTACGATCAGATGGAGATGACAATTTAATGTATATTGAATATAGGAAAGTGTGATCAGCTGTGGCGATCTCTAACGAAAGCTGTAGAAAGAAGAAAAAAAGAAAGTGTTTAAAGAGTGAATACGAATGAGAGAGAGAGAAAAAAAAATCCTTATCGTAGCCACATATCATACAAACATTTCTCGTATAATACCAATCCACACAATATATAAGGAACCTCAATAAGAAACGAAACAAACTACAAACAACAATACTATCGCTATATTCTGTTCTGATTACCTTTAAAAGAATCAGATCATCTTCTATTTACATTGCGCTTTCTCATCGTCTTTTTTTCCACCTGAAGTCTGCAATGGAGGACACCCATTGCTCTATCTAGCGAAGTGTTGAGGTGATTAAGTTGGGACTCGATATCTGGAGGCTTAGGAGGCGGGATATTAACTTCCTGTACAGAATTAGGTCTCAGGGCTGTTATATATTTAGAGATTTTATTCATTATATACTCAACTATCTCGTAATCATTAGGTTGCTTGGTTATGTCCTGGCTGACTTGGGCAAAGGCGTGGCAGATGATAGCGATAAGTAGCTGAAGGACGATCCAGTACATGATGAAAGCGAAGATGAAGTAGAACGCTGGACCTAGGACTGGAGACGCTTGTGTGATCTCTTGGAATTTCTGGTTGATTAAGAAGAAGCTTGACTCAGCGGCCTTGATGAAGGTTGAAAACTCCTTCACGGTAGCCATCGCGCTGAGGTAGAATACGGTGACAAAGCCGATGAGTGTCACGGTGAATATAAGACCGAAACCAATGATGTCTCCTGAAGCATAGCGGAGTGTGGCTGATAACATTCCGATCCTTCTGTTGAACCTAAGTAGTCTGAGAAGTTTTAGTGTTCCGATGAAAACCTGGAATGCAATGACGTACGCCAGAATCCCATCCAAGAAGGCAAGAGGCTGGATTTTTATATACTTCTTACCCTTCGTTTCAATAAATTTATCAAGCAGGTAATAAGTGAGAGAAGTCTTGAGGAGATAGAAGATGATCGCTGTATAGGACAAGGCAAGAACCCACACTTCCATAACGTTCCATACTGACTTAAAATACTTCCATCCTTCCTTCCTCATGATCTTAAACTCGCGTCTTGTATAGAACAAGGAGAAGAAGATGTAAACAATCTCCACACCAAGGACAAACGCCCCGCCTGTTGTGTGGTATCGGAGGAGCTTCAGAGCCTGGAACTCAAACCTGGTGAGAAGCCCGCCGCCAGGGATGAACTCAAAGATAAACATTGTCACCGCAAATAGATTCACCTGCGGGGAGGAGAAGAAAGTTTATGTGTTATAAGTAAAATTGTAAAGACGATAATATTAATCTTACACATACATATTCTAGAATTGAACTGACTGACTGCCACTATATACGCCATCTCACCTGCGGGTTGTACAAAGCGAACTCGACAAAAAGCGCTTTAGTGTGTTCGTTGACCCATTCCCGTGCGTGTAGGGAGGCGAGGGTCTGCATCACCTTCCTCCGTGGCCCACGCAGCTCAGCCAGGTAACCTCCGCCTCCGTACCTTCGTCAGGAGAAAATAAAAACAAATGAAGAGAACCTTGCGCTGCGGTGATTATAATACAAGTTAGAATAATCAATACTTCAGTTAATAATAATATAAAACAAAGCATAATACAACCCCATTAATAAAAACAATAAATAGCTCAAAATATGATAAATAAACCCTCATAAAAACACATCTGACGAGTAAACAAAACTACAAAAATATCTTATGTATGAATAGAGAAAACATCCATGAATAGGAAGCCAACATGGACAATAAAACATCAAAAAAGATTAATTCCTAGCTCCCTACGTGTCCAAGGTGCCGTCATAAGGGAAGCCATGGATCTCGAGCGCCGATCTGTACTGGAAGATGGATTCAATAGGGAAAGATTCGTTCCAATGTTCACCAAAATCACGCTTCTCCTCTGAGTCCTGATGAGTGGCTGGGTGAGTGTCCGTGTCGCCTGGAAGAAGGAGAAGGAAGAAAAGGAGGACACGGAAAATAAAAAATACGATGAGAGACAAATAAGATCGTAATAATTATGAGGAGAGACAAATAAGACTAATAATTATGAGAAAAGACAAATGAAACAGTAATAATAAATCCAGTCCTTACATAAACACTACTAGAAGGCATTTACAAAACCTAAAAAGACGTAGAAGCAATTGAAACCTACAAATGATGAAGTATAAGTACCTGGTTTGCTTCTGATCTGCCTGATGATAGGATGGCCGAGTACAAAGGTGATTCGATCTACCATGGTGCCACACATATCCTGAGGTCGATGCACCCCGTTGTAGAGGGTCGTGTTGAGGAGGGAAGGCACCATCGTCTCCTGAATCCAACACCAGAAGTGAGCCTCCTTCTGGGCCTGGTGGAGAGAGGTTAGATGTTGTTGTACTGGTATAGTCTTTGTGTTAAAGTTTCCTCGGTATCAAAAAGAGGAAGAGGAAGAGGCGAAGGAGTGAATATAACAAAGAAAATATACCTCAAGGAACGCCGGACACTTGGACTGAGAAGCAATGGCGAAGGTGTTCTTGATGTTCTCTCTCATGTAGTATATATTAGGGTCTCGATCGCCGTGACTGATGGACAATATGATGAGGAGGAACATAAGGTACACGAGAACCTCCACCAGTAAGCCTTGCATCGCTAGCTCGTTCATCCTTTTCTCCTTCGCCTTCACTAGTTCTTCCTCCGTCAGCCCGGCGCCCACTAGAATCTGGGAACGTCTCCTGCTGCCTGTTGGAAAAAAAAACAGCAACTTATGGTGAAATAATTCTAACCACCGCTGTATTTTTAAAACTATTCATTCTATAGGAAGAAAATAAGTTGGAAGTAATGTTCCTTTACTCCTTTTCCTTTACTTAACACAGAGAGAGAGTGGGCAGAGGTTTAATTAAATATTAGAGAATATATATATCAAGGATAAGAGAGAGAGAGAGAAGGGAGATGAATAGCGAATGGATGAAAGACGACCAAAGGAGAAGAATGAAAATGGAAGCGAATAGAAGTAAAGGGAAAGAAAACGAAAGGGGAACGGGAAGGTAAATTTAATTAAGAATATTGACGACAAAGCTCAGAATAGAGGAAGGGAGAGAAGAGAAAGGGACTTAGTATAAAACTGGATGAATGGGGTGAGAGAGCGAGGAAGGAGGGAGGGAGGGAGGGAGGGAGGGAGGGAGGGAGGGAGGGGACTGCAATCAATAGAGGGGAGCAAGTTATCAGGTGAAGGGAACTGAGCTTCAGGTAAACGCGGTAGATTATGGACGAATACAAAAAAGAAAGAAGGGACAAAATGCGTTAGATGGAACAACAGGAGTACAAAAAAAAATAAATAATAAATAGAAACTTTTAGAAATGTAGATTATTAATAACTTGGATTTTTATTAGTTCTCCCACGTAAACATAGTCGTAATTATAAGGTATAATGATAACCAAGAACCTCACTTGTACTTTTCCTACGCGAATATAAAGAAAAATATATACACAACGATAATATTTAAACAGTTATTTTCACTTATGCGAACATGTAGTACCAACTCTTCATTTTAATTATGTTACTCTGACATTCAATATTCTAATAAATTACCTCATGGATATTGCCTTGCATCCATAATTATCTGCTAAACATAATCACTGAGCTACAGGTGAGCACTAATTAACGCTGGATAATTTGTGGCACTTTAATCTACATCACAAAAAAATTGGTGTAATTTATGTGTCTTATTAATGTTAGGAGAGAGAATGTAACGCTAAGAGACTCTATGATCGGTGGTAAGGAAGTTTTAACACTCCTTGCACATTATAAATAATTCGTTAAGACCACCTTCAGGAACAAAAAAGTTAGTAATCACGATATCCAGTTTTGTAATGAAGAAAACGTTAAGTGGTGCCTTTATATTGCAAGTACATATAAAATAATGAATATCCTGATTGACGTATGCGTTAGAGAAGTGTATAGAGTAGTATTATGACTAAGAGACGATTAGAAAAGGAAGATATAAACAAAATCGCATATTATAAAAACTAACAGGGAAGTGTAAAGGTAAAAAAAACAAGAAAAGAATATAATTTACATAACAAAGACAAAAAAAGGTAATAGGTTAGTTCCACCTTGAGCACTTGGCGGACCGTACAGTAATTCTTCATCACTCTCAAGGTCAAACTCTTCTTCATCATCATCATAGTCTTCGAACTCATCTAGTGGCTTCTTGAGTATCCAGGACAGCACCATTGCCATCAAGTATATCTGAAAGCGAGTAAACACACACCGGGATGCATTAGGGCGGTCTCTATCCAATTACAGTCCATTGAAAGGTTTAATTATCTGCAGGACACAATGAATTACAGCCTCATTGTTCCCCTGACTGGATTAATTACCACCACTTTCCGAGAGCCGTGTTAGCTAGTGTGGGAGTATCTGTTCATGGATCTGGAAAGTATATGTACGGTGATTTGATGGGTTATATTATGCATGTAGGTTTATTTAAATTGTTTTCATTGTTATTTATAGATTGGTAATGATACACAGATAGATGAATATAGAGAAATGTGAATATAGTCTACTTTATTAATGGGTTGTTTGAAGAGAATATATCATTAATAAGAAGAGAGATATAAACTGATGTAGTTGCTTTTCTCATCGTCTTTATCATATTAAAATTGATAATGATACACAAATAGACAAACATAGAGAAATTCAAATGTTTTAATGGGTCGGGTGAAAAGAATAGATAATGTATTAATAAGAAGAGAGGAAAGCCGTTATAGTTGCATTTTTCATTATCATTATCATCTTAAAATTAATAACGATACACAAATTAACTAATATAGATAAATTATAATACCTTAATGGGTTGTGTGAAGAGAATGGAGGAGAAGATAGAAGAGAGGAGAGCCGTTAGCCATTTCGTTGCCTTATCATTGCCGAACTGCACTCCGTAAGCCCAGAGGAAGAAGACTGCCACAGCTATACTGATAATACACAGTGTCCACGCTACCAACACACACCACCAAGGTAATGATAGCTTCTTACGCCTCTTCTGGAGTGATGGAGAAAGAGAAAACAATATAGATAAATGGGATAAAGGAGAGGGATTAATTAGAAAGAAATTATGTATACGCTTTGTGGAATTATTAGGTTACGTCGCTATGATAATTACCTTCAAGTTTGTTTTTGTCATTATTTTGTATCAATTATTATTTTCCTATGATTTCGTTATATTATAGTAGGTTTTTCTTCTTCTCAAAGGCCGTTAATTAATTAGACTCCATATGCAAACCACGCATAAAAAAAATAATAGTAATAATCAAGGTATAATACAATCTTTAATATGAAAACAGTTGGTAAAGAATATTGATTTAATTTTATTCACCATTTGATTCATCTTGACTTCACTCTTCGTCCCATCCTCCTTCCACCCTTGCTTAGCCGCTGAAGATACTGTTGTAATCTTCCTTTGTTTCCTTCCATGGCCTTCAAATTCACCTGAAACATACGATATATTCTTTACTGAGAGAGAGAGAGAGAGAGAGAGAGAGAGAGAGAGAGAGAGAGAGAGAGAGAGAGAGAGAGAGAGAGAGAGAGTATAAATAATCAACAAAGCTAACAAAAGGTCATAGATTCATACCAGCAAAATTTGAACTCTGCTTCCTTAGTGCTTGCTTGAGCCTGGATTCCTTCTGTTTTCTGGGACGAGACTTTTTGAAGAAGAATACGATGCAGAAAGATGGTGGAAAAACGATGAGGTTGCTTATAAATCCAATACCGAGAGCTTGTGGAGACACGCTAACGGGGCCTAATCGAAGCCCTCCGCTGCCAGGCTCATCAGGAATCTGGAAAGTGGAAACAGACTGATGGGAAGAACATAAGAAGAATATATACTAGATTCCCAAGAAGAAGAAGAAGAAGAAGAAGAAGAAGAAGAAGAAGAAGAAGAAGAAGAAGAAGAGAAGAAGAAGAAGAAGAAGAAGAAGAAGAAAAACATACATTAATATCCCCAAAAGAAGAACATACATTAGATTCCCACGAAGAAAAAGAAGAACATACCGATAGAAAGAACAACAAAAGAACATACACTAGATTCCCAAGAAGAACATACACTAGAACACTAACCTAATCTAACCTACCCCACTTTGATAACTTGGGTATCCACTGGGCTGACCAAATGACACTAAAGCAATGAGAACCTAACATGAAATAAGGATGAAGGCAAAGTGTTGACACGTTGTAGCTGTGCGCAGGGGTGTAGCTAGGGTACATGGCGCCTAGGGGCAACCACTAGAATTGCGTGTATATATCTATATCTATATATCTATCTATCTATCTATCTATCTATCTATCTATCTATCTATCTATATATATATATATATATATATATATATATATATATATATATATAAATATTGTTACGATGGGGAATATTGGCGCGAATGTTTCGCGGGCTTTTGGGATAAGACGCGGGATTTGGAGCGTCACCTGTGACCTGCAGTCTGGGTAGCGTCTTGTTCAGGGGAAGACGTGAGGGTGTTGTACATAGAAGGATAAGGTTCAGTAAACCAGAGAGGATTGGGAGTACTGTGGTTTTCCTCACCCTGCCCCGGATGTCCAGAAGGTCATAGTATGTCACCTCGCAGCCTCACCGATACATGCATGAATCCACAGAGCGAGAAGGGAGCCTCACATCACCCACCCAGCTCACGGAAGTAGCAGCTAAGTTGCCGTGGTGCAGTGACGAGGGGTGTAGTGGTAGTGAGGTAAGGCAAGGTAACTCCCTTCCTTTCTCATACGTAACAATGGTGTCAGAAGTGAAGATAAAGTTTAGTGCCAAAAGACATGTATTGGAAAAACTGCTGGGTGGCAGACAAGGACAAGTTGGCGCCGGGAGGCACAAGGCGGGAAGAAATGGCGCGAAGCCTTGGTGAGGCACACCCCGATGTCTCCACGGTGTTTACAGCCCTGATGCTGTGTCACCTCGCAGCCTCACCGATACATGCACGAATCCACAGAGCGAGAAGAGAGCCTCACATCACCCACCCAGCTCACGGAAGCAGCAGCTGAGTTATCGTGGTGCAGTGACGAGGGGTGTGGTGGTAGTGAGGTAAGGCAAGGTAACCCCCTTCCTTTCTCATACGTAACAATATACACATAACTTCAGACCTCGTCTCTAATCTAATCTTCATGGCCACCCCTTCTCTGGTGACAAAACAAAAAAAATCCGACCTCGTTTTGGCGCCCCCCCTACATGCTGCGCCCGGGGACTGATGTACTCCCTTGCCACCCCCTAGCTACGCCACTGGCTGTGCGTTGCTACGGGCGTTCATCTCCCGTCACATTCCCCTCTGAGCCTGTGGTGGAAATTAATCCATTACGCCGGGACGCAGTGTAACATCTGAGTTTCTACAGTTTACCTTCCCCAGGTTTCCCTAGGTACCCATTTATCCACCAACCCGTTTGTGAAGATGAACAGCTGGGTGAACTGTGTGCTGACTGTCATCGTCTGAAATCAAACTCGCGCCAGCGGATTCATAGTCAGACGTACTAACCACTCCGCCACTGATATAAATCCTGTAAGTCCATAGCTCGTGTCTAATTCATGTTAAGGTTATAATAATAATAGTAATAATGATATCCAGCTCCCGTACCTGTTCATAGAACATGGCATTAACAAGCATGGATAGGTAGAGGAGTGCCATGCAGGCAGACAGCCGCTGAACCCTCGTGAAGCGTGATCGAGGTGACCGGAGGAAGATGCTTAGCCAAAGGTGATCATCCGCAAAGTTCTTCTCAACTGTCTTGCCAAATATGTGGGAAAACTCCTTCAACTGCTGCTCACCTGCTACAGCAACTAAGCGATCTACCTGTGTATAGATAAAGGTAAGAGTGATTAATTCAAGTCGTTTCAGATTGTATAGGTAAGGTAATGGGTAGATTTGGGAAAATGGTGTAACTAGATGTTTTCGTGATTATGGCTAAGATAGTTTTTATGTCTTAGTCTTTATGTTTTTATGTCTAGGATAGTTTTGTTAGGTATAAAGGTAAGGATGGTTATTAATTAAAGGTATTTCAAATTGCATAGGTAAGGTGATGGGTAGATTGACAAAATGGCGTAACTAAACAATTTCGTGATTACGTTATTGTTAAAGTCTAGGATAATTATGTATAGGTATAAAGGTAAGAATGGTCATTAATTAAAAGTATTTCGAATTGTATAGGTAAGGTGATCGGTAGATTTCACAATTAGCGTAACCTAACCATTCTGTAATTACGTCGTCTAGGATAGTTAGGTTAAGTTACCAACAATTATAACCAAACACATACTTATTATTAATTAACTCACCTGCCCATCGCCTTCCTCCACTGCCAGCCATTGGTTATTAATAAACTGGTATTCCTCTCCATTCTGTATATCTCTCACTACCATATACGAGAAGAACCACGAGGCTGTTTTTCCCTTCCCAGTATTATCATGCCAGATGCGAAGGTACTGCAGCTGTCCAAGTGGTCTGAGGGGGAGAAAGACGGGGAGAAGATGAAGGTAGTTAACTTATAATAGAATAAAATGATAGGTACTAAAGTGGTCTAAGGGGGAGAGAGACGGGGAGAAGATGAAGGTAGTTAACTTAGAATAGAATGAAATAATGAATAAAACGTATGAAATGGAGTCTTCTAACCATGCTCTGGGAGGGAGGGGAAGATGGGGCAGTAATTATTTTTTCCTTTCAGATATGTTTATTAATTCAGGGATAAATTTTACTGTTTCACTCATTTGTCCTATTAACAGTTTTTTTCTTTCACTCTTTCGTCTTATATGTAGCAATTTTAATAAGTAATGTATATATAATGAAATTCTTTACCCTTACACTTACTTTTCTGTAGCCATGACAAAGTGATCTACAGCTCCTCTTTTCAACAGTGGACGTTTTTCATCATCATTCAGAGTCCTCACATCTGTCTCATCCCAATCTCCCACCATCAAAAACTTAACCTGTGAGTTGTAAGATAAGACATTTATTTACCTTCTAACTTATGTGTTGTTATATAGACATTTACCTTTTAACTTGTATTCTTTGTATGTTTAACTTCATCTAGTTATCAGTTAGTATAGCTATCATTTGTATTAGATTTATTATTAATACTGAAAATTTACACTGCATTGCCTTCTAATTTTTGTTCTTGTATGTGTTTAACTTCCATCTGGTTCTTAGTTTAGTATTATTATCATGGTATTAATTTTTATTAGTTTTATTATTTATGCTGAAAATTTACGCTGCATTTCCTTGAGTGTTTGTGCTTGAGTGAGTTATTACGAACCTCTGACTTAGTGCCGGAGTTAGGTAGATGTCCGGTGTGTACAATGAGACTGTAGAGGTAGTGGTCATTGGGGTTGTTATCACTTAACGAGGTCGCTCCAGTCTTCTCCACATCCTTCTTGTCCTGTAGGGAAGGTCAAGATAGAGGACAGATAAAACCATAATATAATAAACTATAATTCATAAACTAATTCATAAACTATAATTCATACCCTGACACTACATAGCTCTATAAAAAAAATCAGTAGTCAGATTCATAATTAATTGACTGAAGGATAATACAGCGTTCTAGTTTTGAAATATAATAATACATCTAGAAAAATGACTAACTTTTTAAATGAGTTTATTTCATATCTATTTTATGGTAATTCAAAGCCAGTTACTCACCATTATTCTCGCATACACCAGGCCAGTGAAGTAGAGTCCCAGTGTAATAATGAGAGTGAGGTAGATGGTGAGGTTATCAACAAACCCGGCATTAGCAAACACATAGGAGAAATCAATGGTGTTTGGCGTGACGAAGAACCCGGACCCGAAGGACGTTAGGTGATTGCAAGCACAGACTGTTACGGAGGTGTTGGCAGCCTTAACCTGTAGAGAGGAGAGACTTAAATAACCTTGAGATATATGTGTGAATGAAATGAAGGAGGAATAGCTATGAAATAAAATCATATGAGAGAGAGATACTGTAAGATCTATAGATGAAGGAGGAAGAGCTATGAGAGAAATCAAGTTATATGTGAATAGATTATCTCACTTTACCTTACATTAGTGATAGATAAGATTACATGTCTTATTACAGGTTGCCTATCAATATTTCGGTTACATCAGTTTTCCGGCATGAATTTCAGAGCGCTGTTTCAGATTCCCCGAGTTGGCGCATCACTGTTTTTGGGAGGCGCTGTTTATGTTTATATTTTAATGGCGCTGTACCCAGAATTAGGTGTTTGCTCATGCCGGATTATTGATAGTGAACCTGTAGTGGTGATTTGTTTAGTATTTTCAACCTACCGTACATCCATCACTGCTCCAGGACAGCCTCTCGTTATCAAAGAAGAGGCAGGATGACACGAAGGTACTGAAGAAGTATTGGGATGTAAAGTTTTCATGATAACTAAGGATGTAAGTGTCTGGCGGCGGGTCTTCAAAGCATGGGTGCTCTTGAGGCTGCAAGGAAATATAAACATGTATTAGAGCATTTTATTTTTACCAAAGCTAGATTTTTTCATTATAAACATGTATCAAGGCAATTTTATTTACCAAAGTTAGGTTTTTTTATTATTTAAGGTACTAATAGTTTTGTGATTTGTGTGAGCTGAGTGAAGTACAGAGATTAGATTTTTTTCATTATTTAAGGTAACTGTTTTGTGATTTGTACGAGTTGAGTGAAGTGAAAAAGGGTGACGTACCACAGCGAGAGTTCTGTTGTAACGTCCCACTCCAAACGTGTAGGTCCCAGTCATGTCTCCAATGGTGTCTGAGTCGAGGAATAACTCGTAGAAGCCGGTGTCTGGAGGGAGAGGAAGGTCAAGCATCATTTAGATCAGGTCATGGAGTTTAAACGGCATTAATTTAAATATATGTAATTATGTGTATTTATATCAATCTTTTATCTTGTGTTACAGAGACGAGGCATTGCAAATAATAAGAAAAAAACCAGCCTTTCCAGAACATATAACATTTTTGAGTTCTAAGTATATATTTAACACATAACACCATAATTTCATACCTGGGTGGTAGGTAAGGTTATTTAAGTAAACCAAGTTCCTATATTATAAGTGTATAAAATCCTAAGTATATAAGTCTTAACAATTAACTTATAAATTTAACCCATAACTCATTAATCTATACCTGGGTGGTAGGTAAGGTTATTTAAATAGACCAAGTTATCAGCGTAATCAAAGGAGTTATTCATAGTAGAGGAGGACCACGCCAGCACCCAGTCCTCTCCATGCGTCTCATTCTCAGGGCGAACCAGGACCGTCACCGCCACACGAGGAGCCGGAACATGCAGCTTATGAAGACTTAAGGCCATGTTAGGGGATATCTTGGGGTCTGAGGATAAGGAAATAAGGCATTATGTAGAATTTAGGGTTAATGAAGATTCAGGGCTATGTTATCTGAGGTTCTGAGGATAAGACAGTTAGTTATTATGTAGAATTAACGGTTAGTGAAGATTCAGGGGCATGTTAGGGGATATCTGGGGGTCTGAGGATAAGGATAATGTAGAATTTAGGGTTAGTAGAGATTCAGGGTTACAATACATTACTTATAACTCTGGTTTCAGGTTATTTTTAAGTGCTGGAATACTTCTTCTGTCCGGATTATTTTTCTCCATCCCTACCTACAAGAGTTGGCTCGGCAGATGTTTCCTCGGATCGTGGGATGTACATAATGAAATCCTCGAGTGAGTTGTTGACAGGGATTGGCTGGGAGTCTGCATCCACGAGGGAGAGTTGTACTGTTGCGGAATCGTCACTCAGCTGCTCTCGCCCTCCTCCGTAACCATGCACCGCTCCTTTCCACTTGGTCATCTGTGGAAGGTTTGTAAGTAAGGCAAGGTTATAATGTTAATTTTAGTAGAATTTAACTTTTACATGAGTTATTTATTTATTTTTTTATATATACAGGTTGTCTATCAATAATCCGGCATGAGCAAACAGCTAATTCTGTGTACAACGCCTCCCAAAAACAGTGATGCGCCAACCCAGGAAATTTGAAACCGCTCTGAAATTGATAGAACTGGAATATTGATTGCCGGATTATTGATACCTTAAAACATGAAAAGGGTACTGGCTAAGGGACAACAAAAATACAAAAAAAATCCACCTTATCGCCAGACCCTATAAAGAGGACAGTAGGAGAAATAGAAGCAGGGGGTGGAGGTCCAGTTTAGGTTAATTTTAGTGTGTATAACTATAGGAGTTTAAACATTATTGTGATTTCATAAGTGTATATTCTCATCCCTATTGTGTACTGTGCTGTAGCGTCTCCTCACCTGGACCCCAATAGTGACGGTTCTGTTGGTGAGGCAGTCTTGAGGATCACCCAACACGGCACAGTAACTCGGGAACACGTACACGGCGCCTCCCACCTCCACAGACCGACCTTCTAACTCACTCGCATCAAAAAAAGCTAAGGGAGAGAGAGAGTGGAAGAGAGAGCGAGCGAGAGAGAATGAGAATATAGTTTTCTTATTTAATACAAGCTTTATGGGATTAAATGTAATGTTTATGTACAATTAAGAGTTTTAATGACTGATTCAAACTTATATTAGTGTTTATTAGTTAGAAGAGAGAGAGAAAGAGAGTGAGAATATAGTTTCCTTATTCAATACAAGCTTTATATATCTGTAGATTAGTTAATGAGAGTAATTAGAATTGATATTAGTGTTTAATTATTTCTTACCAACAGCCATATTCACGTTCTCTCCAGCATCTATTCTTGAAGGTTCCTCTCCCACTACTGCTGCTTGGATGAGAGCGCCTTGGGATGCTCCGACCACACCCAGCATCTTCGTTACCTGGAAAGAAAATATCAACGTACTTATTATGTAGTGTCTGTTTGTATTCATGATTGGTTTTGGATTGTATTTTTAGATGTATAAATTGTAAGGTCTTATAGTTTTACCTGTAATATTGTTTTTTTTTGTCTCTTTTTATGTGTATAGTTTCACCTGTAACACTGTTTTATATGTCTATTTTTCTGATTTTTCTATTTGTACATATGTCTTTTGTCATTCACAGGTTATTTCCTTTCTTTTTCCTACTTTGCTAGTCAGAATATTTCCCAAAACTCAAAAGGAAAAATTAATACACCCACCTTTTTATTTGCCTCCAAGTCTTCGGGTGTTGGCTGGTACGGCTCCACCTCCTCTTGTACGTCCTCGTCATAGAAGGAATCATTGGTGGCCATTCTCCTCACCCTCCTCAAGAGTTGTGTTTCTCGCTGCTCAGGAGACTCACTACTTGTTGTATTGGACTTCTGCGTCATCTTATTAACTCCCTGAATGAAGAGTTGCATGGAGATATAACTTTTATTATTTATTTATTTATTTTTTTTACATTAATTGATAAGGTACTGGCTAAGGGACAACAAAAAATATTAAGAAAAATCCCGCTTGTTGTCACACTAAACCCTTTACCAGATTTTTGTTTTTATCCACAGAAGAATTTGGAGATTAATTTTAGCTCATACATTAATTGAAGAGCAATATATGAATTCTGTACTCGCTCTAATCAATGAATTTATTTAGGTTATTATAAATTATATCGCAGTCTTCAGAATATTACTTTGCCGCCAAGTTTTGTATCATTACGAGTTTTTTTTATATGACGAAAGATTATTCTCTAAATCATTATTATACACTACACTCACCTTCATTAGACTTACTGTAGTGGCTAGAGTACCTGCCACAAAGTCCTGCTGCTGGGAGAGTGGTGCTTCCTTGTCTGCCTGGCCTGAGAGTGCCACAAGAACCTCAACAGCCGGCCCTTGAACCTCATCGGGCAGCGGGAATGCAATGGAACCCAGGATGTTGTTCACCTTGAGAGAGATAACATAGTATTCAGATATTAATGATAATGATGATAATATATACTTCATTTTGTCTTTTTTGTGTAATATAGAAAAGAAACTTGCTTTGGATTGAGGTCTTACTTCTTTTTTAAGGAACATATACTTATAACACTACAGGATATACATGTAAAACTACAGTACAATACATTTACACATTTCTACACATTTTTATGACTGTACATGTATAAAAACTAGATAGAATGACTTGTTGCTGTGGAGTATATTGTTTTATTGCACTCTGGCATTTATTATTATTATTATTATTATTAATAGTTATGTGATATTTTAACATGTATATACAAACCTACACACACACTTTTCGTACATGTGTCTATTTATGGTGTGTATTTACCTGTATAACTTCATCCATGGAAGTGATCGAAAACTTGTCCACAGAACCCAGCATCATTTTATTATTTTCAGCTGCTAATTCTTCCTCCTCCTCCTCCTCCTCCTCAATAACCTCTTCCTCACCCACATGTTCTCCTGCTGGACGAAACAAGATTAAAGTTGCTGCAAAGGTATTTATATATTTTTCCTCTATTTTTTTTCAACATTTAATTCTGTCAATGGACCTGTATATTACAACTAGGTAAATACAACTAATTGAATACATGTTGGTTACTCACAATCATTCACAACAAACTGCTATATCACCAAAACTAATCTAGATATGTACCCAAGGCAAGAGTCAAGTCAATACCACACGGAAAGATCAAGTTCAAAATTTTACCGTCATACTCATTCCTTTAACAGTTTATGGATGTACTAAGACACCATAGATATAGATTAATAGACATGCATTATTATAAGACTACCATAACTTCTTTACCATTTTGATAGTCGTGCAGTGGAAGGGAGACGCCTCGGATGGAGTTCTCTGCCCGAAGCAACATATCAACTCGGGTTTGATCCACTACACTTAGTGCCTTCGTCAGCTCATTCCTGGACCACAGAAAGACTCAAGTTAGTAATAATAATAATAATAACAATAATAATAATAATAATAATAATAATAATAATAATAATAATAGTGTACTCTTGGTTATTCATGAGGTTGATAATGAGCTGTGATTTGTACTTAAAAGGTTAATGATCACAGGTTAATGTGGATGGTAATGAGGATGATTAGGTGGATGTATGGTGTAATTAATGTCTTGGTGAGGCTGTGAGGGTAATGATGTGGCAGGGAGAGTAGTGGTGGTGGTAGGGAGAGTAGTGGTAGTGGTGGTAGGGAGGATAATGATGAGGTAGGGAGGGTCTTGGTGTAGTAGGGAGGGTGGTAGTGTGGTAGGGAGAGTAATAATATAGCAGAGAGAGTAGTGGTGGTAGAGGTAGTGATGATAATAATAATACAAGGAAGTAACGGGTCCAAATTACATACACTCCCCCACCTTGACTTGTACTTATTAAACGCATCCTTGGTGGGGAGGAGAGGCTCTATCTTGGCCATATAGAAGAGTGTCTCGGCTCCCATCTGGTCACTAACGCCTCCCCATAGTGTGAGGTTAGCGTAGGGCAACACCACCCGCCCGCTACTCTGAGACCCGAAGGCAAGGATCATCTTTGTGCCCTCGTCATCCATTACTGAAAAAGATAATGATGGTTTAGTAAATTAATATGGAAAAATAATGATAGTTAGGTGGAAAAAATAATGATAGATAGAAAAAATAATGATAGGTAAATGAATATAGAAAAATAATGATAGTTTAGTTAATAGATATAGAAAAATGTATCAAGAAAATTTGCTTTCTGCTCTTCTTTTTTATACTCGACTTGTATCAACATTAAAAAACTATTATTATTATTATTCACTCATTACATTATAAACACAAATATTAATGGAGAAGCAAGTAAGAGAAATGAACATCAACTTACCAAAGAAGGAATATTTATCCACCTCAAATCCTTCCGGGTCCTCCCATCCAGTACAGTTACAGAGTACAGTTTCAACAAGGGCGGTTACAGCTAAGGTCGGAACATCATCACTTCTCTTCACTAAATCCCCTTCCTTCTCCTTTTCCTTGGTAATTTTCGCTGTGCATTTTCCTCCTTGCGGTGCCTTGTTGATTTGTATGCGTTGAAGTGCTAAGCCTAGGATAGTTTTTGTGAGAATTAGGGTTTTTTTTATTGTTTATTTAAGTTTGTTTTATTGTTTTTGATTATAGATAGTGCTGATTGATGTTTTGATTCTGATAGGTAGTGGAAAGAGAGCTGTTATTATTTTTATTTGATATTTCAGAGTGAGATCATAATAGAATTTATAAATGGAAATGGCTGAGTTGATTTCCTTTATTTGTAAGATATTCTATTTCATAACTCTAAGGATATTGTTTTAGCTTCAAAATACGAAGAAGTGGACATGATTCCTGTACTTTTGTAGCTTTCATATATTCTTTTGTAGCTTCCTTATATTCTTATGTTCTTACTTTATTATTTTTTTCCATACTATAAACATTCTAGACTATACCTCAGTTTCTGAACCTTTACAGATCACTTGACACTTCAGAAACACGCACTAAACTGACCGTACTTTATTTTTTCTTCCTGTACGATAAACATTCTAGATTATACCTCAGTTTCCGAAGCTTTACAGATCACTTGATGCTTCAGAAACACCCACTAGACTCACCTTGTGCTGTCTCCCCCGGGCGCATGGCTGTCACTTGCACATCAAACACTCGGTAACTGGACCCAAATTTCTTCCAAAAGTCATCCAAGAGAGCCAGTTTCTGCATATTCTCTCCTATAGAAAAGAAAAGTAGTAGATATTTATGAAGGTAAGATATTAACAGTGTCTTAAGTGTCCTCAAATGAAAAGAAAAGACTCGTAGATATTTATGAAAGAAAGTAAGATGTTAATGGTGTCTTACGTGTCCTTGAATTAAATAACGAAAGATAATTAACAAGAATACGCCTCTGAATAACATCCATAATTATATCTTTCTGAAAAACACTCATAAAAATAAACAGAAAATAGAGTTTGTATAATCTATTTTCTGTGTTTATTTTTTACGAGTGGTTTTCAGAAAGTTATAATTAAACAGCTTATTCAGAGGCTTATTCCTAACGGATATCTTTCATTATCTAATTCAAGGACACATAAAACACTGTTAATATCTTACTTTCTTTCATAAATATCTACGGCTCTTTTATTATTATTTTTTGTATAACCTCGTCTCGTTCCCACTTACCAGCCGACACCCCAGAGATGTTTAAGGGCACCGGCTCCCCCCCTGAAGGCATGACCCCAGACACTAGCCAGGAGTACAGGAGGGGAGTGTTGCCGCACCCGTCTTCTCCTATATACTCCTCCCCAGGCTGAAGGAGAAAAGATAAGTGGTAATCAACAGTAAATTATTGATATATAAACTTAGGTGATTATATCCATGGAAACCAAACTGGAAACTAACTGGTTAATACAATTGATATATATGTAGTTTCTCTTCCATTTCAATGTGTTTTATTTGTCTAGTCATTCTGCCTTTATTGTATGTATTTAAATGTGAAATAAGATAGAAGGATATATTTTTTTATGAGTATACACTTATTTTTTAGTTCATCCACATTTTTAAGCCTAACCTGTACTGCATTTTATCTATCATTTATTATTTATGCATTTATAATTGTGTCTTATGGTTTCACGTCTTCTCGTGTAAGCATCATTATGTGTACTGCATTTTATTTATTATTCATGCAATTCTTCCTACTCGTGTTTTATAATTTTACAATATGAGTCACATGTCTTCGCTCTAAGTATCATTAAGTGTGTGTCTTCTAAGTGTGTATGTCTTTAGTGTGTGTGTGTTCTAAGTGTATGTTCTAAGTGTGTGTGTGTTCTAAATGTGTGTGTTATAAGTGTGTGTGTTCTAAATGTGTGTGTCATCTAAGTGTGTGTGTGTGTATCTTCTCACCATAACCTCACAAGTACTCTGGAGGATCAGCTTGGCAGGGTTCACCAGCTGTGCTCCTTGAATCTGTCGGCAAAACCAGGCAGGACTGCAGCCGGACACAAGGGTTGGCGGGTCTCCCTCCACCACCTCCACCTCAACGCTGGCCTTGTTCTCCCGCCCATCACTGCTGCTGGCCTGTTGTAGGGTGGTGGAGGAGAGATGAAACAAGTGTAAGTTAGGTTAGTATATATGTAGGTGATTAAAAGAAAAACATGAACCCCAGAACTCCACCTACAACTCACAATAACTTGTAGGCTGTACGTTTTGTAGGGGGTGCGGAAGAGGTCAACAGGGATGGTGAGGTCAGGTGTCGTGTAGGTCATCCAGCCAGGACCCTCCCCCCAACACCCACCCTTGTCTGACCTCCCCTCATAAGCTGACCTACTCTCCGGGGGGTCAGAGGTCACCCCCATAGCTGGTAGTTCCTCCCCCACCAGACGACAGGACCAGATGTAACTCGATAACTGAAAAATGTTAGTACGAAGGTTTTTTTTAAGGAATATTAATGGAAGTTCTTGTTTTTTTGGTTAAGTGAAGTTCATTTTAGCTGAAACATGACCCTTGAAGTATTTTTTTTATTAATATTGACCAACTAGATTCATACTTCATTACATCATTGCATAAAACTATTTGAAAGAAGTTTATTTTTACCTAGCAATAAAACTAACATATGCTTATCTTTTAGCAACCTATAAAATATTCAACAGCTTTCATTAAATTTATAGTGTACATGGAAATACTTTTATAACATTCTTTAACATTAAGTAAAAGTTATAAAGCCATTAAAAGGAAGAAGAGAAAAAAAACTTAAACATATATTCCTTTTAATCCGAGTTCCTTCACACACTCACCGGGTTTTCAGGATAATCTGGGTCAAAGGATATTACCCCCGGGTTAAGCATGAGTGTGTTAAGTGTACCTCGGCGTATCCTCGGGGCACCTCCCTTCACCACCACCACCATCAGCTCACTCTTACCAACCTCCACCACTGACTCTCCGTACAGGGCAGTTGACACTCTCTGCCCCTTAGCATCTAGAGGGAAAGAAGAGGAAGAGAGGGAAGTAAGTATAAAAGGTTTTGAGATATAGTTCATTTACCTGATTTCTTCTTGTATTTATAGATAACCCGAAATTCTTATCACAAAGCATGAAATAATATGTTTAGATTTATGATGGAAACCCAGTATTATGTGTGTAGATATATGATAGAAACTTAGTATTACTTATCTAGATATATATAGCTATACTAACTCATTTCCTACAGTACTCTTACATATAAACATCTCGGAATAGGGAAGGACAGAAGGAGAGAAGAGATACATACTTATCAATGAGATGTTATAAGTTACAGATGCTCGGTACAGGCTGTAAGGAAGGGTGCGTGAAGGCAGGTACAGCACACTCTTGGATATGTCAATGCCGGGCAGCTCTTCCCTCGTACTGTCATTTAAACGCACCACCTTCCACTCTGTAGGGAATGTATGCTGTGTTTTGTACTTTATGTAATTCTGTATTTTAATTACTGTTCTTATTTTATATATGAAAGCTGTATGTTGGTTTGTATTTATATTATGAAGTTATTTTGTATTTTGTCTCCATTTCTTAACTGTGTGTGATGGTATATTGTTAAGTATTATTAATGATTGTATTCCATGCAATTCTGTACTTAGGTTACATTTTCTTTCTACTGTTCATATCTTCCATATTAAAACTGTATGTTGGTTTGTACTTATAATATGAAGTAATTTTGTGACGATACATAGTTAAGTATTACTAATAATTACAAACACTTACTTATTTCCATATTGAGCTTGGCGACACTACAGTTGACCTCTGCAAAGCTCCTCACCCAGAGCTTATCCGCACGTTTCATCTGCAAGGGAGCTTCCACTGACCCATTCTTCTGCACCCACACATTCAGGAGAGTACACGGGAGGGAACCAAACACCTCTATAGTTTCCCTTGTCTCAACCTCTTCTGTCGCTGAGAAAACACGAACAACAAGACTATACGTTCCTGGCTCTAAGTACTTGTGTGTTGACGTGAGTATGCTTGATAGAGGAGCTGCCTTCCACTTCTCTTTCCCTTCCTCCTTCCCCTCACACTGTGCCCCAGCCCTCCACCCTACCTGTACCCCATCACCTAAGTCCAGGGAGAGGCAGGACCCAAGGGATGGTGTAGAGTGGATGGTGATTGGTAGTTCGTCTCCGACACGGATTGTTGGTTTTGTGAGTTGGATACGTGGTGGTTTAAGCTTGTTCCGTACACGCACCCAGCCGCTGAGTGTGTTGGATGTGCCGCCAAAACCCTTCCCTGTTAGACTGTATTCGTAGTCACTCTCCTGAAAGAATTTAATCAGTTAGTATCTAGTAAAATATTAACAGGTAAATTAGCAGAGTGAAAAAATTAGTAGAGTGCAAGGGAAGGTTTGACAAACACTTTAAATTGAATCTTTTAACTGAAATCATGTCTTATATATATTCTTTATACATACCAGACAAGATTAGATAAAACATGATAATCTTTTAATTGAAATCATGTCTTATACATATTCATTTATACATATCAGATAAGAATAGATGAAGCGTAATATAAAATGTCTATAATGGTGTCTATAAAACATAATATACAATGTCTATAAGGGATGATAAGATAATTTGATACACTTACTCTATTGAAGTGTAATATACAATGTCTATAAGGGTGTATATACATAATTTCATCCACTTACTCTATCAAAGGTTACACTGAAGGTGGGTGAGTCCTGTACTAAGTCTTCCTGGCCGGACACAGACAGTATGAAGTGGTCTGCCTCTCCGTACACATTCTCTGGACCCAGTCTAATGGTGTCGCCCACGTAGAAGAAGCTGTCAAGTGTGGCTGCGGTGTGGTTGTGGGTGTGGTCAGCGAGGGTGATCCGTATACCTTCTAGTGATAGTTGACGCATCACAGGTATCTGAAGGTATGGTTTATTTATGTATGCTATTCAATTTTATTTATTTATTTATTTTTATTTTTTATTATTCTTTTATTTTTTTTAATTTTATTACTTATGTCTGGTATTCAATTTCTTTTTTTTTGGTGACTTTTCTTTTTGATTTATTATTTTACTTATGTCCGCTATTCAATTATTTATTAATTATTTCTGGTGATTATTTTCTTTTTTAGCTAACTGGTTTTTTTTCTACAGCATCAGACACAGTGTAATTACTCCTACAGTACAATAAAGTAAAATAAAGTAAGCAGTATAAAGTAAGCAGTACAGTAAAATAAAGCCATCCTCACCATCTTAGTCACATTAATCTTGGACACTTTATTCTCTAAGTACCAAGTCACATAGTAATCTCCCGGCTCCTCATAGGTGTGTCTTAGTACATGGAACACTGCATCCTTAGCGCCGGGGTGAGTCTCGTCTAAAAACCCTGCATCCTCCCGAGGCTTGTCATCCCCCCAGAGTAGCCAGCCGGACACATTGGTTGGCAGCTCATCACCACCACTCAGAGTGACGGTAATGCTAGCCTTGCCTGGGGTAGTGGTAAGGTTGAGTGGCTATAAGGTGATTATTTAGAAAGATTGTCTATATTATAAAGTAAAGTGTAAGATATGTAGATATATGAAAGCTATTTATAGAATCCAGTTGCTTTTCTTTTCTCTCTCAACAAGGAAAGAAAAGAAAAGCTACTGTATGTATTGTATAAACAGCTTTCATATATCTTTCCAGTAAGGTGTCTACATGCATTAACATACTTTCTACATTAAAGAAAATTACAGTATCAGTTGTTTACACTGATATTGTAGGTGAAAATTACGACATTAAATACAAAAATTACCCATCAAAAATAACTTGCTTTGCCTTTCTCTAATAAGGAATCGCAAAACTCTATCACTTACCCGGGGGAGAAACGACTTTTTCCGGCACCTCCAGCGTGGCACTCCCCTCCCGTAGTGGCTGAAGGATCTTAACCCAAGTCACTATAGGTCTTGAGATGCCGGCTGTTCCCTTCGCCTCCATACTGGCTTGGAATGACCCGGCCTAGGGAATACAAGCACACACACACACACACACTTTAAAACACCAATACAACCTCCATCACCTTTGCTTCTGTCATCTCTATTAAGTAAGTGAGTCTTTTTTTGATCTAATACATTCCAAACCTTTATAGATATATGTCATTGTATTAATTTCATGTTCTATAATTATGTATGTATTTTATCGTAACATTTTATTCGTGAAGTTTCTGTTTGTACTCACTGTTAGGAAGTTATAGGTAGAAGTTTTTACTCACCATTAGGAAGGTATAGGTGAAGTTCGCTGTATCACTTGAGAAAACTTCACCATTCACTGTTAGGATGTACTGCTCTGCTTGCCCTGTTGCCATGTCAGTAGTGAAGGTGAGGGGAGCGCCGGCCCTGAACACTCCTCCCTCACCCTTACCTCCACCCTCGTACTGCACCAAAAGACCGTCCAGTGTGAGGTGATCCAGCACACGCAGCTATACAAGGGACGGCTCGGTGTTTAGTGTGCTGGTGTGTTTGTGTGTGTGTGTTGAGGTTGCTTGTGTGTTTAGAAGTTGCTTGTGTGTGTTTAGTCTAGTTGAGGATTAAGCAAACACAGTGGAAATAAAACTTAGAAAAATAATACATAAAGATTTGACAGAACAAAATATTATCAAACAGCACACACACACTCATGTACAAACACAAAAAGAAACTAACAATATACAGATAGATAAATTATATACACATATTTACATTATATATATATACTAATGCCTTTGTCAGTTAACTTATTATAACCAGCTTAGTGAAGAGCAGTACAGTGTAACAATCTACTAATGAGGGAGTCACTGTTTGATTACTATGCATCAGTCTGCCCACCAACACACTGAGCACTTTGTAACAAGCAGTAACACCCTCACTAACACACTGTGGCACTCTGGCACTGTTTGGCACTGACTCATGACTTACTCAGGCCTCATGAATAAATTAACTGACATATTAAGGTCAGTAAATCTATTGACACTAGTAAATATTTGGTTTGTCAGGCAATTTAAACCCAAGTGCTTTAAAATATCAATATGTGAGTGTATGACTGAACTAACATACACACAGGAGATAAGGAAAGATTATCCCTTTGTATATTAAAAGGAAAACTTATCTAACCTTGAAATATCCTTCCCACTAACCGTTATTGTGAGGTTAGCGCTAGACACAGAGTTGAGCACTGCGAGGAAGCCGGTATACTCTCCTGATGCGTTATAGGTATGTGTTAAGGGCATTACGACAGGACCTACAGACTCTGGGGTTGTGTCCGAGATGAGGTTAAGGGGTGTGTGCGTGCTGTCACCCCAGCTAAACACCCCTGTGAGGTTGGTCGGCAGGTAATCCACGTGGGCGATTGTTAAGGTCATGTTGGTCTCACCTGAGGATACAAATATTTCTGGGTATTTCAATTTTACAGACTAATTGTGTTTTTATGTTCTTATAAGTTTGTAATATGCTTTATGGATTATATTTATTTATGTTTCAGAATTCATTGGTTAGAGTAGATACCTGGTGGCCAGACTAGGGTGTTGTTTATTTCCATCTGAAGGTGTTGTGTGCGTACAGGGTGTTGCAGGGTGATGGTGGTGGTGGTGGACGGTGAGACGCCTGCATCACCCGCTGTGCTCAGGGTGATGGTCGCCTCGCCAGCCTGGGAAGAAGGAGAGAATGTGGTGAGTTAGTTTAATGTTTATGGCTGTATTTTTTTTTATTTTGTTATTTATTTATTTATTTTTTTACATTACACTTAATTGGTATTTTTATTGTGCATTATCGATATTGTGTTTATATTATTTTCTTTGCATATTATAACTTGACGTTCTTGTTTACTTTTTACTGTTTATTGTTTACTGTTTACTTGTTCCTGCTGTAAAAAAAAGTGCTCATAATACAACATAATGAGTACTTATTGCTACTGTATGACTTGTAGCTTTTGTAAATACAACGTAAATTTTGTTACATTCTGAGACAAACATAGGTGGAAATAGACACATTGCTTATAGGTAAAAATAGATACATTGTTTATAGCTGAAACTATACACATTATTTCTAACCAGTAGGAAGGTATGATTAATGTGGTGGTCGGTAGTAGTGATTGTCTGGCCCTCAATGTTGAATGTATAGGTGGCGGCTTCTCCTGAGAGTACCACGGCAGTAATGTTGAGCGGCACTCCAGTCTTGAAGGTGTCAGAGTGCCACGATGGGCGGTCACTCTCCTCAAGGTAATCAACAAGAATAGTGCCGACTGTGAGCTGATCAATGACTTGGACCTGCGGAGAGGAGATTGTTAAAAAGTATTACTGATGGAAGGTTGAAGAAATGTTAAGAATTTTACGTTTAGTCAAAGAATCAGGTAGCCTTAATTTTCCTATCAAAACCAAAATCTCAATCACTATTTTAATATACAACCTAACCTCACCATCTTAGTAATATAACCTCACTCTCAACCTCAACTTCACTCACCATCTTATTGACATACGCCTCTGATACAGGGTTGTGTGCTGTCCAAGTGATCTGAAAGTCTCCTGAAGCTTCGTATACGTGAGTGAGTCTCCTGAACACTGGACCCGAGGCACCAAGTTGTGTGTCTTGCATGAGGTCGTCCAGTGAGGTGTTAGAACCGTCTCCCCAATGCACGGTGTAAGCCACATAGGAAGGTAACTCGTCCTCCTCCTTCGCTGATAGTTCCATGTCTATTGTTAAGTTACCTGGAAAGTTGTTGTTGATGTTGTGGTTAGTTAAGACTTGTTAGGTATGTGGGAGTTAGTGTTTATTTATATGGAAGAATTATCATATATTTAAATGTTTAAGAGTCATTTATTTTTCTTATAGATGATTGAGTTTTGTTTAAGGTGATACTTTTATTTTTTATCATTGAGTTAAAGAATTATCATATATCTAAATCTCAAAGAATAATTGTTTTTATAGACGATTGAATTTTGATTTAATATGATACTTTCTTGATCATTAAAAAATATCTGTGTATGAATAATAATAATGAGTGTCGGTGTATGAATAATAATGAATGTGTGTGCGTGAATAATAATGAATAATAATGAGTTACCACATCAAATTATAACTCACCAGGAGGAACCACGACAAAGTGAGGTAGTGTGAGGTTGAGGTGGTGAGGTTGTAGGGGTTGAATCACCACTACTGAGGCTGTTAGGACCGGAGACTCACCACCCTCACCTGATGCTGTCATGTTGGCCAGGTACTCACCAGCCTAATGAGGTAATTATGCGGTCATTAAGAGAGTAGGTGATGTTGATGACTAATTAATGAAGTGTAATGAGATAATTGTGTTGTCATTAGACATTAGTCATTAGTGTAGTGAGGTAATTAGTCTAGTGAGATAATTATATTGTCATTAAAAGAGAGTAGTTTATATTAATGACTAAGGAAACCCAGTAATGCAGAGTAGGTACAAGAAATAAATGAAAAACAAAAACAAAAAGTAATGCATATGAAAACCAAATTGTAAACTATAATATACCATCACATGAAAAAAATACAGAAATTATTATTAACATACAAAAAAAACCAACTTACAGATGGGAATGTGTGATAGATGGAAGGTATATTATCCGTCCACTCCTTATCCCTAATGAACAAATTAAATGAGGTCGCGTTGCCAGTCTTGAGTACGGCCGTCAAGTTGAGTGGAACGTTGGCCTTGAACATGGTGGAGGGCCAGGCTGGAGCATCATCCTTCCACAAGTACTCCACCAAGATGTAGTCGAGTGTCAGTCTCTCCACCACTCGAACCTGCAGCGAGGGAGAGAGAGAGAGTTGGAGAGAGAGAGAATTTTATTGTGTAGTATTATGAAGTTAAAGGTTGAAATAATAGTGATAATTGAATAGTCTAATAAATAAAAACAAATAATATATACTTCAAAGAATATTAAACATACTCTGGAAAGCAAGTTTAGATAAAAATAAGGAGGAGGATAAGAATTTAAGAGATGATAATCCTACTCAAAGGTTAAGATAATAGAGATTCTACTTATCTCTAAAATAAATAAAAACAAATCTAAACATACCTCAAAAAATATTAATACTCTGGAAAGCAAGTTTTAGATAATAATTACGAGACGATAATTTTTCTCACCTGCTGATTAATGTTGATTTGAGACACTGTATTATGGAGGCGGAGCACTAAGTTAAAGGTGCCGTGCCAGTTGTATTGATGGGATACATTACGCAACACAACCCCGGTAGTCTGAGGTGAGGTGAGGGAGTGCAGGTCAAGCCGGGTCGGTGGTAGGTCATCGCCCCAATTCAGGTCACCTTGTACTAGTGTAGGCAGCTCCTCTTGTCCTGTGAGCTGTATAACCACCTCCAAGTGTCCTGTAGGGGAAATGTGCTGGGAATGTACTTGGGTTCTGTTGTGAGTTTAATATTTACTTGACTGTTTATGTTAAGCTAGGTTGGGTTGTTTAATTATATTTTGTTAAGTAATTAGATTGTAGGTTTGATAAGTTAGATGTGAGGTGAGGAATTAAAAGCCATATCTATATAAAATGTTCTTTGGTATAGGAAAATAATCTTCCAAGGATGCACCATTTAGGATCTTAGAAAATACATAATCTAAATGTCAAAGAATATATATTTTTATAGTTATAGATGATTGAATTTTTGTTTTAATGTGATACTTTCTTGATCATTGAGTAAGAATGATCAAATATCTAAATCTCAAAGAATAATTGGGTTTTTTCATTGTATCTGTATAACCATTGACTCCTCATTATAACAGCGTTGAGTGTGTTCACCTGGAGGCCACACTACAAGGCTGGGCAGTGTTAGGTCGACAGCTTCAAGGGTCAGGGGACGGGCCACCTGGAGGATCTTGGACACTGGTAAAGAGGTTCCAGCTTCGCCTGAACTTGTCACTGTAATGTTGTACTCGCCAGCCTGTAAATCCCAGACAGTGAGTGAAACATTTATTTGAAACATTTAAAACATTTATTCATCACTAACAATTGATATAGGAAACTTTATAAAAATAATTCTTAGCTAGCCTTTTTAATAAGAATTTTTTAGGAGAGTGAAGGGTTGATAAGTATATTCACTGCATTTTTATCGTGAAAACATGTATATTGATTTCCATTTTTAAGTATTAATCATATTTGAGTAGCATTTTAAGTTATAGATAGTCAGATTGTGTTCCATTTAAGTATTTGTTATATATAAGTCGTATTTTAAGTTGTATTATCTTCCATATAAGTATTCGTTATATTTCAGTTGCATTTAAAGTTATAGATACAGTCACCTATTAAACACATTTCAGGTATAGAGTAGAGATTGAATACATCAGATCACCACTCACCATATTGAAGGAGATGAGAATGGACGTCCCATCACCAGTCTTGATATCACCATTCACAGTCCATTGGAAGGAGTCTGCTTTGCCCATCAACACTATGACAGTCAGGTTGAGTGGTACATCAGTCTTATAGGAGGATGTGTTCCCTACTGGTATGTCATCCTCCCGCTGGTACTGTATGATCACCTCCTTCAGTATAAGCTTCTCCATCACCTTCACCTGCAGGAGGAAATTATAACACTTGTAACCACCTCAAGTAAAAAGAAAAGGAAGGATATTTATTTTCGGATTTTTTATTTTTTGACTAGTTATGTTTTTGGTTTTTCGTGTTTTTTTTCTCTCTAGAGGATATAGTTCTCCGTAAATGTTTTAATGAGAAGTACATTATTGAAAACATATCATACATACAGACATTCATTTATCAAGAATATATGGTTTGCATAAAATTCAAGATTCCAACGTAATTGTAATTGTATAAGCAAGTATATATTATTAAGAATACTAAAGAAAAGTAGTTGAAATCATGTATATTTATTTAGTGCCAGGCTAAACAACAACTCAGAAAGGTGATAATGGCTGTAACAAGCTGTAATAATACTGTACACTACATCTAAAGGTGGTGGAGTTAGTGATGCATATTCTGAAGGTATAGCAAGGTAGTAGAACAGAGCTGAACCCTACTATTTGGCGGTGGGACCAAAAAATACGGTGACAGCTCTGAGCACTTATGATGTGTGAGGGAAGAAGGAGAGGATAGATGCAGTGGGATTATTAATGATAGGATTAGCGTGATTCTTGGACTATTGAAGCAGGGAGTGCAGTGGTAACAATTGTTTTAGTAGTAGTATACACTCTTAGTAGTACCTTTTAGTTACAGTGCATTGTGGAGAATTATAGAGGAATTAATAATTATATACATAAACTTATCAGCCATGCAACACACATTCTCCTTAAGTCTTAATGCAAGTATAAGTATTACATATAAGACGAGAGATATGTTTAATGCAAAGATACGATGCAGGAACTAGGGAACAGAGAACCCAAGTCTGTGTTACGAAAAAAATATAAATAGTTGCATGTTCTGAATTCAAGAAAAACGCAGGAATACAGAAAAATGTTCACGATACAGTAGTAAAGTGTTGTTTGTAGAGCATTCTAAATAAGTTTGCATTAAGGAAGTGTAAATCATATAAAAGGACTGCATATAGAAGGCCAACAATAGGTAAATATTGCATGAGGGAGCGAGGCAGGCATAGGAAGGATTAGGGCTTGAAGCTGAAAAGAAAAATGTTTTAATCATCTTACATTAAAGTGATCATGAATTTAGGTAATGATGTCCTGAGATTGTTATATATAAACATTTGATTTCTAAATGAAGAAGCAATTACTGAGACACTAATGATATATAGAAGGATGTGTTGATATGAACTAAATTACTCATTATACTGAAATAATAGCAATTCACATTCAGCATTAGAGTATAAATTGACTGTTGCAGAATTATCAGATTATTGTCATCTCAAAATTAGAAAAATGAACAGAATATGCACCACCACCACCACCACAACACACACACACACACACACACACACACACACACACACACACACACACACACACACACACACGTACCTGTTCTGAGAAAGTGATGTTTGATATTGCATTACTCAGCACCATCTCCACTGTATAAACTCCAGCTTCTCTATAACTATTGAGGAAAGTTTCAGTCACATTCCCTGATGATCCCGGTGCAGTCTGGTCCGAAAAGTCTAATGTATGGCTGACCTGACCTTGACCCCACTTGATGCTGCCCTTGAGGAGTGTTGGCAGCTCCCCCCCTGAGTCCGAGGTCAAGCCCAAGGTCAAGATTACGTCCCCTGTAGGTGAGATATATTCGTTTTTTTTCTTTCTTTTTCTCATTGTAGAAATTTATGGAATATTTCGAGGGGTTGAAAAATATGTATGATTTCTTAATGTATAGTTTGTATTTATCTAGTACAGTTTATCCTTTAGTTGTCATATATAATAGAGAGATTAAATAAGTTATGCATTCCTTCCTTCTTACCAGGTGGGGTGAGGGAGGTGTTGGGGAGGAGGAAGGTGACGTGTAGGTGTGTGAGGGGGACGTACACCCACACTTCCCCCTTTCAGTAGTGCATGAGAACCTGATCCCCACTTTAGCTTGAGGGTGATGTCGTGTTTCCCTGTTGTGTTCATCTTGCGAATCGTTAGACCATACACAGGAGTCTCTGTAAACCAAGTAATGTAAGTATGTGTGTGTGTGTGTGTGTGACTTTGATGAGGACAAGTATGTGTAACTGTTAACTGTGAGTGATATTTTTTCATCTCTTCTTCCAGGACACACTCAAGCTGCCTTCAACACTGTCCTTGAAGTGGTAAGTGTTAAAACGTTATTTACGTTGTTTTTTTAGAGTTGTTTTGAGAGCATTCATGGAACTAGATTATTATTATTATTATTATTATTATTATTATTATTATTATTATTATTATTATTTTACATTGAAAGGGTACTGGCTAAGGGCAAACAAAAATACGTAGAAAAAAAAATTAAATAAACACCAGTATAAATTTTCCTCAATACAATTATTACTCTATATGGAAAATGGAGATTATTAATTTTGAAGTTGTATTAATGAGAGAATATTCTTTAAGACGGAGAAATGTCAAGAAATGTTTATATCTAAATCTTATAAACATGAATTAGCTGTTCTATTTAATTTTCTGCTTTGTCAAAACTTAGTCTTTATATTCTGTTTAAAAGCAAAATTAGTACAAATAATAAATAGTAATAAATATAAATAAATAAGTAAATAAACAGTAATAATAAATGGTAATAAAATGCACTCAAATGAAACTTAATCAGAATTGCATGAAACTATATTAACTAGTATAAGATGAGATAAAAATGATTGTACAGTATCTGAATGTACTATTATTTCTTTTCATGCATTAACTTTGTGACTGACTGAGGTTGAGTTGCAGGTAAGTGAGTTAGGAAGGTAATCAGCATGTTTGAAAACCCTTATGTACAAATTTTCACGAGATTAGAAGGTGTCAAAATTTCATGAGATTCAGAAGTGTCAAAATATTCACGAAATCATGTTCTTTTTCACGAAACTTCAATTCAATTTCGTATATATTAGATTGGGAGACTAATATTATTTTCTTATATGAGATAGAACACGCTATTAGGGGCTTACATAAAATCAGGACCTCCGATGTATATATATTTCGGAGGCCCCGATAAAATCTACGGAGATCCGCATCCTCTTTCACTTACTATCGGGAAACTGTAGAAGCATAAAGTGTTATAACGAATGTGTTAGAAGTGGCTTTAGTGTACTGTTTAGAAGTGATTAAGTTAAGTTTTATTCATCATAGACTCAAATACCAAAGATATGACCGCTAAAGCAACGCAAAGTTTACATAGTTGAATATCTCCGAATTTTTATGTTTTTGACTAGTATCTGAAAGCGTGTTGGGTGAGGGCGAGGTGAGGCAAGGCAGGTCTAGGAAAAAAAATATATTAGTAAGGGATAAAAACGTGATATAGAATAGAAAATGTTAACATATCCGAACTTTTCAGCTTTAACGAGTATCTGAACGTGTTGAGAAAAGGCTTATCTAGAAAAAAAATAAATTAGTAATGGATAAAAACAAAATATCAAGTAGTATAGTCATGATTTAAAAGGAAAATAAATAGCACTACGCATTTAGTACATATAGTCATGATTTTAAAAGGAAAATAAATAGCACTACGCATTTAGTACATATAGTCATGATTTAAAAGGAAAATAATATTACTACGCATTAAATAAAATAAAAATAAAAATCAACATTAACTCACTCTCAAATTCGAGAGTGTTTAGTTGCACTCCATCCATTTTGAGGTCAATGGAGAACGGCAGTGACTTCTGGTACAGCTGATAACTAATGGTCACGCTGTCCCCTAAGGCTACCTGGTGAGAGAGAGAGAGAGAGAGAGAGAGAGAGAGAGAGAGAGAGAGAGAGAGAGAGAGAGAGAGAGAGAGAGAGAGAGAGAGAGAGAACACAAATTTTAGATCATATAAAGTAAAGTTAAATTTCTTTGTCGACATGCATCCTAGGTAGTGAAAATATTATATAGAATTATTATTTCCCTTCATATCTACACGTTAGTTTAATGCCATAAATCAGTGGTTCACAAACTGGGGGTAATATAACAGTTTTTCGGGGGTAATGGAGGGGTGACAGAAAGAAAATATATCTATAATAGTGTTTTAATTTAGCCATAGACATCAAGGGTTAGCACGCCTAATGTGGGGAAGTTAAATTGGGTAACAAGATTAACAAGTTTGGGAACCACTGCCATAAACTAATACAATTGAATCCCTATCGTAGACGCAAATATCGATGCTCACCTGTTTTGGGTAGATGTCCCATATTAGGTCTTCAGGTAAGGCTCCGTCTGATTTACCTGAGAAAGAAAGATTAATATAAAATGAGTTATCTAAGCATTAAAAAAAAAGTAAACTGTGATATAGAATAGACAGAAGATTAATATTGAGGCCAAAGCTGTTTACTTAATTCTGAACGACTTAATTAGCGAAGCAAGTGTAGTTTGGAGCTTGTTAATATATCCATAAGTGCTGGTTAAGGTGTGTGTGTGTGTGTGTGTGTGTGTGTGTGTGTGTTCTCAAAGGATTAATGAGAGTACTAAACACATACATACAAGGTTTCTACTACTTTACCTTTTCCTTTTACTTTATTATTATTTTTTTTTTTTAAGTACGAGACAAAATATTGACTTAATAATGGATTTGAAAGTGAATTTATTAGTATTTTTTTTTGTCTATGTGCGTGTTGGTTTGCTTACATTTGTTCACTATTATTGTTAACACCGAAGTAGTAAATTTGATAATGACTTGGAATTGATGTGAAGGTAATTATATACTCGTGTGTGTGTTGTGATTTATGTGCGTTTTGTGGGTGAATACACACACACACACACACACACACACACACACACACACACACACTTACGTTGATTTTGATAGAAATTTGATAGAAAATTAGTGTTTCGAGTAATTATATATTTATTTCTCCTTATAAGTGGTGATCTTGAAGGCAATTAGATCAAAAAGCCTCCATCAGACTTAAGCCTGTATCAGTCAGACTTGAGCCTGTACCGATAGCAGCCAGACAGGATCTCTAACCCGGTGATAATATTTTTTCGTTTTAAACCTTCCCTGTTCCTCTACATGTCATTTTGAGGGATGGAGGAGCAGTAACACATTATTCCTCACCATTAATAGTGATTGGATATAAAGAAAACAGTGCCTATTAAGTGTAATAACTTGATAGAACATAACAGAACAGGTCTTCTTGTTGTGACCGCTAGCAGCCGACAGGATCTCCAGCCTGGTGAAAATATTTCTTAGGTTTAAACCTTCCCTGTTCCTCTACATGTCATTTTGAGGGATAGAGGAGCAGTAACACATCATTCTTCACCATTAATAGTGGAGGGATATAAAGAAAACATTACCTATTAAGCGTAAGTAACCTAATATAAGAACATCATGTTTCAACAGGCACAGCTGGGAGGCGGCCGTATGTTGATTGCTGGGTCACGTATATTTAAAACCAAAATTGAGAATTTTATTATACACAGGAAAGCAATTATATATACTTTAAAAAATCGTTTGAAACACCTATCCGTTACCTACATAAACATTTATTATATTTGATTCGTATTTATTTCATGAAAAATGTTTATTTCTAAGGTCAATCATAAAACCGAATAATAGAATAAAGCAATAATAATGAAATTAAACCAATATAAACCATAGAATGGAATATATAAAAATGATTCAAACCGAAAGTAAAGCCTAATTAAACCATAACACAAAGAAAAACGGAAAATACAACGATCAAATGAGGAAAAAAACCCGTAATTATTTGTTTACATCCAAGAGTGTTAATTATAGCGTGTTAGGTACAGTAAAAGAAGTGTTAGGACATGATGACCTACAAGGATATAGATGAAGGTAAGTGTGTTGTGTTGTGAGTGTGTTATGGTGGGCTGATGGGCTCACAGGCTGACGAATCAGCAAAAATCGATAAAAATACCGGTATACCGAAGGGCTTCTAATGCCTGTAATACCGGTATATCAGTATACCGGATAGGTGCACATCCCTATAAACACACACTCAACTGACGCCAGGCAATGTAATCTGATTGTGTTTCCGATTAATAATTATAATACTTAGGGAACCAGTGGTGTTGCATATCACGTATATATATATATATATATATATATATATATATATATATATATATATATATATATATGTATATATA
>JAPQNM010000029.1:462192-529692 GCA_029783475.1 Metacarcinus magister | reverse complement strand
GAAAAAAAAACCTAATAATTCTGCAGGTAATATATCCAAGATGACCTAATAAGACGGCTTCACCCATGCATACTAATAATTTAACCCGTCAACGATGGAGATGTTGCGATATACAGCTTATCTTACTCTCTTTATCTCTCTAACATACGATTTCCTCTTGGCAGTACTTAATTAGCGTGTTAATAGCCTCTTTGACGTCAGACAGGAACGGTCTAGCGTGTGTGAGAAAGAAAATAGTGTATGTATATGTGTGTGTGTGTGTGTGTTGTAAGGGGTCGGGTCTAAGGAAATGTATGAATGTTGATCTTCTTTTGTTTAGCATTCCACGCATATATGTTGGTAATAACATCCTCGTTTTCTAAGGTAATGAGATGCGGAAATGTACTGATGAATAAATGATTGAGAGAGAGAGAGAGAGAGAGAGAGAGAGAGAGAGAGAGAGAGAGAGAGAGAGAGAGAGAGAGAGAGAGAGAGAGAGAGAGAGAGAGAGAGAGAGAGAAAGTGAGTAAACGAATAAAAGAAAACATGCAACAATAAGTTTCTACAACATTCCAGCAGGTCCCTTTGTGTGTGTGTGTGTGTGTGTGTGTGTGTGTGTGTGTGTGTGTGTGTGTGTGTGTGTGTGTGTGTGTGTGTGTGTGGGTGGGTGTGTGTGTTTACCATCATGCCATTGTACTAAAATCAGCGCCACTATAACAAAAAAAAAGGCAAGAAACATTTACTGTCTCACTTGATCACTACCTCTCTGTGTCGACCTTTTGCAAGCAAGCGTTCATTAGTGACTGTCTGTACACGCGACTGAGGGGAGGTGTGGGGAGGAAGGGAGGGGAAGAGGTGTGTAATGGAGAGGAAAAGCAGGTAATAGGTGTGAGGAGGGAGGTGAAGGGAGAGGTATGTAAGGGAAAGGAGGAAGAGAGGGAGGGGAAAGAGGTGTGTAAAGGGGAGGAAAAGCAGGTAATAGGTGTGGTGAAGGAGGAAGAGAGGGAGGGGAAGGGGAGGGAAAGTAAGTAATAGGTGTAGGGAGGAAGGCGAGGGGAAGGGAGGTGAGGGGAGAGGTGTGTGAGGGGAAGAGAAGGAGGGGAAGGGTGTAAATGAGAGAGGCAATAAGAAAAGTGTTTAGGAAAGTGAGGGGAAGGGAAGGGAAGAGAAGGGAAGGGAAGGGAAGGGATTGGAATGAAAGAATGGGAATGGTGTGGGAATTAGAAGGAATGATTGTATGAGAGAGAGAGAGAGAGAGAGAGAGAGAGAGAGAGAGAGAGAGAGAGAGAGAGAGAGAGAGAGAGAGAGAGAGAGAGAGAGAGAGAGTAATCAGCTTGGTAATGTGAGAAGGAATATGATTAAATAAGGAATTACACACCACACACACACACACACACACACACACACACCATAGGTAGACATATAAATAAATAAAATATATAAATATGTTCAGACGTAATAAAATAAAACGTACTCATGAAAAAATAAATAAAAAAATAAACTTATATATATTTTTTCTCTTAATATAACAACGTGAATTATATATTTCGTGTCACTCTTATGCGTTGTTATAAAATGAAATAAGTAAGAAAACATATATGCAATGTCTCCCTAATGTGGTGCGACAGGTGTGTGTGTATGTATGTATGTATGTGTCAGTGTGTGTGTGTGTGTGGAGGGTGGTCATTATCAGCTTAGCGTGGTGATGAGGGATGTGGTCGAGGGTCGCGTCTGCCTGCCCACACACACACACACGTTCTCTGGTTAATCACGGCGCCGTGTGTGTGTGTGTGTGTGTGTGTGTGGCACGTGTTGCTGCAGCTCTTACTGTCCCCTAACACGGCTTGAAGCGAGGTGGTGGGAAGGGAGAGTGCATGGGGACGCTCTTCAATAAATACACCCTTGTTATGTGTATTCGTCTTGGTAAACACACACACACACACACACTGTTCTATCTTCCCAATATGATAAAATTAAAACCTTTCATTTGTACATATTTATTTCATATTCACAGGCATTGAAAAACACGGTATTCCCAGCTTCTTCTAAAATAATAATAGTAGTAGTAATTATTAACATTTTTTTTATAGAAAGAATAGGAGTCAAGCTACAGCCTTTAAACTTTTTGTAAAATTAGGTAACTGGAATTTACGTAGTTTTTTTTACAGCGTTCGAGGAGAGAGTAGCAAATAAAAAATAATAAAAATAAAAAATAATAATAATAATAAACATAATAATTGCCAAGTGTTTCAAAGAGACACTTAACAGCAGGAGGGTTGAGATCAGCAGCATTCTTTACAGCAATTATCATTATTAATTAAGTCTACAAATATCACAAAATATGTACTCCACAACTACCATGGAATCTAACACCTTCAATAACTATATACATCACCTTTTTATAAACACTCAAAAAAACTCCGGCTGGTCTAACCTTACCAGACTTTTTATAAACATTCTTAAGTTTCTGGAATGGATACAATAATTAACAAACAGGTTATAGTGATAGTAATGACCTGCTAATTAAGCCAGGCGTGGGTACTAATTACTCATTTAGGAAAGTAATAAGTTTAAACCCAATAAGCTTTGATAATTTCCTATGAAGCTTTTAGTAATTACAATAAGTCTTAAACTCCGTCCTGATGAAACCACATTTTTCTGTAACTTTTTGAACTTATTTGATCATAAACCATCAATTATTATTATTATTATTGTTGTTTGTGTTCAAGAATGTGTCATTGTTTACATCTGGATCATGTTAAGATGTGTTTAAAATGTTATGTTCAAAGACTATTGTTGTGAGGTTGTACTGTATTAGATTATTTAAGTATTTCATGAGACTATTACATGACAATAGAAGTAATAACAAAAATAACAATAATAATGTTACTGTAATAATAATAATAATCAATAATAATGATAATAGTAATGATTAATAATAATAACAATAATAAAAAAACAATTAAATACTACTGATTTTGCATTATCTTGTGCAAGAAAAAAAAAATGATATCAAGCACAAAGTCAATATTACATCATCAAGTAATACTAAAATCAATGTATTCTTGTATGAGCAGCAACATTTTCATCACCTTGCTATAACATTACATTAACTTTACTTTAATGGAATGTTTCACGTCATCCTGGAATGCATATACACTACCATTTACCTAAGTCTGACAAATGGTATTATCAGTTCATTCTGGACACGAATACCTTACCAACAGGCAGCATTATCTATATAAATAACACAATATTCCAACTCTAAACACACTCCAGCCCTTCTTACAACCCTTCAATAAGAGGAACTGAGTCGACAAATGCAAACAAGCCATGACCTCCCTTTGATATCCTCTAATATTTTGTACTTCTTAGAGAACGAGAGACAGAAGAAGGAATATTGAGCATCGGAAACCTTAGTTGAATTTAAGACAAGAGGCCATTAATTTATAGAAACATATGTATAAACATTTATGATGACAAATAGTGTATTTATAAGTGCATAAACCGCTGAAACTAAATTTTAAATCCTTGCACATTTTTACGTTCCCTGGAAGGATATTTATGTTCACTCGGTGTAATCACAAAACACACTAATACTTCACCCAACAGCTGTGTGTGTGTGTGTGTGTGTGTGTGTGTGTGTGTGGAGGGGTTTATGGTTACGTTAACATTGCTATCGAGTGAACAAACAATACTGAATCATTGACAAAGTTGGATATTTCAAGGTATTCATTTTCTTGACTTAATCCACCTGAGAATACACCAGCAACAAGTTAATTATGGCAATCATGATAAATACAGTTTGTATGGAATTAACAGGTGATATACTGTATAATTTTTGTAAGACTAACTCAAACTCTAGATTCTTGGCCATTACAATTGAAAAATATACATCGTTATTGCATCATGTTTTCAAGAAATGTACATAAATTACATGATTGGCACACATGGCAAATAAAACTCAACACAGTACTTGAATGAACTAATTAAACACTCACTCGTACTAGCAAGCTCATCACTGATCCAAAGTTAACCTTCTATCAACTCGACGTAAGAGTAAACCGAACAACTTTAGCTGAAGTGTATTTTCTACCGATATTGAAAAGCTAACTCGGGACGGATGTATAATAAATAATTCTTGATTCAACTTCAGGAACTGCGAGAAGAACAGAACTTAAAGAGGAGGCAAAGGCTATGTTATGTAGTGTAGTAATTTGTACACACTATCTAAGTACAAGTAATGAAAGGTATATAATGAAGGGATATGAGCAATAACTAAAATACTACATAATAAAATTCATGTAGGTATATAAATAAGTAACTGAAGATGCGCCCAACATTATTTTTCAGTACTAGAATGCCATTGTTATAAAAAGTGTGTAACATATTGAGCATTACATTAATCATTACTTTGCTGTTACACTTGTACTCACACTTTATATCATTTCAACACACACTTTTGGATACGATTATAAACTTTACTTTTTCTTATCTATTCACAAAAGTTGGTAATGTTATTTAAGTTTTGGATTTCTGTTCATTCCTTTCTCTTTTCATCCTGCGTAATTTGTTATCTTTTTTAGTGTGTTATTTCAGTCCTTGCGTTCTCTATTTGTTATTTTGTATTTTGACGGTTCTCATATGGTGATAACTGTTATTTTCAAGGTTCCAGATCAGTTCAAAATAGATGAACATTTACTTCAAGTCAGTTTCGTCTTTGTCACAACTGAGATCACTGCCTTATGCAATTTTCCCACAAGGCAAACACACTATAATGCATGTCTAAGGCTTTACTAGGTTGGGTTAGGATGGGTTGGGTTGGGTTGGGTTACGTTAGGATAGGATAGGATAAGTTAGGTTAGGTTAGATGTACAGAGGAACTCTTCTTCATAACACCGTAACACTTCACTCGGATATCCGCAAAAATATCCTCCTTTCAACATCTATATTTTAACTAGAAAATAATAAATCACAGCTTAAACATCACAATACCTAATATAAAAAACATCGATTAGCTGTTCTATTCCAAAACATTTATACAATAATGTGAAAGGAATTAAATCCATTGAACTTTACCTTTTGAAATTTGTCAAATAGAGGATTGAGCAAATTTATTAATAATTTGTATAACTGCCAAACATACATTATTCCACAACGTAAAGATTGATTTCCATAATGCAAAGGAAATTTTCTGAACCTTCAAAACACATTAATTAATTTTTTTCAATACTTTTTTGAGATTCTTTAACCAAACCTTCTAGTATACGTACACACACATGTACGTATTTGATTTTACCTTGTCAGACACCCTAACACGCATACACACACACACAAAGCAAGGCACAACTCAAGCATAACTTTACAAAAACCATATATTCCTCATAATTACAAAGCATTTTAAAGTTAAGTTGCCGTACATACCTTCAATAGACTTTGCATCTATAAGCTACAAGTCGTGAATCCTGAAGTTACTGAAGTACATGAAGTGTCAGCAAAACAAGATTCACCGACTCTCTTAATAACCAAAGTTTTATGAAGCACTGAGGCGTTACTTACTCTATAACAAGCTAAATACATCATGGTGCAGCATCACAACTATACATTAACGAATACAAAACAATAACAAACAAAATCAAATTAAATTATCCTTTACTTTTCCACTTCAGGAATGTTTTAAATTGTGTAAACTATTGCCAAGATCCAAATTGGCAACACTTTCTGTTCAAAATTCATGAAGTTCATTAATAGAATGTACAAGAAAGTTTTAAGCAGTAACATATAACTTCCGAGCAGCAGATAAGAGCGTCCAAGACCAAGTTAATATAATCATAATCATTAGTGGCTCGTACAATAACCATGACGGGTATGGGAGGGAAGGGAAGGGGAGTGAGCACCTTCTGCCACAACAACCATCATCACAACAACAGAAGAGGTTGGAATATATCACCTCACAGCTGGGGAGGAAGGTGTAGTGGGTGTAGTGGGTGTGTTGGGTGTGGAGGGACAACCTGGCATTATATGCAATCAATTTACTAATAATGAGAAAATAACGTCATTTCATTACCGAAGCTTTTCACAACTAAGCCGTAGGAAATAATGTTTATTCTGTATAGAGAGTGAGTTTGCTGCACCATTACTACTACCAAGTATAAATTATAGAACAGCTAGGATTCTCAATCTTCTACATTCAGTTCTTCAGTATCAATGATGTGAATATTGTGTACACGTTTATTTGAATGATTTTAATAAGTATTTTCTGGAGTGCTTTAGGTACAAGATCATCCCCATCTGATGGAGAACTTAACATAGACATAATGTTCTATTTCATGTTGTAACAGACATAATGTAGTCATATTAAAACCATTACATTCACTGCCACACATACATCAGTTAAGTGGAGTCACCATTAAGACCATTAACACAGTAAGGGGACGCGACCAATGGATGAACAGTTACTTTCTCAAACATACTACTTTCACCTGGAACAAAAGATAATTACTACAGTGACACTATAATCAAATGTTCATAACCTAAGCTGTCGTGTTGAGCCACAAAAGGGTACAAGTTTTTTCTTAGCACTCCTTACCAATTCAACACACACCGGGAACACCTAACACCACCTGGCTACACACTATGCTGAGTGTAGGCAAACTAAAGGGATTTATGTACACTATTTCAACATTATGTACAAGTTATGGCAACGTGGCTGTACGTAACACATTGGCATTAGTTGATCACACAGATGCACGTACATTCTCATTACATTAAAACCAATCAATTAAACTTTTCAAAACTGGACTTGAAATGTTGACTCTTAAGAGTATTATTGGTCTTATTCAATGCTTCCATCCACTGTATCTTCCCGTCTCTAGCATAATGTGTGTTTTGTTTCCTACTATAGTGAGCTAAAAAGTTAGGTAATCTATACATTAGCCACAAGATACCCTCCCTCCCCCCCCTTTAGTCATGTCATACATCCTAACACTACAACTCCTCTAACCACTCTGTTATGTAAGTATTTGTGCGTGTGATGGCTGGGCGGGTGGCAGGTGGCAGGTGGCGTTGTACTACTGAAACGTAGGCTAATGTGGCGGAATGTTTCTCTCATGGCTTCTCAGGGCGGCTAGAGGCTGGAGGCTACCTTGTTACACTCAGTACAGGTTGACTATCAATAATCCGGCATGAGCAAACACCTAATTCTGGGTACAGCGCCATTAAAACATAAACATAAACAGTGCCTCCCGAAAACAGTGATGCGCTAACTCGGGAAATTTGAAACTGCTCAGAAATTCATGCCAGAAAACTGATGGAACCGGAATATTGATAGGCAACCTGTAGTATATTATGATTCTGATTAATACAATAATATTCAGGGTAATAGTTTAGTTGTATATCACGCATCACAATGTATGATCAACTCGATGCCATTACTGTACATACACCTTTGTCACCATTGGAATTGTTATTTTTCAATATGAAAAGTCTTTGGCAAGTTTCTCTATGACAGAAACTTCAAAAACAAACACAGACACAGGATGAGGATAACACAACACAAGGTATGACACAACACAACACAACTCTTGATCCAATTCACAAACTCTTTCAAATAAATAATCTTTCATACTCATTGTGGTGAAAAAGATTTTGCATCCAGTGTTTGGGAGTAAATTTTCACCTTTTTTTTTGGAGTAAATTTTCACCTCACCTGTAATAATTAAGACCCGCTGACACTACCGTCTATTCTTACTTTAAATGTGTGATTGATTTAAATTGAAATATTAATTATCTATTTTTAGTCCTTGACATTAATAGTGAAAACTTAAACACTCCCAACACTCAAAATGGCATTAATAAAAATCTAATTTCCTTATTTAACTGACCAGAACAGTTTTCAAATATTTCTTTTAGCAAGGCATTGGGTTCATTTAATTCTTTCTTCAATTAATTCATAAACCGAACATTCCTTTTAAAACTGAACAAACATATCTCTAACCTTTCCTCTTTTTCACCACCAACAAACTCTCTTCGATATCATTTCACACATCATATAGTACCAAAAAAAACCACCACACTAGCACCACAATCTTTACTCTATCCCGTGAGCAAAGATCATTACAAGGCCGGGATCTAGTAGCATATCATCATTCATATGTCTGTTGTCACACGCCATCACCACCACCGCCTGCTTCCCCGGCACACGCTTGCAGATGTAACTCTCATAGTGTCTCCGGTTCATCTGGAGGGATGGAAAGGTACTGAATCTTGTTGGAATTTTTTGGTGATACTGACTAGATGAACAGACCTTATGTTTCAAAAAGGTTAGAAGTAGATGATTTTACTTTGATTGTCAGTTGTATTCTACGTAACATCAATGAAGAATTACAGCAAATTTACGTATACAGTAAAAATCAATATTACGGGAATGCAAAAAGAACATACAGTTTCCTGCACTACTTTTGTCAAATCATGCATTGTATTTTAAAATCATAAAAACCACACAACAACAACATCAAGAAATAAAAGGATAACAATTCAGTTTTGAGTAATAAAACCAGAAGTAAAAAGATGACAATTCAATTTCAAGCGAGAAAAACACTCGTTCTTCTCTCTTAGTGTCTATAAATAAACTAAAAATACATATAAAAACAAAACAACATCACCTGGTACACACTACCTGTCTAGTCTCCAGCGTGGACAGTCCCGGCGGCCAGCGTCGTTCATGTGCGTTCTCCATCAGCTGGTCAATGATGTGAGGCGGACATCCGGACTCACTCAGGGAGCGACGGATCACAGCCTGCAGGGAAGACTAATCACTGTGGCTCCCTGCTTATCTCTTGGTTAGCTTAGGTTAAAAACTTCACCTCTGTTATGAGATCTATCTTTCAGAACTTTGATTTGTAGATGAAAACAGCTCATCTTTTAGTTTCTTTAGCCCATAACTTACTCTATAATAGTTTAATTTGTGAACAGGTGCTTATAAGTGACCTTGCTTATCCTTATGTTTGGTGTTTACCTGTAACATGGCATCAGGTGTTGAGATCATACCCCCCCAGCGTGTGACTCTTGCCCGTGCGAGTGAGCTGGCCCACCGCACCACCTCATCCTGCTCCATCTGGTCTGCTATTGCTCTCATCTGTGGGTTGCTGATCCGCATAGCACGCATAAAGTCCTACAGAAATGAGGACTAATTAATATGTACGTCATTTAACTGTAGATAATTGACTTGGGAGTATGTAAGGAAAGATATCAAAATAGGAATACATAACACATTGGAGTTTATACCGAGAAAAAGGTTATATTATTGTATGTATGTTACCTTAAGGAGTTGAATTTCTCTCTTCTGTTCATTGAGTTGGTATTTGTTCTCCGCTAGTTCCTGTTGTAGTTCGGCAATCTTCCCAGACTGGTTCTGTATTAAACTCCGCAATTCACGTAAACAGTTGTGGTCCTGTGATGGGAAAAGAACATAAGAAAATAAGGAGGCTGCAAAAGGCCAGTTGACCTACACAAGGCAGCTCCTGTAAATAGGTCATGTATACTAGGTAGTGATTAATAATTTTGTGCAAAGGGAAACAATGCAATGATATGATTCGTATGTATAAAAAAAGTATATAAAAAAAATACCTTTAATTCATCCTTAGGTATAAAAAAACTCATTATAAATACCATATGAATAAAAAAGGTACATAATAAATACCTTTAATTCATTGTTAGGTATAAAAAAGGTATTTTATTCATTGTTAGGTATAAAAGAAGTCTATAATGCATACCTTGAGTTCATCCTTAGGTATAATGAGGCCGCACCCCTGTTCACAAGGCACTGGACGTTTGGGGTTAAACTCACATTCCTCCAAGTGTGAGGTTAATGCATCAAGCTTCACAATGGAGATGCAGCCGTGAGGTTTGTTGTCGCACGAAATGTATAACCTAGAGAAGGAACAATGACGGATTATAATCAGTCTTGTATAACCTACAGAGTGAACAATTAGAACACCTAAACACATACAATTATAACACCTGAATCCCGTACTTTGAAAGGAGACTGCGTAGTATTCTTGGTACAGATTTAAGTTGTGATGAAGTGATAGGTTGTCGGTCAACAGGACAAGTCTGCTGCCGGGAGAGCCACTCGTTGATACATCCGCTGCAGAAGGCATGTTCACACGAAGGAGCCTGGCCAGGGGAAAGAGAATTAATTAAGAACCTCATATCAACTTTAACCTTTAAGCAATGTTATACTTGCCATTACCTTTTTATCATAAGGCAACACTTAAATCAATAGTGTTTAGTTTCTGTGAATAAAATGATTTACAATTGGTCTCAAGGAAATGCAGACAGAGTTAGATTTTCTCAGGAAGTTAAACAATAATCATGCAGTATTCAATCTCAATAATATTCAATCGTTAACATTTAAAGGAGTAAAACCTCTATGAGTGTTACCTGTAGTGGCTCTTCCAACACCTCAGAGCAGATAGGACAAAGAAGCTCCTCATCCACCTCCCCTTGGAACCGTGTCAAGTCAAAACCCATAACATCAAAATCTGAAACACAAACAACAGTGATAAAAATAAGCATAAAAATCAGTCCAGTTATCTTTTACGTCTAATAATTACCCTGTTAATTTACACACCTGACTTACATCCCGAATAAAGGTTGTTCTCCTACCACAAGGAATATCTTTTAGTGAATTAAAGTATAAATTCGGTTTGCTCATTTAACTTTTGTGACGTAGATTAAACTTTTGCATGTGACATATCCGTGGAAATCTTTTAAATTGCATATATCCGAACTTTACATTTTCCTTCACTAGTATTACACGGAAAGTTCTAGGTAATCACAAACCACATTATATTCTCTCTAGAGCATACAATAGCAATACAAATGAGTTATCTTCTTTAATAAACTTTTATTAAACAAATGTAAGTGTAATTCAGGGTAAAGATTCGTTTCTTTAACCCCTCGATATCTCTTTACCTTCATAATGCACTGCAAATTCAACCTCAGAAACTTATTCAGATCACCTCAAACAGTTATGTCGCTGAATTACACAAAATAATACTGTTAAAGAAACGAATCTTTACCAAATCAAGCACTGAACACCCGCTCCAAGAACACAGGATAATATTAAAATATACAGTGCTTACAGATACGACAGTCGTCATCCGCTATTCCTACGGCCTGTGCCTTATAATTGACCTGGTAAAGCATCTTTCAAGTTATATTAGGTTGGGTTAGGTACGGTTTGGTTCGGTTAGGTTCAGTTATATAAGCTTTTTACCCAAAAGTTAGGCACGTGCCGTATCTATAACCGAGTACTATGAGGATACGGCTTACGTTAGGTTATGGATAGATTAGGTTATGTTAGGTTTGGTTAGGTACGGTTTGGTTCAGTTATGTAAGCTTTTTATATTTTATTACCCAAAAGTTAGGCATGTGCCGTATCTATAAGCGAACACTTACAGGTACAGCTGCCATACCTGTAAGCTGTGCCAAATATCTATAACATTATGTGCACTTTTGTATCGGAAATGTGTTGATTCTTATATTCACTCTTTAGTGGCAAGTGTGGTAACCTGACTAACTTTTAACCTAACCTAACAATTTCTAACCTAATATCTTGCATTGATTTACTACAAAGATGAGAAAGCTTGTGTACCTAACGTGCTAATTCTCCTTGTTACAGTAGCAAGAAGCCTTAATAGTATAACTGGGTCACCTTACCTACTTAACTGCACAATCTAATTACCTTTCACACAATTACATATATTATTACTTAAGTGTGTGTGAAAATGTGAAATAATCTAATTAACAAAAACTATTAAAGTGACCAAAAAAAAACAACTATTATTATTTACGTCAATATTCAAATTACTCATTACCACAGCTAATTACTATACACACACTAGACTTATAAGTAATTAGATAACATATATAAATAACTAAACAGTACATTAAACCCAAAATAACTATAAAATAACGACAAATAAATGCATAACAAATCTCGTTTTTCTCTATGTCTTAATCTATTCTTTGTTACGCTTCTTTAACCCAACTTTCTGACCTCACTTGACCTTTTAGTGTATTGATGGTAAGGTCAGGTCAAGTGAGGTCAGATAGGGTCATGCTAGGTGGTACTAACTGACCATGGCTTGTCCAGGACGCCTGCTTCAGCGTGCCAAGGTGGACGGCGCTGGCTAGTGTGGCTACTACTACCACCTCTACCTCCTACTACCTACCCCAGCCTCCACCTCCCCTGCCCTCCTCTACCTTCCTCCTCCCCTAGCTATCCTCCTCTACCTTCCTCCCTGCCTCCTCCCCTTCCTAGCCTACCTCCACCCCTGACTCCAAGCCTCCCCTACCTAGCCTTCCTCCTCCCCTCATAATCCTCCCTCCCCTGCTACCTGGCCCTCCCCCTGCCTAGCTTCCTCTCCCTTCCTCCCAGCCTCCTCCCCTGCCTAGCTTGCCTCCCTTCTTCCCAGCCGCCTCCCCCTGCCACCTGTCTCTACTCCTCCCCTTCTACCTGTTCCCAACCTTGCCTCCTCCTCGCCCTGCCACCCACCTGTTCCCAACCTAGCCTCCTCCTCTTCCCTACTCTTCTTCTCTCCTCTTCCTCCTTCTCTTCCCTTCCCTCCCCCTTCCTCTTCCTCCTTCTCCCCTTCCTTCCTCCTCCTCCTGTGTCGGTCAGTTATACAGCTGTAGGGTGTATATATGTATTATTTGAGTGTTATATTAGCGTGTTGATGAAACCAATTACTAGATATTTGTTACTTTTCAACTGGAAGGAGGAGGAAGAGAAGGTAGGAATTGAGGAGGAGAAGGAAGGAAGAGGAGAAGGAAGAAGGAAGAGAAGGAAGGAGGTAGGAAGAGGAGGCGAAGGAAGGAAGGAGATAGAAAGAGAAGGTAGGAAGAGGTGAAGGAAGGAAGAGGAGAAGAAGGAAGGAAGAGATGGAGGTAGGAAAAGGAGGCGAAGGAAGAAGGAGAAGGAAGGAAGAATAGGCGAAGGAAGGAAAAGGAGAAAGAAGGAATAGGAAGTGTTGGATAACGTAATTGTGATGTAAGTTAAATGGCGAAGTTTGGAAATATTTAAAAGTTAATGAGTATTGCTATATAGTTTTTTTTCTTGGTATTTCTTATATGTGATGATTTTAGTTGATATAATCTAAGTTAATTATTTCATTCATGGCTAATTATTTTATGCATTTTATTTATATACATTTTTTAACCTCGTTCTCAGCATTACACGTTGTCTTGTATATTTTTTTTTGTTTTTTTACCAATATACAACTAACATTTATTTTATTCAACATTACAATACAACTATAATTATAAAACACATATAATATAATAGAAGAAGAATATAATAATAAGAAAAATATAATAGATTAGAAGACGACTGTAAGAAAGTGAAAAAAGGGAATAAAAATAGAAATAGAGAAAAGAGGAATGAAACAAAAATACGAAATAGACAATGATAACAAAACCACATTAAAAAACGGGAAATAAAGAGAGAAAATGAATGAAATAGTATAGTAAAGATACGAAATATACAGGTCACAAGAGGAAGAGGAGGAGGAAGGTGGTGTTGTGGCAGACTGGCAGACTGACTGAGAGTGACTGGCAGACTGAGAGTGACTTAGACTGACTGAGAGTGACTTGGGAGTGACTGAGAGTGACTTAGAATAATTGAGAGTGATTGAAAGTGACTGGTAGTGATTGTGACTGACAGACTGACTGGTAGTGACTGGTCGAGGTGAGGTCAGTCAGCTGGCATTGTAGACTGTGTGTGTATGTGTGTATGTGTGTTCCTTCCTCCGTCCATCATGGTTTATATTGACTCTTTTGATGATTTTGAGAAGGCAGCTGAACGGGTCTACCTCAATGCCCCTATTAAGGTATGTACGTGTGTGTGTGTGTGTGTGGACGTGTATGTATTTTTATCATGAATGTATTTTTATAAAGGAAGGAAAGATGGGTATTGGTAGTCACAGATGGTGTATGTGTACGTGTGTTTTTATAATAGTGTGTGTACGTATATATATATATATATATGTGTGTGTGTGTGTGTCGGTAGTGTGTGTATTTATATCATGGTCTTTCTATTTTAATCTTGCTTAAAAACACACTAAGAAGGAAGGAAGGAAGGGTAATGTCAGTCATAGATTGTGTATGTATAAGTGTACGTGTGTTTTTATAGTGGTATGTGTATGTACGTAAGTATGTGTGTGTGTGTGTGTGTGTGTGTGTGTGTGTGTGTGTGTGTGTGTTTATCATGACCTAACTGTTTTAATCTTGTCTATACACATTATTAAGAAGGAAAGGAAAGGTTAGGACAGTCACCTGAACACCAGATGGTTAAGATATATATTAACTTTATACCTTGTTGTGTAATATTTATTTATGATTTTATTAATGTATTGTATTCATTCTATTGATTTTTTTTATGATTAAGATTTGTATTTGTGGTTCATCTGTTTTTTCTTTTCTTTTATTTATTTATTTATTTTTTTTTGAGAAATTTTGATATGGCACAGCTTACAGGTACGGCAGCCATACCTGTAAGTGCTCGCTTATAGATACGGCATGTGCCTAACTTTTGGGTAAAAGATATAAAAGGTAGTGCTTACAGGTACGGCAGCCATACGAATAGGGGATGACAACGGGGTACGGCAGCTGTATCTGTAAGCACTTATAGGCATAGCTTATAGGTACGGCAGCCGTATCCTCATAGTGTTCGGTTATAGATACGGCACGTGCCTAACTTCTGGGTAAAAAGCTTATATAACTGAACCTAACCAAACCAAACCGTACCTAAATAAACCTAACATAACATAATCAACCTAACATAACTTGAAAGATGCTTCACCAGGTCAATAATAAGGCACAGGCCGTAGGAATAGCGGATGATGTGGTACCACTGCCGTATCTCTAAGCACTTCATATTTTTTTACCTTCTTACGTACAATATCATCCTCAAAATGTGAAAGCCTACTAACACAAGTATTCTGAGCAAACAATTTCTAACGTTTTGTACCATGAACTTGAATTTTCTTTATTGACTGTGGTAGTAATAATTTAATTGAAGCATATATACCTTAAAGAGGTGATTAGGGTTTGGGGAAAACTGATAGTATGACATTTAACATTTTATTTACTTTATATACATTAAATTGGTCAACATACATGGTTACACATACTCATGATAACCTCCTATTTCCAGACGAGATGTGTGATGAAGTACGACCACACCAACAGCTGCCTCAAGGTCAAGGTTACGGATGACAGGGTGGTGAGTGATGACTGTTGGTTCCTTTGTATATATGTAGGAAATTGTCAAGTCAAGTTAATCTACTACCATTTCTGTGTCAGGCGTAGTAATGCCTGCTTGGTGTTATATCTAGGAGGAGGCGGCGGCTTAGAGAGGAATTACAAAGCCTTCAAGGACTTGCCCAGAGTGTTAGGTGTCTCTGTGGTTCAATGTTCGGCTCGTGACTTAAAGGTTGTGGGTTCGATCCTGGGTCACGGCAGCTTCTTGGTGAGAGGGACAGCGGTCTCTCGTTAACCCTAGCAGGACTATATGGTGTATAGATTCCTAGTTTCTTGGGGATTATTTAATTTAATCCACTTCCCCAACATGCAGAAAGTATTTGGTAGTTGTTATTAATGACAGAATAGTGTTAACCTTTTTGAGCTGAGCATCACTTTACCTTAGCAGTCCAATGCTCTTTTAAGTCCGTTTTAGACTCTTCAAAATCCCTTCTAATTGGTTACAAAGACTGAAGTAAATACAAAATAGTTTGATTATTTTTATTAATTCATTCTCATAAATATATAACATCAAAAAGCAAATGGTGAACAAAACTAAACTAATCCACATAAATGGTAATAGATTGACTATGTTTATATAAAAATTTCTATCTGAACCCATATAATATTCTATGCACCTTCCACTACTACTTCTGTAATCCCAAGTTGTTTTTAATTGTACATTTACTACACTTGGATTAATGTGATATATTTTACAGTCCCTGGTAGCTCAACCTTATCCTGTGTGTATATAAACCAGGTATATATATAGATTAGCCTTGTGATTGGGGTCTACAATAATTCTACCACCGTCATCCCTGCAGCTCGTATAAGGAGACAAAAGGGATGCAGCGAGAGGTCTGTGAAGCCTCTCCTCTGTATACAACAAGACAATGTGTAGAGTAGAAAGGAGAGTAATGTCTCAATGAACTCTGGTGTGCCTTATCTTGGCTACCTACCTTTAGGGGGATAACAGTCTGGTGTATAGATAAGTAGATCTATGTTGGGTGAGTGTAACACAATTTGAGATGGAAAGGTGGTAGGAAAACTCAGGCTGAAACGAGTACTATTATATTCTTGAACATTACGTCGTCTTCAGAAAGAATGATACGTAATAGAACGAGGCTGTGTATATACTGCCTCATTCTGTATGTCTGTCACTCTTTCTGAAGACGAAATGTTAACGAATATAATAGTACTCGTGTTTCATTCAGCCTGAGTTTTCCTTACCACCTTTCCATCTCAAGTTCTGCTACACTTAGCTTTCATAGATCTACTTATTTATACACCAGACTGTTATCACCCTAAAGAGAGGTACCCAAGTCAAGGTACACCAGAGTTCATGCAGACATTACTCTGCCTTCACTCTACACCTTGTCTTATAGGAGAGTATACAGAGGAGGGGCTTCCCAGACCTCTCGCTGCGTCCCTTTTGTCGCCTTATACGAACCACAGGAATTACGGTGGTAGAATTATTGTAGTCCTCACCACCACAGGGTTAATCTATCTATATACCTGACTTATATACACATTAAGAAGGGATATAACTAAGACAAGGTATTTAGGGTTCAGGGAGACTTTAATTTACCTAACCTTGTGTCCGGTCTTTTTATAGGAGAGAATACAGTTACTTCCCTTCATCCCTACCTGTCGCCTTTGCTTAACTCTCACTAGTTTATATACCCAGTTAATGTTAGTGTTTTCTTCATGCTTTTCAGTGCCTGCAGTACAAGACGGACAGCCAACAGGAACTTAAAAAACTGGAGAAGCTTATAAGTAACCTGATGAAACATATGGCCTCGGGAGAGAGATAGCAATCTTCCGGCGTCTACTTCCTCCCTTCCTTTCATTATGTTCCTTCTTAAGAAAAGTACTATAAACTAATAAATTCTGTCATAGCTTTTCTATTCCTGGTTTCATTGACATTGCAACTTCATTATAAAAAGCTGGACTACAAATTACTCCCAATTCCTCAATACATATATATCTGTCATACTGTTCAACTCTATCACATGTTAATCTCTATCTACTTCTACACTAGGCTGTTATCCCCCTTAAGAGTACAAACCAAAACAAAGCAGGTTACCAGGGCAGGTTGGGTCTGCTCCAACCTGCTTTTCTGATTCCTCCCAGTACCATTGGGATTTTTTTATGCACGTCTACATTTGTTTATCTGGTTTAATTCTTGTTGCTGGTTCCTCGCACTGGTAAACCTGCTTTCTTTTGGTTTGTATACTTAAGGGGTACCTAAGACAAGGCACACATACATATACACTACCATACACCCCTACCCTCCTACACACCCGTACATATACACTCCTCTCCCTTAACCCACGGCCCCATAGAAGGAGAGAGGTATACCCCGCTCAGACACTTATACTAATTATCCTCTACAAAACATTCTTAACCCTAACATATATACCTGTATTACATCATACTAATCCTATCACAGATGTATTGCATTCAAACTTAAAGATATATATATAAGATTTGAGCACCAGAAGTTTAAACATGACACTGTAGCCTCAAGTTAACGGAGACTTGAGTGTTTGGTTACAGTTTGCTTGGTAATGTTTTAGTGACCGCCTCGTCTTCAGGAACAATAGCAGGGAAGCCGTCTTCAAAGGCTGCTAACAACACCTCCCCGGCCGTGTTCACAAGCACAACCTCAGTCTCATTCTACGGGAACAAGAACACATTATCACACTTTGTACCAGCATCACAAATAAATAAAATATGAAAAGCTGAAAACTAGTATTGTATTTACATTAAACGTGATCAAAGTAATGGATTAATATATGAGAATACAACACAAATAAAGTATGCTTGTGTTGAGTTGTGTTTACCAAGATTGAGTTTGGAATGTCTGCCAAGTCCTTCTTGTTGGCGGCAGGGATGATGACTGTGGTTAAGCCGGCACGGTGGGCGGCCAACAGCTTGTCCTTAATACCACCAACCTGAAACACATTAGTAATAGTCACAAACACTTAGTGAATAACATATACTATAGGGTACAGGTTCCTACATATCATTCCTCTATACATCTAACTACATCAAGCCAGTAATGCAGACGAGTGCTTTTAAAACCACGGGTAATATTTCAACTTCTACCTAATATTGCAATGCTTCTGAAAACAACTACTATTCAAACACACACACAACGTACCGGCAGCACCACCCCATTGAGTGTAATCTCCCCGGTCATGGCCACATCAGAACGCACACAGCGGTTGGACAGGAGAGACACCAACACAGTGAGTATGGTGACCCCAGCCGAGGGTCCGTCCTTACTGATGGCGCCGGAAGGGAAGTGCATGTGGATCTCATCGTCCTTCATAAAGTCCTTCTCTAACTGTAACTGTAAGGAATAAAGTGTGTTAGTCAATTAGGAAGAAAAAAACAACAACATTATTCTCCTCTCCTCTTCCTCCTCCTCCTCCTCCAACACCCGATAGCTTACCAAAGATGCATGTTGTCGGACCCATGAGAGTGCAATCTTAGCTGACTCCTGCATGACTGATCCCAGCTGGCCGGTGAGGGTGAGTCCGGAGTCCCCAGTAGAGCGTGATGCCTCCACCACCATCACCGTCCCTCCTACAGGTGTCCAGGCTAACCCTACAGCCACTCCCGGTACACTCACACGCCCAGCCAACCCACTTTGGAAGATAGGAGGCTGGAAAAACATGATTATTTAGATGAGAAACATAATTATTTAGCTGAGAAACAATTATTTAGTTAAGTATATGCAACTTAAGTGTCTATTTATCTATTCCCTATTGTGAAGGTAAAATGATAGGAAAGTAAAGATGTATAATGATATAAATGTACATATTACATGGTTAAATCAGAATTATGATACATTGAACACGTAAGAGCAATATTCACACTTCCTCTATAGATTACAATAAACACACACATTACCGTCAACCACACACTATATCAACATGAATAACAACAACACACTCTGACACACTACCTTAATAAACCGATTATTATTATTATTTTTTATTATTACCCCCAGTATGTCGTGTATCATCTTCTGGTCCACTGTGATAGGAAGGTCTAAGTGTTCCCTGAGTTGTGCCTCGTTGAAGTGTTGTGGCAAAGCTTGTTCCTTCCCCTTACTCTCTCCTTCTCCCTTCACCTCATGCTTGCTTCCTTCATCACTCGAGTCAGCCTCATCATGGGTCTCTACGATATCTTCTGATGTCTTGTTCTCGACTAAAAAATTAATATATAAAAAAGATAAGTAAAATATAATAAAGAAATATAACAAAAATGAGTAAAATATGATAAAATGATATTAATAAATGGGATTGGGAGTGAAATATGTTAGATTGAAGTACAGGAATAATGTCAATGGAAATTACAGAAATAAGAGTGAGATAATAAACCTAACTAGAGTGAAGACAAATCTATGAAACCTTAACTAACTCAAGGATAGATATAACCAGTTCCCAATTAGTACACGTAAAACAAATACACTTCCCCACACTTTGAAATCATCTACCAATTCAGTCAATTCAGTCTTTAATATAAGGTTATAGAGGAGTGTCACAGTTTACCTTGTTCTGGCGCTGACTCTGCCACCTGCACAGCGACTGCCCGACACAGCGCTCCAATCTTGCGTTCCAGGGTCCTCACGCCGGCCTCTCGCGTGTACTCTCCAACTGAAATGAAAGTAACATTAAAATACACTTGTCTTGAGTAGATTTAATACTTAGGGAATTAATGTTGAGTTAGTATTGATAGAATTTACCTTACGCTTCCTCTCTAACTCTCTAACTGAAATAAGTGTAAGATTGAAACACACTTGCTTGAGGAGATTTAATGTTTTCTGGATTTAGTATTGAGTGAGTGTTGATGTAACTTACTGATGGTTGCAATGGCTTCCTTGGGTATGGTGAGAATGTTGCTGTTGAGTCCATGTTCACGCAGCTGCTTCGGGAGGAGGTGAAGGTGACCGATCATCACTTTCTCCTCCTACAAGATAAGATAAAATGCAATAATTGAACTTAAACTAACTATAGATGCTAACTAATCAAAATATCATCCTATGTTCTTCTATGTGAAATGCTAATAATTCATCCATCAATACTTTACCTTAACTAACATAACATAACTTTACCTAACCTCACACAATCCATCAATCTTTCAACTGCTTCTTCAATTAGTCTGGTGCACCTAATGAGAGTGAACACCTAGCCTCACCTGAGTGTATCCCGGCACGTTGATCACCTCCATGCGGTCCATTAGAGGTGTGGGGACAGAGGACAAGGAGTTGGCTGTCGCTACAAACAACACCTGGTAATGAAAAAGATATCAACAATGAATATATATAATGGTAGATACGTTAAGACATGAAATACATAGAAATTTAGATACTTGACACATGAAATATATAGGAATTAAGTATTTATAAAGGACATGAACACTAAATATATACAATGCTAGATACGTAACACATGATATATATAGGAATTAAAATACATATAGTCTTTTAGCCAAGAATAATATAATAATCTGATACTATTGGCTATTTTTTACTACATTTATATAGCTTTGTAAGGAAGTATGAATGATGAAAAATGAAATCAAGTCTAGTCAGCTACAGTTTCATAAATTTATAAGTAGGAATGAATAAAAATTAATTAAACCGTGTCTAGTCAGTGTATAGTTACCTGAGAGAGATCGAAGGGAAGGTTGAGGTAAGTGTCGGTGAATACAGAGTTTTGTTCTGGGTCCAACACCTCCAGAAGGGCAGCTCCCGGGTCTCCATGAATACCTGAACCCAGCTTGTCTATCTCATCAAGAAGCAGCACTGGATTCCTCACCTGGGGGTTGGGAAAGGGTTGAAGGTGACGTAAGGTTGTAATGTATGTCTAGAGTAAGTCTTAAATGTTGTTGTAATGTATTTTTAAGTCTTTAAGGTAAATGAACACACATTAATTAATTTTTTGAGGTGAGTGAACAACCTTAATTAAGTTTATAAGGTAAGTGACCCCACCTTGACACTCCTGAGGCCCTGGATGACCCGGCCCGGCATGGCACCAATGTAAGTCCTCCGGTGACCTCGGATATCATGTTGGTCACTCACACCACCTGGTAACAAACAAACAAACACACACACATCTTAACTTACACTCGCTTAACTCAGTGGAACAATACATGTGTTCATCTATCTATCTATTTACCTCTATATGCTGTTTGTTCCTCCATCAATCACTTATTCCTTTCTCCTCATTCTCTAATTATAGTTTATTTCTATTTCTCTTTGCATGTCTATCTAAAAAAGCTTCTTATCCTAGTAGTAGTGAACAGTGTCTAGGATGGAGATTGTAGATATGTGAAACTAAATACCTCAATACATACATACATACATTATAAATTGTATGTAATATTGTCATTAAAATCAAGGTGTAATAACCCAGTACACACCCAGGGACATGCGATGGTAAGGTCTGCCCAGTGTGGTTGCAATTGACTTAGCAACACTGGTCTTCCCCACGCCAGGAGGTCCCACGAAGCATAGGATTGGTCCCTTTAAGTCACCGCGGAGTTGTCGCACGGCAAGGTATTCTAACACTCGACGCTTCACCTGGGGAAAGATTATAATTAGTTTGGTTTAATTATGATGAAAAAACAAAGAAAAGATTGTAATTCCTATGACTTAATGTAGAAAAAATGATAATTCCTATGACTTAATGATGAAAAAATGCAGAAAAAATGATAATTCCTTTGACTTAATGAAAAAAATCTTGACATCTTTCACTGTGCAGAAAAAACAAAAATTCCTTTGCTATAATAATAATGAAAAAAAATCCTGATATTATTCATTGTACAGAGTCAGGAAAAGAATAGAAATAATAGTTGATTATAAACAGTGAATTTAAAAAGAGAAAAGAACATGAAGTAAATATTATCCAAGCACAATACTAATAGAAGGTCCACACACACACACACACACACACACACTGACCTTTTCTAAGCCATAGTGATCAGCATCTAAGTCCACCCTGGCCTTAGTGATGCTGCAAGTCTCCTTCACAGACTTGGACCAAGGAAGGTCAACCAACAGCTCCAGGTAGTTGCGGGTCATTGAATACTCCGGCATGTGTGGTGCCATGCGCTTCAGACGACTCAACTCCTTCTTGGCGGCCTAAGGATATAGATTAAGGGTTACTGTTTAAATTATTAGTGTTGTTGAGACTATCTATCTATCTTGGCTGGCTAGAGATATAGATTACATAAGAACATAAGGAGGCTGCAAAAAAGATATAGATTAAGCTTTTCAATATAAATTCTTAGTTTTATTAAGTCTATCTATCTATCTTCTTAGCTACCTAGAAACATAGATTAAGATTTACTATTTAGATTCTTAGTTTTATTTATTTAATTTATTTATTATTATTTATTATTTATTTATTTAACTATTTCTTCACCTTTGCAGCTTCTTCAGGGCATATTCGCTGCCTCAATCTTAGCCTCAAGGTCAGCATTGTCACTCCCTGGGTCGTCTGGTGAAGGGTCCAGCGTAGGGGACAGGTTACGGCCGCCTCGGGAAAGGTGGACAAGCTCTTTAGTCTGACTCTTCCTCTCCTCACTCTTGTCCTCTTTAATTTCCTGGTAAGTAAAGTATGATAAGTTAGTAAGATCAATAAGTAAGTAAGTAAGTATGATTGCAAAGTGTGTAGGAAGTATATGTAACCTTTATTATTGCTATCATCTGTCTAATAAATCTATGGTAATTATATCCATTCACTCCATGTATATCTCTACTTCTTTAGGGAAACAGATACAATTATAATACTATTCAAATTCACAGGACGAGACAAAAATGAGTTTCTGAATATGACAGAGGAGAAGAGAGAGAATATGACAGAGAAGGAGAGGATGACTGAACGTGAAGAGGATGACGAGACAAAAATGTTAATATAGCTACCTTAAGTTTTTGAATGTGTCGTAGGAGGAGAGGGAGTGTGATGCGGATCCGAGAAGCAACATCAATAGCATCTAAAACTTGCAGTCTTTCCATCAGTGTTGTCCTGACCAGCGCTGCAACGGTGTCTGCCAACTGTTGACTGGACACCTGATCAACTGCATCCTGGAAAGTAATGTTAATAAATGTTTTACTGTCATAAGAACATAAGGAGGTTGCAAAAGGCAGCTCCTGTGCACCTAACACTTACCGTCATACCAATTAATGTTCCGCAGACTACAGTAAGAACATTGAACAGCTTATAACACTTAGGATGAGTTAGTTACACATGTATTAAAGATTATGTAATATATAGTCATGAGTTAGACTATATTATGAGTATCTATTGTCTCACCTACAGCTTGGCAACAAATGGTAGTGATGTATTTACCATGTCAATAAGTTTATAATATTGAGGATGAATAAACTACACATATATTAAAGATTATATAGTATGAGGTGGACTATGATATCATGAGTATTGAGTATCTATCCTATGCCTCTGGGTGTTATAGAATTATTATTATTATTATTATTATTATTATAGTCTCACCTTGAGCTTGGCAACACCTGGTAGTGATATATCCAACAAGTCGATCAGTTTCTTTGACGCTTCTTTAAATTCCGCGATTAATTCTGCAACTTGTGCGTCATCTGTAACGAAAAAGGAATGAAAAGAAGATGCAATTACACGATATTCCATAACAATATAATTCTTGCTTAGAAAATTGAAATAAACGAAAGAAACAAAGTGAAATCAGCATCTTAGAAAATTGAAATACTAGGTTTACTAGGTTTTACTAGGTTTTGTTTAGAGGTCTATGCCTCACAGCCATGGTGGACCACCGCTGCACCACTGTGGTGCCCGACCACAGCAGTTCCTCCCCAGTAAACAGTTTAAGCATCACGAGCCCGGGCGGGGACTTGATCTGCCGACCAAGCGAATGCAAGGCCAGCGCGCTACCACTGTACTAGCCAGGAGAATGAACATGAAATCAGCCTTTCAGAAAATTGAAATAAATAAACAAGATAAAAAACATGACCACAGCATCTTAAAAAATATCAAATAAATCCATAATATACAAAACATGAACACATTATCTCACCTTCCCTTCCTATATTCTTGATGTCATTCAGCTCAAGTTAAAAAAAGACTAAATAAAGTATACATCATCCTCCTCTCACCTTCACCATTAATATTCTTGATGTCGTCCAGTTGTTTGACAGTTGCCACGAGGTAAGGGTGTTCCTGTATGAGTGAGTCCAGCTTGAAGCGACACAGACCAGTCACTAGTAAGGTGTAGACAGGGCGAGGCCAGCTGGTACCTGTCACCTGCACCACTACACCTGCTGTGCCGATCTCATGTATACCTGTACCCTTACCATCCTGCGGGGAAAATAAAATAAATATAGATAGATAGACGGATAGAAGGTTTATTATATTATTGCCTATCTCCTGAATTGTTCCTATCATCCTTGCAAGTAACAAAATAAATAGATAGATAGAAGGTTATATTATTTTATTGCCTATGTAATGTTGAGCCTGTAAGGTGTCACCAAAAATCAAACAAGAGATATAAAAAAGAATCTGTAATACATTGTTGTGAAATATAACCTTAATTTCCTTCCTCACCTTGCTTGGTTCCTTTGTAACAATACCAATCACGGTACTAGAGAGTCTGCTGTCTGAGGTGAGGCGTGAACGAACTAAATTAATGCTGAAAAAATGACATAGTATTAGTTTTTATCTTATGTTAGTGATAGTGTTCTAATGACCTAATTAACTATACATATAAAAAAATCCTTATAATTCTCACATTATCTACATTACCTTAAGACTACAGGTAATAAATGAATGCTGAGAAGTTATACATTATTAGTTTTGGTCTAATGTTTAGTGAGTGTGCTAAATACCTGATTATCTATACACATATACAGTAATAAAAAATTCCCACCTTACCAAAACTACCTTAAATTGCAGGTAATAATGATAAAAATAAACGTAATTACGGTAAGGGTTAGCTATATGAAGTTAATTAACAAAAATATATATAACCTTTCACCTCCTTGTTATTAATACTAACAAAACATTTTCTATACACATAAACATTAATTAAAATCCAAACCAAATTACCTTAAAACAACAGGTAAATTACAGGTAAAATTGATAAAAAAAAACCCCCTACGTAATTAAGAAAAAGGTTATATAAGGTTAATTAAAAGAAATATATTACCTTTTACACATTCCTTAAAATCGAAATTACCTTAAAACTGCAGGTAGATAAAATAGGTCAATTACAGGTATGAATGATAAAAAAAAACTACGTAATTAAGGAAGGTGTTATATAAGGTTAATTAACACAGTAATACGTCATTGTCATTACACTTACTTCCTCACTGTGGTGACTGGAATCCTTATGGTTGATCCAGGGAACAGAACACCATTAGATACCACAAGTAATGGTAGTTTGGAAGGTATAGTAATAATGGAAGGACTGCTGGGAGCCATTATGTCACTTTACTAAAACTGATGATGACGATGATGACTTATTGTTGTTGTTTTGTCTGTACAGCGGCACCCAACTGTCACCCGATTTTTCATTTACTTCCCTCTTCCACTTCTGTGTCCTATTTTGTCCTTTTTTTTCTTTGATTTATTTAGATTTTGTTTGTTTGATAGGTTTTTCTTCCTATGTGATCCTACTCACTGCGCCATGTAAGGTGTCCAAGCGAGGAGAAAGTGTGTGGCGCAACATGTCGTACCGCTATGCAAGTACACATACACATACATCAAGCAGTTTCATTGATATTTTTCCTAACTGCATTAATTTATCCACACACTATCATCTCTTCATTAATGTATTTCCTTATTGTATTAATTCATCCATAGGTCTCCTTCACACATCATCATCTTCTCTTGCATTATTCTTTTTATAATTTTTCATGTATCCTATTTTTCATCTGTGCATACTTGAGAGGGACTTATTTCTGGGTGAACCTACCTACTTAAAATGACACGGATAGTTTCAATAACCAACAGGAATCATACTTTCACAGCAACTTTATTATCAACCCGTCATGGAAAGTTAGTTAGTGTGAGTGTGAGTATGTGTGAGTGTGTTGGAGTGTGTTAGTAACGAGGACAGTCATCTTTGAAGTCAGAAGGACCAGCCGGCCAAAATCCCGGTCCTCCTACCAACACACACTCCCCTGACACTTCCTCTACAATGCCACACCCTCGCTCATTGTTCCCCCATCGGCCGCGGTAATTCAGATAATGTTGGTCCCCCTCAAATCTGCAAGGACGAAAGACAGGGTTGTAAGTACGCTTGAATAATACTAAAAAAACAACAATTATACACTGAAATAACAACTTACTCGTCATTTTGATGTGTCATGCTGCTGGAATTACTAAGCTTAAAATAACTTAATGACTTACTCCACATCATCCCACAAGACCACCTCCAGCAGGTCCCAAGTCCGCCAGGCGTATCCCCGCTCAGCCTGGTCCTGAAGGTGGATGGGAAAGTGTATGTATTCGTGGGTGCCTGCAAAGATACACACACGGATAGATAAATAAATAAATAGATTGATTGATAGATAAATAAATAAATAAAGAAAGATAAATAGAAAGATATAGAGTATAGATAGAGAGATATGTGGTATATATATTACCTCTCTCAGCCCACAGTCCATGAGATCCATTAGCACTAAACACCTCAGCGTGATTCCCTTCCACTACCTCGACTGTCTCAGGGTAGGTCACGTCTACTAAATCAATCTTCTCATCACCTACGATAGAACAAAAATACACATACAATTATTTTAAGTGTAGGTTAGGTCAGGTCACATCTACTACATTAATCTTCTCACCTACTTTAGACAAAAAACACACAACTATTTTACATGGATACTAACAATCATGGAATTCATATACATAACTTTAAGTACATACGTGTTTTATAATTATTGATGTTTCTTATGGCACCACCGAGGGAGAGAAAAATGGATGCAGACGCCACAGGACACTTAACATTGCCAGTTTATATTTTTAGTAAAGGGTAGACCGAGTGTGTTTAATGTGGAGGAGAGGGGCAGTTGAGTGTCATTGAAGAAGAGGGGATAGTTATCAGGAAGGTTGTGTTGAGTAGATAGTTGTAGAAATTGAGTATATAAGGTGATTCAACAAAGGTTACGCTAGTTTTTACCCGGGACCAGTTGGAAGTTGTTAGCTGTCTCGTTCCAGGTGTAATAAGCGCCGAAGCTGTGAACAGACACGTAGCAGTCCGTCACAGTGCCGTTCTAAAGGAGGATGGAAATAATACACCTTTAATCCACTATCCTCCTCCTCCTCCTCCTCCTCTTCCATTCAACTGTTAATACTCCCACAGTTATCAAGCTTTATCAATTATAAGACCTAAAAAACTTGCATCTAACTATTACTCTGCATTATCCTATTCCTTTTAGATATATTTCCTCTACTCTTGTCCTCGTCTTTTCCTTTGCAGTCTTTGTATATTACTAAATATATATGTCTTAAAATACTTAAACAAAATACAAATATAATGATATACATTCAAAATTCCTCTTATTGTTATCGTCTCCAATGCTTTCTACTGTAGCTTTCCTAACTTTTTCTCTACACTGGAATGGTAAATAAGGATTGGATGGTGTATATATAGGACTCACTCTGATCCTGATGGAGTAATGTTCCCAGTCTCCCACGTGGTTCCCGAAGGACTGTAGGACTCCCTGACACACACCTCCTACGATGACACCTGAAGAAGAACACGAGATACACAATATAGGTGAGACAATAAAAAAAAGAAAAAAGAGAAAAAGGAAAAGAAAAAGCAGTACACACATAACACACCAGAGAAAAAAATAACAATAACAATAACATGACAACTGAGACAAAACAGAAAAAAACGAAAAAAAGAGAAAAGAAAAGAAAAAAAAACAGTACACACAGAGAGACCAATATAACAATACCTATATATAATAGGAGCTGCCTTGTGTAGGTCAACTCCCTATTTTCTTATGTTCTTTCATTGACTCACCCACACACACATCCTTGCCGTAGTTATAAGGATAAAAACTCCTGTAGGCGACATCAACGGTGTTACACTCGTCTTTATATTCCTTGACGAAAGCGTACGTAGGAACTCTGATCTCACTGACGTTCTGGCCACCAAACCAACCCAGGAGGCAGTCAGGACAATCTGGAAGGTATGAGAGAGAGAGAGAGAGAGAGAGAGAGAGAGAGAGAGAGAGAGAGAGAGAGAGAGAGAGAGAGAGAAAAAAAAATAATAAAAAAAAGAGAGAAAGAGAGAGAATATGTACTTACCTAGATCCGGTACAGAGTTTAAGTGATAGCTACTCGTATCCGGTCCAGTGACGATGGAATACCGGTCCAGTAGAGTCTGAACCGTCGTCTCATTCCTGTCTCGTACCTGTAATGATAGATAGATAGATAGATAAATAAATAAATAGATAGAGAAAGAAAAATAATAAGTCTGCCGTTTTCCTTTCAACTACGAACGTATATTTCTTTTCAATACCGTAATTTTTTTTTTTACAAATCTTCTTTTTCTTGAATTCCTATTGTCTATCCCACTGAATATCGATCAAAAGGCGAAACAATTCAATCCTTTTTCATTTCTCTTCGTACACAAAACCACAATGTCTTAATACAACAATACAATACAATACAATGGACATACAGAATACAACCTGATAAGAGACTTGAAGAATAACATCATTTTGACTTACATCTTCACTTTTATAAACGGACTCAAAATACAGGGATGGAAAATATATCAATACTCGTTACTTGTATAAATCTCACTGGCTCAGGGATTGCAAAAGGCTCAGGTCACTAACTATTGTATTTACTGTTGTATTTAGTGTATTCGTTAGACAATATTTACCTTCTCTCTTTCTCTCTTATCAGGAAAAGCCGAGTAAGAAGACAAAGCTAACGGAAACAAAGCACTGAAACAGTAAGACGACGGAAAGATTTGAACTAGTATTGTTTTTTTCTCTAGTTTTGATGCAACTGTTAGCCAGCTTCTCCTCTCCTCGCTTCTCTAAACACAGAAGGGAAATAATTCAAGACACGTGGCTTTCCCCAATTATTTTCTGATGCTAATGAGTTAATTTTCTGATCGTAATGCGTTGTTTTTTACCCCTCTGGATCGAAAAACAGAAAATTTTAATGGTGTTCCTGTTAAATGAATCTGATCAAATTTTTTGTTTTTCTTTCTTCTTCTAACCCGTTATTGTCGCTTTCCGTTGTGTTAATTTTCTTCTTTTTTATTCCATCTTTTCTCTGTTATGGGTTTATATTTTCTATTGATTTCCCTGTTAACCTGAGACTGAAGAAGACTTAAGTATACTATTATTTTATGGGATTAACGATGGTATATATATAATAAGTTCCTAGAAAGTTATTTGAAAATCATGCTTCATAAAAGAAAAAAAGTCTCCATTATCGTTTCAAATTCATTAATAATTCCGCACAAATAAAAAGTTGTCAAATTTATAGCTTCTACGAAAATATTTTAAGATAAGGTATCAGATTATTAATAAAAAAAACACATCATTATTATATACACGTGATATTCAAGAAGTATCAATTATGGATAAGTGAAGGAAGGAAGGAAGGAAGGAAGGGAGGAGGAGATGCAATACTATACTCACTATTAGAATATTACCTGAGAATATTACAATGACACTCTCTCTCTCTCTCTCTCTCTCTCTCTCTCTCTCTCTCTCTCTCTCTCTCTCTCTCTCTCTCTCTCTCTCTCTCTCGCAACAACAAGCTGGTAATTCATGAAAAAAAGAAATATGTACATAAAAACCAAACAGAAAACGTAATGTAGAGTCACTCACCTCGACATTATAGAGATGGAAATCGACGCTCGAAGGGAAAAATACCTCCTCAGGGTGAAGCCAGATGAGGGGCGCCCACTCCTCGATCATGGCGCCCACTGGAGAGAGAGAGAGAGAGAGAGAGAGAGAGAGAGAGAGAGAGAGAGAGAGAGAGAGAGAGAGAGAGAGAGAGAGAGAGTCTGATATGAAGCCTTTAGTAGTTTAATACGTTTTCTTCGAATTATGAGAGATACAGGGTCTCTCTCTCTCTCTCTCTCTCTCTCTCTCTCTCTCTCTCTCTCTCTCTCTCTCTCTCTCTCTCTCTCTCTCTCTCTCTCTCTCTCTCTTAAATCAATATATATTTACTCTCATCCCCTTAACCTAATATTGCACAAGGAAATACAATATACAGTGTTGAAAATGTATAACAATTAATATTATACATACATACAGTTGTTAGAGGAGTGTATAGATTAATAATAGGGAGTGTATAAATTAATAATAAGGGAGTGAATAGATTAGTGATAGGAGAGTGTATAGATTAATGATACTATACGTACAGTCGTCTGAGAGAGGCTTGTTAGGGGAATGTATAGATGCTGAGGTTGTATTAACTGCTACCAACACCATGACCACTACTGCCACTGTCCCCAACTTCATGGTGATGCTGAGGGGAGGAAAAAGAAAGTAGATTGAATTAGAGGTAACATTATTAACTTAGACATATGTGTAGATATAGATTTTTAGGTTTGCAGAGACTAACCTTGTGAGTTTGATGTTATGGGTAGCAGAGATATGTGTGTACTGGTGTGTGTGTGTACTGGTGTGTGTGTGTGTGTGTGTGTGTGTGTGTGTGAAGGGAGAAAGATTGTGTTTGTTCTCAATATGTTTGTTATCACTACTGACTGCTGGTACTTTCCCACATACACACGCACACACACATACACATACACGCTCGAACACGCACACACACCCACACACACACACACACACACACACACACTACACATAGAAAAAATGTTAAAATGAAATAAAAAAAAATATAGACCACAACGTCAACTTAAATTACATACTAGGAACTTTTTTGTACCCATTTATTTTTTTTATTATATTATATTATATTTTTAACTTATATCACACAACTTACAGGTAACAACACAGGTGGGAACAGTTTACCATGACAACCAAAATTCATCACAGGTGGGTGTCACACAGGTATTTCTTACGAGACACCAACACACAAACATGACTCTTGAAGGATTACTTACAAGGTGGATGAGTGGATGAAAGAGTGGATGAAAGAGTGGATGAAAAAGTGGATGAGAAGTTGATGAAAAGGATAGGAAATATAACATAGATGACGAGGAAGAAGAGAGGAAAAGATTACTGCCACTTAAACAGATCCACTTAAAGAGCAATTAATGGTTAACACTTATATATAGTTTCTAATCCTTTATTCCTTCACTGTGTAGGTTTAGATTGCTTATATAATACCTTGACGCCTCTATCGCCTTGCAAACTGTTTTATTTCATTGCACGTTGCTTTGAGAGAGAGAGAGAGAGAGAGAGAGAGAGAGAGAGAGAGAGAGAGAGAGAGAGAGAGAGAGAGAGAGAGAGAGAGAGAGAGAGAGAGAGAGAGAGAGAGAGATAATCTATACTAATTACAGTTTGAAGGACATTATTCATTAATATAATTTGCATAACTATATATTACACGACTATTTTCCCCAAACTTTCCGTCATCTGCCTTACGTTACACTCTTTTGAAAATACCAAATACTTTCTGATGCAGATTCTATATTTATTGTTTTCTCTATAATTCCAGAAATGAATTGAGGGAAATTGAAAAGATAAATTACCATATAGATTAAGACTTAAATTTCCCCCTTCCCATCTGATTTACCAATAAGCCTAACTAATTGGAAAGGTAGTTATCTATATACAAATATCCAATAATTTATAATCTTTCAAGGACAGCTCACTCGCCTCTCACTTCCTTTTATATTTCATCATATTCTTTTCTCCCTTCTTTTTTTAGTCAATTTGATATGTTTAGAAAATTATATATATTGAACCTCATAGACAACAAAACTCTAATATATTTTACGATAATTTCTAATCAATCCATCTATTTATTTCTTCTATCAGGCCTTTTGTAGCTTCCTTAATTCTTATATTCTTATTAATTTCTTCAACACGAGTAAATATATAAAAGAATTGTTATCATTAACCTTATTATTACTTACTTATAAATGTAAAGTATGTAGTTATTTTCTGGTAATTCCTTTATATAAATAACTTACCTTTTTATTAATACTGAAAGAAATAGTTTGTGTGAAGATTGTGTACTGGTGTGTGTGTGTGTGTGTGTGTGTGTGTGTGTGTGTGTGTGTGTGTGTGTGTGTGTGTGTGTGTGTGTGTGTGTGTGTGTATCCATTACTACACACCCATAAGGAACAATAACAACAACTACAATAATTACTTGGTTAGCTACTACATATTTATTCAATACAACACAACAGTTACTTTAAAAAACAAACAAACAAACAAATAAACACATACACACACTACTGGGGTCATAACAATACTAAGGAAGGTCAGGTAAGGTCAGGTAAGGTCAGGTAAGGTCAGGTAAGGTCAGTAAAGGTCATACAAAACAAATACAAATCACAACTCTACAATATATTCGTAAAAAAACAAGGAAAGTAATGATAGTATAAAAAAGAATATGGTTAGAAGCACCTTACAAATACACACACACACACACACACACACACACACACACACACACACACACACACACACACACACACACACACACACCTCGTAATTACCTGTGTTAAGTCTCGCCTCACCTGTGCATGCTAGGCGGCAGGTAAGGTGCTAATGAGAATCAGGTAGATACTCGTTATACACTATTATTACTCAGCTTATTCAGTGAGTAAACGAGTGAACGAGTGAACGAGTATTGTATTGTAGGCATTGTTGTATTGTTAGCTGTACTCACACACACACACACACACACACGTAGATACTCACACATTCTCTCTCTTACTCTCTCTTATACATTTACATAAACAGTTTGATTTGTACTAATGCAAGTAGCAGGATTTTCAGGATAATACTATGATATAATATAATATAAACATACAACCTTCATTCAGTATGCATAGCCATGAAATAAAACGTATCTACTTCATTATATTAACATGCAAATCTCACCTTTTTTTTTCTTCAGTCACCTTTCAAACACTTTACTTTTTCTTTCTATCTCTCTTCAATTTTTTTTTCCTAGAGAGTGACAGCTTTAAAAAAACAACCGAATCTACTTCATTAAATTTACATACAGATCACACACACCTTTTTTTTTCGAGTCACTCTTCAAACACGTATATATTATCCCTTTACTTTTTCTTTCTATCTCTTTCTCTTTTGTTTCTTTCTATAAGGGAAACGGTTCAGACAGACGAGAGTGTGACGGCTTAAAAACAAAAACAATCTAATCACACATTTTTTCTTAAGTCATCTTTCACACACGTATCTATCATCCCTTTTTTTTCTTTCAATCTCTCACTTTTTTTTCTTTCTATAAGGGAAACGGTTCAGATAGACGAGACAAGAGAGAGAAGCGGCTTTAAAACCTTTCAGTCTGGCACGTTTGCAGTTCAAGGTCACCTAGTTTTACCACCACTGTCACTGCAACCGCTATTCTCTCTCAAAGAATGATTTTTTTCCTCACTGAGCTCGTTAGCGCTGGCGACAGAAAGGTAAGGAGGATGGTAAGGGCTAGGAGCGGTATGCAGGGGTGGAGGGGGTGGGCCTTGCCGCTATAATAAGGGCAATAAGGGCACTGGTAGGAGCCACACACTTCACAGATGTCAAGGGCTGCAAGGCTTGTTGAGTTGATGACTGTTGTTTCGAAGTGCTCTGAGTGAAATCAAATGTTAAATGATACTTATTGTTCTGGTGCATTAGACCACTTAGGATACAGAGCTATTACTGTTGTTGTTGTTGTGGTTGCTTAGGGATAGTTAAGGTAAGGTGAAGGTCGTTAATTAAGGTAAATTAACACCTGGATTGATTTATACCTGAGTAACGCGTGTGTGACCGATTATTCTTCACTATTATTATTATAGATTATTATGATACTATTACTACTACTACTACTACTACTACTACTACTACTACTACTACTACTACTTCTACTACATACCCATTACTACACAACCATACCTAACCATAACTATACGTAATCTAACCACCACTAAATTCCATACCATTCTTACTCCCAGAATCACCTCTACACACATAACTAACTAAACCACAACATAACTAGCAATACAATGAAATACAACAACACTAATACATACCTAACTTAACCTCAAACCCTCAAAATAAGTATATAAAGCAAGGAATCTATATAAAAACTACAAAACATAGAAAAAAATTGTACTAACCGTAGGCAAAGAGTTCGAAGATAGTGGCGTATCGGATTGAGGTGAGGTTGGCAGCGGGGAAATGACGTCTTAGAGTGTAGTTAAAGCAGTTCATCTTGTCTCCCGGCACCTGCAACCCGGAGAAAGGTAGGAGAAGGGGTAGGAGAAGGAGGGGGAGTAGTAATAGGAGGAGGAGGAGGAGGAGGAGAGAATTGTGTGAGGTTAGCTTGGTTTGAAAGGGTACTAGGACAAGGTAAGTCAAATCTCTTACGCCATGAATTCTTAGTGCATATAGTGTCAACAATTTTTTATTTTCATGAATTTGTATACTAGTAGAAGTAAGAAGAGGAAAAAAATAAAGAGGAGAAGGAAAAGGAAAAGGAGAAGGAGAAGGAGGAGGAGGAGGAGGAGAAGAAGGGGAAGGAGAAGAGAATAGCTAGGAAGAGGAAATAAAAGATAAAAGAGAATAAACAACAAGAAGGAGAGGAAGAAAAACAAAATAAACATCACAGGAACGTAAAACAGAAAAAAAAGAAAAAGACGAAAGAGAAAGAAATAGAAAAGAGCTAAAAGAAAAAATATAAAATCACACACACACATACACACAAACAAACAAAACAAAACAGCATCACTAACTTACATAACTAAACTGCCAGGACATTTTGGTCTGCGACACTTTCACGTCAATAAGTTCAGGGAATTTCTTCTCCATCGTCTTCCTTAAAACCTTATTAGCAACAGCCTGGGCGATGAAGTAACCTGTTGCGATCTCTACTTCAAGAAAGGCTGCGTGGCTTACCGGGGACAAGTCTAATGCAGTCCACCTAAGGGAAGGGAGAGGAGAGTGTGTTGATGTTAAGGTGTGTTTACGTGGTTAAGGCCGGGAGATTCTTGGGTTACGTTATAGGGTGGGATTTTGTGATTATTTTATGGATGTGTTTATGTGTGTGATAATAATAATGATAATAATAGTAATAATAATAGTGATAGTGTTTGTGTATGTAATGTAGTGTGTGTGTGTGTTTGTATGTGTGTGTTTATTTGTCTCTATTTTGTTTTATCTTGCTGTGTATATATCATTTTATCTATCAATTTATTCATCATAACTCTCTCTTCTCTTTTCTTTCTTTCTATCTTTCTTCTCTCTTTTCTATCTATTTTTTCTATCTTTTTTTCTCTTTCCCTCTTTTCTTTATCTCTCACTCTTTCTCTCCCTCACTTACTTGGTGCAAATCTCGGTGTTGATAATAGATTTGTTACGGAAACTCGGGTAAGTCTCCGTTACAATGAGGTCAAAGTACTTCCTGGGAGGCTTCTCAAGGTAACGGTCAAGGTCAACACCCCAGGTCGTCTCCATCTGGGCTACGGCTTGACCTGACCCTCGCGCCTCCAAGTACACGTGACCCCAAGGACGAGGAATCTGATGAGGAGAAAAGTAAATAAATAAATAAATAAATAAATAAGATATACAAACTCAAGTAAACATATATAGAATTAGAATCATTAGTAAGCCCGTTAAAAAGACAGTTCTAGATAAACAAATAGAAATAAATAGATATATAGATAGATGAAATATTAATATACACACTCAGGTAAACAGATATCAAAATATAACTAACTAACTAAATAAATAAAGATATATAAAATTAGTAATCCTGTGAAAAATACAGTTCTGCTAGATAAATAAATATAAATAAATAGATATACAGATTGACATATTAATATACACACTCAGGTAAAAACATATCAAACAATAATGATTAATAAGTGTTCTTTCTTTAGCTTACCTGGAAAAAATGTATAAATAAAATAACAGTTAAGATATTAATACACACACACACACAGCTAAACACACACACACACACACACACACACACACACACACACACCAAAACAATAGTATAATAATAATACAATGCTTACTAAGTCTTCCTTCCTTTATATACCTGGCAAGAAATATCAAGGTACAATGATTAATAAGCCTTCCTTCCTTACCTTACCTGGAAGAAGAAATCAAGGTATATTAATTAGTAAGTTTTCCTTTAATTTACCTGGAAGGAAGTATAATGATTAATAAGTCTTCCTTTGTTTATCTGGAAGGAAGTATAATGATTAATAAGTCTTCCTTTGTTTACCTGGAAGGAGTGTCGTGCAGATATGGATTGGTTCGTGATTGGCACATCCTCTGAGAACTCAGGAGAGGAGGAGGCTTCAATACGGACATCAAGGTGGGTTACGTCCCTCAACCTTGCTCTGTGACTGTATTCCGCTAAGGCTTGCATGGCTAACACTGTATCCTGGAAGTAAGAAAATATAGAATTACAGTTGACTATCAGTAATCCGGCATGAGCAAACCGTTAGTTCTGGGTACAGCATCATCAAACTATAAACATAAATAGTGCCTCACGGGAAATTTGAAACTGCGCTGTGAAATTCATACCGGAAAACTGATGGAACCGGAATATTGCTTGCCGGATTATTGATAGGCAACTTTAATTATGTAGGTGTGTTAGGGTGTCTCTCTTTCTCTTTATCTCTCTATCTTAATTAATACCGAGTCTACACTACGTTAATTAGCTCGTAACAAGTTTATTACAAGTCACCTGGATTTAATTGCAGGAATATATTAAGTGCCTGAAACTCGATGTAATAATTCTGTAACAATAGTTTAGTTTAGTCTAGTTTAGTTTAGAGGCGAGTATCACAGATGTGTTTAGTCAGTGAAATTAATGTCTTGCTCAGTTGATTTTATGACTTTCGTATATTATATGCTTTAATATCGTACAATTTCATGGCTTGATGTTACGTGTTTACTTTTAATTCAAGCGATATCATAAGTTTTATTTATTTTTGAATTTATTTAGTATCGCTTGTCTGTTTAGTGGAATTAATGTCGTGTTTACTTGATTTTATAACTTTCGTACATTATATACTTTAATATCGTACAATTTCATGGCTTGATTTTACGCGTTTACTTTTAATTTAAGCGATATCATAGCTTGTTTTTTTTATATATTTTTATTTTATTTAGTAATGCGTGTTTGTTTTGACTAACAAATCGCTGTTATTGCTGTTAGGATAATTTCAGGTACGATTATGAGGCCCAGGGAAGGAAGGAAGGAAGGAAGGAAGGAAGGAAGGAAGGAAGGAAGGAAGGAAGGAAGGAAGGAAGGAAGGAAGGAAGGAAGGAAGGAAGGAAGGAAGGAAGGAAGGAAGGAAGGAAGGAAGGAAACGAAGCGAGTTATTATGCTAAGAATTATGAGAAATGAACGACAAGGTTGAATGAACTTTGCATTAAGGATGATATGAAATTCTTGGCGCTGGTTAATTTGAAGAGACTTTAGTGTGTGTGTATTTACCTAGTTGTATTTATAAATATTTCTTGCATTAATTACTTCTGCATCAAGTTTATTCAATGTTTTTATGCTTCTATATGGGAAGGTGTATTTGCATGTGTGTGTGTGTGTGTGTGTGCTTGGTGTGTGCCTATATATATGTGTGTTTGTGTATGTGTGCATGCGTATGTGTGTGCTAATGCAAGAGTTAATTAATAAAACATATATAGCATTAATTATTCAAAACAAGTATATTTTCATGGTACTATATTTAGATGTATTTATTATTATTATTATTAGTTTATTTTTTATCTATTCCACTCACCACAGTCCCGCTGAAGGCCATTTCCCATTCCCTTACTGAGGTCAGCCACCGTACGATCGACTCCACTCTCGGTGTAACTCCCTCCCGCAGTAGGAAGGTCAGAAGGGCGTAGCTGGTGGCCTCGACAGCGTACGAATCCCACTCTTGAGGATCCTTTGGTAGTAAGAAACTCCTCTGGTTGTCCTGTGCTTGTCTGTTGTTGCTGGACACTGTATCGCGAGACCAATGCATTCCTCCTTCTGTTTTGGCGGGAAAATTATTATTATTATTATTATTATTGTTTTATTATTTATTTATTTATGATTATTTTTTTATGCTATTGGAAAACCAGCTATGGGTAATATAGAAGGTAATAAAATAAGGTACATTTGTAATAGTAAGGTTAGGTTAGGTAGGGTATGGTAAGGTAAGGTAAGGTAAGGTAAGGTAAGGTAAGGTAAGGTAAGGTAAGGTAAGGTAAGGTAAGGTAAGGTAAGGTAAGGTAAGGTATGGTAAGGTAAGGTATGGTAAGGTAAGGTAAGGTAAGGTTATGATATATTGGACGTAAAATTGAACTTGTATTGACTAGGAATCATATTTTTCTTATCCTTCGTATTCATTTCACGTATATTTTTCTCCTAAAGAAAGAAAAATTGACGTGTAATAACTTTTAACATAACACACACACAAAAAAAACCCTACATTCGATTACCATAACTTTTTCTTTCCTTGGCGTTGCAATATAAGTGATCTAACATCATCTTTACCTTAATCTTATCCAACGAGGTTCTTGGATCCACGTATAGATAGAATCACAAAAAGAAAACGATATCTCTTCAGTCAGCTAGTAAAGGGAGCACTCAAAAGTTTTCTCCTTCCTTTCAAAATCCAATATACATCCTTTTTTATTATATCATATGAAAGCCTCACTCAAGACGCTTAAACAAGGAGAAAAAACATACAAGTGCCATCTTATTTTCTACCAGAGACAGATTGGAAGACACGAGATCAAAACCCTGAACCCATTTTCTTGTGATTCGTAGTCGATGCAATCAAGATAATAAAAAGAGAAGATCGGGATGCGCATCATGGGTGGGGGAGGGGGCAGGGGCATAGCAGTGACGTCACATACCAATAACCTTAATACAGGATTCCGATTGGTTTAAATGGAAACCAATGATGGAGTTTCATTGTAATTACTATCTAGAATGAGAAGGTGAGTGTCTTAATTAGTCTTACTTGTGCCCTTAATGGCAGCCAATGATAGAGTTACATTATAATTACTTTCTAGAATGGGCAGGTGTATGTTCTAATTATCCTTACCCATTGATTCTATTACTAATTAGAATGGACAGGTGTGTATTGTAGTTAGTCTCACCTGTACTCTTCCTTGCCATTGCTTCTAGAGTCTTGAGGGCCACTTCCTTCTCCGTGCTGGCCGCTATGGTGAGGGCGTACGTGGTGATGGCCACCTCGTAAGGATCCCAAAGCTGCCCCAACTGACGCTCAAGGAATCTGTGGAGAGGGAATGATTGAATGACTGACTGACTGACTGACTGACTGACTGACTGACTGACTGACTGACTGACTGACTGACTGACTGACTGACTGACTGATTGATTGACTGATTATTTGACACACTGACTGACTAATTGACTGATTGGCTAACTAATTGAACACTTGACGAATTGACTGAACACCTGACTGACTGACTGACTGCTTGCTTGCCTGTATTAGCTGCTGGGTAAGCAATATGGAGGACACGTGTGTATGAGTGGTGTGTGTGTGTGTGTGTGTGTGTGTGTGTGTGTGTGTGTGTGTGTGTGTGTGTGTGTATATATAATTGCCTTCCACGTCGTCTAGGTAAACACATTTCCGTAAGGCAATAGCAACGTCTCATTACCTTTATTACACCTGCACTCACCTGATGGCTCGCAGCTTGGCGCCAACAGCCTTGCCGTGCACCTCCCCAGTCACCGTCGGGAGAGCTTCCTTCAGTACAGTCACCACCAAGGCCGTGAGTGCAACTAACGGCTTGTCCTCCTTCGGGTTTATAGAATCATCTCCAGAAAAACCCTAAAGGCACCAGAAAGGGTTTTAATGAGGATTGTAAAGGTTTATAGAGTTCAATTCTATTACATAAGGAGTTTAATACCTTTTACTTATTGCTATTCTTCAACCTTATATATATATAACCACGATGTATTAATAGATAATGAGGTTTTCCAGGAATATTTCATTACTGCTAACAATTATATTTCTTCTGAAGCCTTTTTAGTGAGTTTCAACACCTTGCCTTATACTTAGGTTACTCTCTGATTCCCTTTCCCTTCCCTGCCTTTCCCTTCCCTTCCTTTCCCTTCCCTTCCCTTCCCACGTTACCTTGAAGCTCATGGTGTAACTTAGAGTAGTATTATCGTAGTGGTGTGTTTCGTGGAAGCTGCCGTCTTCTGCTTGGTGCTTAAGGAGGAAGTCGATGGTATTCGTAACAAGTCGAGGCTCCACGTATACCAAGTTTTCCCAATCCTCAAGTTGTGCTGCTAGGATCAACTTCAGTGTCCATGCTGTCACCCTGCCAACACACACACACACACGATTAGTTGGTACACATAAATACACACACTTTCTTTAGTAACGCACACAATACAACTCCCAATGCACTCTTGAAACCTAACAATAAAAGAATCTTATATTATCAAACTCATAAACATAAAATAAAGAGAGAGCGTAAGGGAGAGACAAAGAAACAGAGGCAAAGATTGAGTCCCACGAAGATAAATGACAAAGAAAGATACACAGAGGCAAAGAAAACTGAGCCAAAGGGAAGTACAAAGAAACAAAGGTAAAAATTGAGCTCCAGAAGATAAATAACAAAGCAATAGACACACAACAAAGAAAACAAAGAGAACCATGAAAGAAATCACTGATAAAAGACCCACAAGACAAAGACGTGAAGAAAGAAGACCTAGAGAAATAGAAACGAAAACAAAGAGATAAAAAACAACACCAGAAACCTTTGATGCATCTTTACCAAAACGGAAGGTTGAGAAAAATGCCACAACTTAAAGACAAAGAGAAAGAGAGAATTGCATTGAGAACGAGAAGGAACTGAAAGGCGAAGAAACGAAAGAAAAGAGATAGAAACATTACCAGAAGTCTTTGATCTTGTATCCTTACCAGACGGAAGGTTGAGAAAAATGCCACATCTTGAAGGAACCATCTTTGTACCGCGTTAGAAGACCCGCTAACTGTACATTGAGGAACTGGAAAGCCTTCTTCATCTCAGCGACGGAGAGTTGGTTGGTGAGGCGAAGGTAATGTAGTGTCCATAACGTTGAGCCAAAGTTGAAGGCTACTCCGTCATTACTCTTGTAGAAACGGCCCTTGAATGCTTGCTGGAAGTTAAGTATTGCTTCGTCTTTCACTGGCCCGAAGACATCACCTTTGTGGGAGGGAGAGAATTAATATGAGTTAGGTTTGATTACGTTATTTCTCCTGTTTCTTCATTTTTATTACTTATTCCTTCATTCTTCTTTTTTTTTATTCTCTTCTTCGTCTCTCTACAGCTGCCCTCTTTCTCCCTTTCCTTCCTTTATCATTCTTTATTATCCTCTTCCCTGTCTCTCTACACCTCCTTCCTTCCTCTCCATCACTTATTCAATCACTCCCTTCCTTTATTCTTTTTTACTACTCTCTTCTACGTCTCTCTACACCTGCCTCTCACCTGACACCGTGACAGACGCTTTTGGAGACCCGTAAACAAAGCGTCTTAGAATACTTTTGCTGATCTCTGGACTCTGGTCGATCGGGAGGTTGAAGAACTCGTAAACAGTAGCGCGGTTCTTGAGGTCGAGGAGAATGGATGTGTGTTTTCTAACCTCAGCTCCCTCTGGCTAAGATAAGGTAAGGTAAGGTTAGGTAGTTAGGTTAGGTTAGGTTAGGTTAGGTTAGGTTAGGTTAGGTTAGGTTAGGTTAGGTTAGGTTAGGTTAGGTTAGGTTAGGTTAGGTTAGGTTAGGTTAGGTTAGGTTAGGTTAGGTTAGGTTAGGTTAGTAAAGGTTGTAATTGTGAGGAAAAGAGAGAATTGATGTCTGTTTCCTTACCTCGGCTCCCTCAGGTTAAGATAAGATAAGGTTAGGTTAAGTTAGGTCAGGTTAGGTTAGTTTAGCACCATAAAAACAATAATTTTCAATAATCAATACTATATATATATTTCATTATCTCTCTCTCTCTCTCTCTCTCTCTCTCTCTCTCTCTCTCTCTCTCTCTCTCTCTCTCTCTCTCTCTCTCTCTCTCTCTCTCTCTCTCTCTCTCTCTCTCTCTCTCTCTCTCACCTGCACTTTGACCTTGAGAGTTGTAGATCGGGTCACCAGCTGCGAGAGTGCCCGGACAGTCACAGTGAAATCACCAGCTTGTTTCACCACGGAGAGGGGAAGAGCCACCTCCATGAACTTACCTCCCCTTACCTGGTGAAGAGGAGGATAGTTTAGTAAAGGTAGAGGAGGAGGAAAAAGAAGAAGAAGAGGAGGGAAAAGGTAAGTGTGTGTCAAATATAAGAAAAAAAGAAGAGGAAGAGGAAGTAAAAAAAAAATAGTTATATCTCAGAAGACTTAATTAAATTCCATGTAGAGGATAAGAACATAACATAACAAGAAAGAAAAGGAAGAGGAGGAAGTAGTAGTAGCAGTAGTAGTAACAGCAATAACAGCAGTAGTAGTAGTAGTAAACTCTATTAAAAAATCAAATTTTACTGTAAATTGGAATATCTAAAAGTTTTATTGAAGTAATTTTTCACGTATCTGTGACGGTAAGAAATTTTTGATTTTGTGGTCCGAAAATGTCCGCCAGAATTGAAGTCGAATGTTTTTGCCATTTTACTACGAAACTATTACTCTTACAGGAAAAAGGATTATATACAAAGTTATGCAGCTTGAAAAAATCTATCGATTGATGTCATCACATTTCCAATATCTATTATACTTTTGGAGAAAAGTTAATTATTGTGAACAAAATTAATGTTTTCTTTTTTCAATTCTTACATCTATACTTATGTTCCAATTCCATATCACTATAGCTCAAAAGAACGGGTGTGTCCTGCTCTTTCTTTTATATTATATACTCTTTTTACGTAAACCTCATGGTTTTCGAGTTATTTCAAAATACATGATTTCTGCCAAAAAATCCCAGGTGGTACCCTTGGAAATTTCATGAAAATTTTCACACCTCGGAATTTCATGAAAATTTGTACATAAAGGTTTTCAGTCATACTGAACACGAATCTGGACTCAGTTTCGTCATTACTATAATATCAAACATTAAAAAAATATATAGAAAAAAATAAGAAATACAGGAAATACTTTCATTATTCCCGTTACCATCACCTCATATTCATTATTATTATTATTATTATAGTATTTATTCATCATTATGGAGATGGTGGTGGTGGTGGTGGTGAGGGAAATTCTTACAACACAAGACTTCATACAAGGAAATATTAAGGAAACAATGAAGTGATATCAGGTGTCTAATTTTTCACGACACTCAGCCTGTCACTGTCAACCAATCATCTAGCACGGTGTGGTGTGGTGTGGTGATGGCATCCTCCGCCTTCGATTTTTGTATAGAGTATAGTAGTAGTAATAGTAGTAGTAGCAGTAGTAGCGGAGGAACAGTACTTATAACTTAACACTTCATTCTTACCGTGATGAGGTGTTGGTGGTCGCCTCTAGATAGTTTTGGGTTGTAGTGGCTAACAGACGCATCTCCTTCCACGTGTACGAAGCGGTAATCTTCACTGCCTTCCATCACCACCATCACCAACATGTTTGGGCCAGCGAGTTGTAGAGGTGAACGCGAATGGCGATCTAAGGGAAGGTGGGTATGTGAGTGTGTGAGTGTAGGAGGGAGGGAGTGCAGAAGGGAAAGAATGAGGAAAGGAAGTAGGAAAAGAATGATGAAAGGAAGAAGGAAAGGAAGACAGACAGACAGACAGACAGATAGATAGATACATACAAACACACAACACAACACAACATTACACAACACAACAATCCCCTTTACTACACACACAAACCATACACACACACATGCATAACAACACACACTCTCACCTGTTCACCTCTCCGGCACACTTTGGGCGCCTCCGCTTTCATGAGAAGCGGCGGCGTTGCATCATAACTCTGCTCAGAAAGGATCTGTAGCCCGTGGTGATGGTGTGTTGCAAAGCCCTCCAGCACCCACAGCCCGGGAGAATGTGGGACGTTTAACTCTGCTCTCTGGTACCCCTTGTGACCTAGGAAGGAAGATAAAGAAGGGGTGTTAAGACAGTGATTAGGTGATGTTATGAGGTGTGGAAATGAATATAGGAAGGAAGGAAGGAAGGAAGGAAGGATGGATGCTAGGTAGTGATTCTGTTTTGTTATAAATAAGTTTGAGAATGAATGAATGAATGAATGAATGAAGGAATGAATGAAGGAAGGAAGGGCAGTGATTCTGTGATGTAAATAAATAGGTTTAGGAATAAAGATGAAGGGTTAATGTTGGTTATTATAGAAGTAGTAGTAATAGAAGTCGTAAAAAAGGAAAAGAGGACTAGAAAACAATGGAAAAAGACGATAATATATAGAAAAACACGAAGATAAAACACCAGGTAAGGAAAGGAAGACTAATAACTCCTTTTAAAACACCAACACAAACACCACCTCACCAAAATAAGTGTGAGTGAGGCACCAGCTTCCATCCTTGACATCAAACAGATCGCGCCACCAGGAACGATGCGTCAAACGAAAATGTTCCTCCTCCAACTCTGCGGGATCAAAGAAAACAGACCTTACGTTACCAACACAATTACCAACACTACGGAAAACGACATCCACGTAATATACCTGGTTTTTTACACCTGTTCTTTACCTGGTGTCATTTGTAGTCGGCCCTCCGTGGTGTTGCGGGAGTGTTGGTATTCTTGAGTGACGGCCAGACCTGTAGAGGATTAAAGCAACGAGGGTAGACCGGCGGAGGAGTGTGATTCTTAAGATTATATTGTTGACTGATGGAAATTGATTAAAATGGAAGGTAAGGTTGAATGATTTTGGATTCTTAAATGTTTTTGTGTTTGTTGGTAAGGTGAATGATGTTTTGATATGAATTGATTGATGGAAAGAAGAAAATCGATTGTGACAAGAGAAATAAAAGATCAAGTAACTAAATTAATACAAAATAAATGGGGAAGTAAAATAGAGTAAGCTAATTATTAATAAAACCTTTGATCATGACAATTAAAAAAAACGGTAGAGTAGCTTTTGATGATTAAAAAAAAAGACAAAAATACGAAGCAAACATAATTATTTTGAAACCCTTTTTTGAAATTCCCAAACATCACTTTTTTTCTTCTTTTTAGATCTGATTCTCCCTTTGTTATCATCCTTTGTGTTATTAAGGAAAAAAAAACAACTGATTAATATCCTCAATGATATTATTTAAGAGGAAAATCTTGACGGGGAACTATTAAAAAAAAAAAGTACATGAAATAGAAAATTCAAAAAGTCAAAACATAAGATGAGAAAGAAAAAAAATCAATGAAAAACTAAAGGAAAAAAAAAAGCTTATGTTACGCTGGAAATTCATTCATTTTTTTTTCCAATTAAGAAAGGAAAGAATGGGAGAAGCAGTATATGGCGTCTTAATTATATTAGTTAGGCTTATAATCTATTAATGATACCCTGTCTTCATAACAATACAGCACAAAGGGATTCGATGCTCTTAATGAAGCTTAGAAATAAATGAGCATCGTGATTATAAGGAAGGAGAAAAATAAGAGGATTGGAACCTATTCATACTTCTTATATAATACCTAAAGAAACTAATTAATAAATAAAACAAAAGGGAATCGATATCACTGTACCAATTAATAAGGAATTGAACTCTGGAACTCTCTACTTGTACCTGTATTTCCACCTTACTACGACTTGAACTTATTTAAGAGAAAAGTATCAACACACCTGCAACCTTAACTTAACCTTACTTTTTTAATTATTGTATTTTCTTAAGGTAAACGACAATACAAATGGACCTTTTCTTATTACATGTTTTAGCTGTTCTTTTTTTTTTATATATTTGCATAGAAAAAAGTAAATATGTAATTAGAATGAAAGAATATAAGAATGTATGAACATAAGGAGTTTGCAAAAGGCCAGTTAACTTACACAAGGCAACTCCAGTGATATATAAGTTTTATTTTTATTTTTATTTATATTTATTTATTTATTTATTTTTCATTATTATTATTATCTTTATATATTTTTTGAATCACTATATTTTATTACTATTTTATTTACTTTATTCATTTTATCATTATTGTTATTTATTTTTTTATATTTGTTGTTTACATTTAAAGGGTACAAGGCAAGGCAAGGCAAGGCAAGGGACGGGACAACCAATGTGTACTTACAATGTAACTCATCTGCTTCGTTGTGACAGTGTGCGTAACCATCACACACTTCCGTCTGTCTGTAACACGTGCCGTCACCACACTCCAGGAAGCCCATCTGGTGGTCACAACGGCCTGGGGCACAACAAGGGGACAGTTACGTGACGGGGCTCGAACTAAGGGTGCTTCAGGATATAGACAAGTACAGTAACCAGTTTGCCATGAGCTACCTGCAGTCTTATCTATATTAGTGTGATTTTCAAGTGTGTGGGTGGGTGTGGGTGGGGGTGTGTGTGTGTGTGTGTGTGTGGGTGTGTGTGTGTGTGTGTGTGTGTGTGTGTGTGTGTGTGTGTGTGTGTGTGTATGTGTGTGTGTGACAGTTTCAATATAGTTTTCACTCTTCCAATTTCTCCTCCATGTAAATATTTCTTTTTCTTTTTCTAGGGGAGACTGCAAATAAAATCCCTCCTTACCTAATTACCGTATATGTATATTTTCATAACCTTAATAGTAGTAGTATATATATATATATAATTTTTCTTTCATCAAGGGAGTCAATAAGTGAGTAAGTAAGTCACCTCAAACAACACTTACCTCTATATAAATTGCTATGCCATTACCAACATTAAGAATAAAAAAAAATAAATAAATAAATAAACAAAAATATTCTACTACTACGCCGTTGACTTTTTGTAGGGAGAGAAAAAAAATAAATCTTAGCAGTGATTAAATCTATTGAAGTTTTTCTTTTGATATTATGTGTTGTTGACAGAGTAATCATAGCAAGAGGAGGAGGGAAAGGGAGGTTGAAACTACGTATATAAGGAGGAAGGGAAGGAAGGGAAGAAGAAGTATGGAAAGAAAGAAGGAAAGAAAAGTAGAGAAGGAAGGACAGAGCGTAAAAATAAAATAATAAAAGGTAGTATAGTTAATAATAATAATAATAAAACAAAATAAATATAAACACATACCCAGGAAGCTAGGTGAGGGTAGTATAGCATCAGTAAGTATAGTTAACCCAGCTTGGTGAAGGGATGCTAACGGCCATTGTCCTGTACTCTCAGCTGACAAGGCTTCCACTCTCTCTGTCTGTGACCCGCTGCGTGACCTGCGACGAACCGTGTAGAGGGACCTGCAAGGGAGAGTAAGTAAGGTCAGGTAAGGTCAGAGAGTGTAAAGAAATCTACAAGGGGAGTAAGGTTAGGTTAGGTCATAGAGAGCGCGAATGGGAGGTTAAATATATTAAATGAAGAATTGGACTAGAAAAAAAATTGATAAATAAAGAAAGAGAGAGAGTAAAGAAAAGCTGTAGTGGAGGAACGAAAAAGAGTGTTGGAAGAATGATTAATAAAAAGAAAGAGAGAGAGAGAGTTGGTACAATAAAACTTAATTGAAAGAATGGAAAAGGTGTTGAAAGATAAATGAACAAAAAAAAAGGAGAGAAAGATAAAAATGCAACGGAAATGAAGGATTGAAAATGGTGCTTGGAAGACTATTAATATAAAAAGAAAGAGAGAAAGATGAAAATGAAACTGGAATGAAGGAACGAAAAAGATGATTGGAAAAAGAGAAGAGAGAATAAAATAAAATTGAAATGAAGGAATGGAAACGGAAACAAAAATGAGAAAAAACGAGACAGACAGATAAGAAAAAAAAATGAAAGAGACAGACAGATAAAAGAAAGATGACTGAAGAAATAAATCACCAAAATATAGAATAAAGAATAAGAATAAGAGAAATAAAGTCTAAAAAATAAAAATAATAAATCAAGAATGAGAGAATAAAAAACCCAAACAGATAAAATAAAAAAAAAGAACGAAAAAAAACCAAGTAGAAAAGATTGAGAGGAAAAAAAGTACAAACAATAAAAAAAAACGAAAAATGCAAGAAAATTAGAGAGAATAAAATAGTGTATCAACAAATCCACCTTCCTAACCTGGGGTGTGGTTCCATCTGCAGCACAGACTTGAGTAGCGTAGCAGGTGTGATGCGTGATGCTTGGTGTGCCAGCCAGCCCGGCCAGCGTGTACAGGTGAGTGCCAGGTGAGTGCCAGGTGCAGCCCGCATTGAGGCCTCTACAGTCTTCTTAGAGTGGTCCTTGTGTTGGTTCAGTTCCACCTCCACCTGGGTATTGGGTATTGGAGTTATAGTGGGTGTTATAGGGTAGTTATGGTAGTTATAGGTGGGTATCATAGTGTAGTTATGGTAGCTATTGTAGTTATAGAAGTTATCGTAATTATAACTGTACCTCTATCAAGTCTTTTCCATCCATTTAAAATTTTACACTAGAGAGATAGATGAAAAAGAGAAAAAAAACTTTGAAAATCATACTTTCTCATTGAACCAAACAATTTATAACCTCTCACTCATCACTAATCTCACTCATCATCACTCCCCTCATCACACTCACGGGGCTTGAGTAATGGAACTTGACTGCGACGTGTATGGTATCAACTAGCACGTGGTTGTCTGGCGCCACGTGCATCACCACCAGACTGAAGCGAGGTGACATTTCCCTCGCGATGGCCACACTCAGAGTTGCTACCACCTCTCGACCTGACCACCGCACCTGTTCCGTCTCAGAGTGGATCAACACACCCTTAGCAAGTACCTGGAGAGTGGAGGGGGAGTGGATTAGCATTGGATTACGATTACATTAGGATTACTTCTAAATTACATAGGATTAACCCAACCCAACTCAACCCAACCCAACACCAACTCACCATATACTGAAACCAATCCATAGGAAAGTTCGCTCTGATATGAAAGATTGCAAACTCCCCGACAGTGGCTGCAACGGTACTGGTGGTGACGTGAAGGTAGCGACCCTCTGTTGAATGTACAGGTACTCCCCCTATAGAAGCTGAGGCCGCGGATTCGTCTGTGTCTCTATAGTTTGCGTGTATCTCGATGCCTGTAGCGCCCTCTGGGATCTCAAGGCTGAATCTGGGGAGGCGAAAGAAGGGTAAAGGGTTTGAAAGGTGATATGAGAGAGAGAGAGGTGATAAAAAGTGTGTGAGAGAGAAAATGAGTGAAATAAGAGAGAGTAAAAGAAAGAGTGAGAGAGAATAATGAAGAGAGATGAATGAATGAGAGAGAATTAGGGGGATGAAAAGAATGAGAGAGAATATCAGAAAGAGTGAGAGAAAATAAGAAAGTGAGAAAGAGTAAGAGAGAGAAAAAGAGTACGTTTTAGAGATATTGAGTTACACAGGTAGATAGAAAAATAAGAACAGATATATCAAAAAGTAAAGATAAAATATACATATAATCTTTAAATCTAACATGACAGAAAATCAGTATTGCAATCGCAGTTCCGGATACGAATTAAAATTTAAGAACACAACAGTAAATAAAAAAATGAGAAGCATGAAATAACATGGGAGGAGGAGGAGGAGGAGGAGGATGGGGAGGAGGGGGAAGAAGAGGAAGAGGAGGAGAACGAGGAGGAGGAAAAAGAGGAATTGGAAAAGGAAAAATATAACAACAACAACAATTCAACACATATACTCACTCCAATATTCCATCTTCATGATATCTCACAAACGCAGAATGATGAGTGAGAACAGAACGCATCGCATCCCCATCCTCATCCACCTTCATCCACATCTGTTCTTGAGACTCTGGAGGATGAGTGAAGGTATTCCTCAAAGAGTCGTCCTTGATAATCTTGTCCTTGGCTAGGTTGTCCTTGGCTAAAGTCTCTCTTATGAAACTGTCACTGGTTAAGTTATACCTCGAGGCGCCGGAGTCCCAAGGGTGGAGGAGACGGTGGACGTTGATTGGCTCAGCGATGATCTGGAGGAGGAGGTGGAGGAGGAGAGAGAGGAGGAAGAGAGAGAGGGTTAGAAAAGATGACGGTGTAAAATGAAAGAGAGAAAAATAGATAGAGGAGGAGGAGGAGTGAAAGGAGGAGCAAGAGGAGGTTAGAGAAAAGATAAAGAGAAAAAATAAAGTAAGAATTAAAGAAAGAAAAATATACAGAAAGAGATTTTACTCATACGATCCCAGGAACATAACAAATCCAGGTGAGCCAGTCTTAATTAACAGGAAATATAACAGGTAAGAGTCACTGCTAGAATAAACTAAACTAAACTAGACTAGACACACATTCAATACCTTATAGTTGCATTACTAGTATAGCAGCGTGATTTATTTAAGTCACCCTATCCCATACTCCATTTTCTTTCCATCGGGGACTTGCTCAATTTGTCTCAGTTACACTATAATGATACAATATAACAACACTGGTTTATATATATATTTTCTTTTTATTAAACTTACTTTCGGGAGGATTGATGAGCCGCCTGAGATAAGGGTGACGGTGGCAGTAATGGTAAGGGTAGACTGACGTAACTTGTCCTTCCCTATAGCCTCCCCGTCTTCATAACTCACTGCAACCTACCGCACAAGGAGAGAAAAATAATGTGAGGGGAATGTGTTGGAAAGATTTCGTGAGTGATCTAAAATAAAGAATTGTGAAAGAATGGGAAGATTTTGTGTGTTAGAAAAAGTTGTATATGAATGGAAAGATTGTGTATGTGTGTATGTGTGTGGTGTGTGTGTGTGTGTGTGTGTGTAGTTATATCTTAAAAAAAGAAGAATTGTATAAGAAAGGGAAGATTGTGTGGGTGTGTGGGTGTGTGTGTGTGTCTGTGTGTGTGGAAAAGTTAGTGAAATGTATCCCTTGTTAGAATAAAATAACAAACTACTCAACATTAATGGGAATAAACATGTATTCTATTTCTGAACAACATAACCAAAGGAAGAAAAAAAACCACACACACACACAAACACACACAAACACACACAGAGAGATGATACCTTACGAGAGGAAATTAATAGCTTTCATGTGAAGTTTGAAGAAAAGAATGAAAATGCGTGTTGTGAAAATGACAGTAAAGGAACATGACAGGTAGAGAAAGTGACAGTAATAGACAGGCGACAAGACAAGACATCAAAGCAACACCATTAACAGAAGAAAGACAGAGAGAAAGAAAGAGAAAGAAAGAAGAAGGGAAGGAAAGAATGGTTACAGGGAAGGAAGGAAGGAAGGCAAGACAGAAGTTCACTTTGTCCTGCCTCGCTTGAATACAAAAATCTAAGACACGTATCATATTACCTTTACTAAGATACTCAAATTCAAAGTGGAAGGGATAGATAGATAGATAGATAGATAGATAGATAGATAGATAGATAGATAGATAGATAGATAGATAGATAGATAGATAGATAGATAGATAGATAGATAGATAGATAGATAGATAGATAGATAGATAGATAGATAGATAGATAGATAGATAGAAAAAAAAGAAAAAAGAAAGAAAGCAAGTAGGAGAAATAATATGAGTGTGTTCTTTCCTATTATTTATTATCATTATTTTATTCCAGGAACGCAAAGAGGAGAGAGATATTAGCTTTCTATTCTATTTCTTTCCCGTAACTTAAGAAGCAGCTTTACCAGGACAAAAAGAAAAAAAGAATCCTATAGCTAATACTCTTTACGAATAAGAAGGAAACAGAGATTACGTGTGTGTGTGTGTGTGTGGGTGTGTGTTTGGGTGTGTGTGTGTGTGTGTGTGTGGGTGTGTGTGTGTGGGTGTGTGTTTGTGTGTGGGTGTGTGTGTTGGGGGGGGGGAGGGAGGTACAGCCAGGTAATGAAACACAAACACAAACAAAACTGAGAAGAAAGTAATTACAATCTTAATGAAGGTTTAGAATTAGAACCAGGATTTTCTTTTTTCTTTTTTTTTCTCCTCTTTTCATGCAACAAAATCAGGTTTAATTTCCTAGCGTATACTTGTTTTTATTATCGATATTGTGTATTGCAGATCAAGACGTAAGGTATATACATTTATAATAGTATAGGGTGTTAGTATTAGTGGGTGTATTGCAATTATTATTATTATTATTATTGTTGTTGCAAGCTTAGGTCAATGGGAGTATAAGCGACGTTGGGTCTGCTAGGAGATAGGAAAAAAAGCAGAAAGAAAGAGAAGAAAAACGGCAGAGGATAAAGAAGCAGAAATAAAGAAAAGAAAAGAAAAACGGAAATGAGAAGACACCAAATAAATAAATCGCGTTGCTATATACATACACTCATTCCTACTAAGAGCAGTTTAATATATTCAAATAACCTTGGCATCTACAATGGAATGAAACCTAAGTATATAGTTACTCAAGGTGATATGACTTGCAAATTCCACCTCATTGCTAACCTAACACACATTACCTCATCTTCCCTCTTAGCTTCACTACTTTACATACAATTAATCTCTTATTACGTATTCAACACACTACATTACTGCCTTCCTCTCCCTCTTAAGCCGGTGTCACACTAGCACTTTTTCCGTCAACTTTGTGAAAATCGACAATCTATTATTTGTTATCATTTTAATCGACAATTTATTATTTGTATCATTTAAATACTACGAATTTTGTTTATATTTAGATACAAGTTAGCTATTTACTTGGAATAATTTCATATCATCCACTAGGCATTCTGATTTGACTAAAAAAAAAGTTGACGAGAATCTTACCTTGTGAAGACGATCATATCCGTCTGACTGATACACAAGGAAAAAGTTAACGGAACGAGAAAAAAAATTACAGAAACATTAAAAATTGACGGAAAAAAATGCTAGTGAGACGGTGCCTTTACAATTCATCTTTCATTATTTCCATCTCCCAAACCTTTCCTCTCCTCCTCCACGTCTTGGAATGCCTCAAGTAAGATCGATTCCCTTAAGGTAGCGTGATAAAAACCAGTCTTGCGATCCGTTGCCAGTGTCTTCCACAGTCTTAAGGTCACTAGCTCATACAATAACCTAGTCTTAGTGGCCTTCGGTAAAAATGTAGGACGACCTCTTTACAAATCTTAATCTAGTTCATTGAGAGTATATAATAATTGAGTTTAGTCTGTGTCAGTAAAGTGTAAAGATGCTTGTGTGAAGAGTGCCTTGACATTGGCACTCATTGGCACTCCTGGGTACTCATTAGCACTCCCTAGCACTCACTGACACTCCCTGACACTCCTTGACACTCCTTGGCCCTAATTGGCACTTACTCATTCACTCACTCCTTCTCTTGTTTAGTAATGAAGAGTTTGTGTTCCCTAACTATTTTTACACGTATGAATGGATGACTAGAGAAACCATGGAAGGAATGCAGAATTAGTGTCATTTACAAGACAATAAATTCAGGAAAACCTAACTAACTGAGAGAGAGATGACACAAAGCACTTAATTTATAATCTTTCCTATGATTTCTGAATGTTGGAAAGGAAATCTAGTGTTGTTGAATGTCTTAATAACTCAATTTCTTCACCTATTTAATTGATATAACCTTCCAGACAACACTGAATGCCTGGATGAATGAATGAATGAATGTGAGGATGAAAATAGCACACACACACACCCACCCACACACCCACACACACACACACACACACACACACACACAGATCGATACTTCACATACAAGGGATCATATGACACTAACTTCACACGAATATACTTTGTCTGGAAGGGAAAGTCAACTGAAGTAGGACATGAACTTGCAACACACACACACACACACACACACACACATACACCACACACACACGCACACACACACACATACCCACACCCACACCCACACACGTATTACACAACATGATACACACACACACTATACCTTTACCCTCATGTGTTTGCTCTGCACCTAAAAAACATACATACTTTTCCCACTGACATTAATAAACAAATAGATAAACAGTAGTAATAATAAATGAATGAACGTTGAGGTCAATGGGAATTATATAAACACTTGTTATGGTGTTTTTTATATAGCAGTTATGACAGAGCAAGTGGTATATTTTCAAAACTAGACTATAAATTACACTCAAATGCACTCATAAATAACAAAAACGCATTCAAATAGTCACTCAAATAACTAATCATATTAACTAGTACAAAAAAATATATAAAATAACTGAAAAACTTTAAAATAACTTAAATAAACGTAAAAAAAACATTCAATTTCTTCAACTCACCGCTGAGGAGAGAGTCATGACCGGTATATATATATATATAAAAAAAAATCAAAAAACTTACAAACATAATTATTGCGGAAACTAAACTAAAAATAAAATAAAATAAAAAAAACTTTAGAAAACATCCAATTTTCTTCAACTTACCGCTGAAGAGAGAGTCATACCAGGCTTGAACACCAGTGGGGCCGATCCTACGAAGGCTAATTTAACACCAGGAGACACAATGCGAGTCCTAGGAAGAGAGAGAGAGAGAGAGTGAGAGGTGAGGTGGTGAGGTGAGGTGAGGTGAGACGTAACATAGGAAAGATGAAAGGGAGAGGAGAGAAAGTATGATAGTTCAAGTGAAAGAGAGCGAGAGAGAGGGAGAGGAGGAGAGGAGAGAAGGGGAGTAAGTGATGTGAAATAGAGAGAGAGGAAAAATAAGTTACAGTGAAGGGAGAGAAAGAGAATGAGTGATGATTCAAGTGTGTGAGAGAGAGAGGGAGGAAAATAAGTAAGGGAGGTATGAGGTAATAGGAGATGAATGGAGTGTTTAAGGGAAGGGAGAATAAAGGAAGAAGAGGGGAAGATAAACAAAATGTAAAGAGAGGAGAATGTATAGAAGGGGAAGGTGTAAGATATATATAATAGGATGAGAGAGAAAAAAGAGAGAAAAAAGAGAGATAGAAAGAGAAAAAATCCACACATACTCACTCACTTACCCCTCCCCTCCCCCCTTCCTCTCCCCCCTTACCTCCAACCCTCTCCCCTCCCCCTTCCCCTTCCCCCCAAAAAAAAACCTCACCCACCCAATTCCTACTTACTTGGCGTGACCCGAGTAAGTATCACCAGCGAAGGAGTGCCTCACGTTGACCTTGACCTTGATCTCGGCGTGGGTCAGGTCACCAGTGTGGTTGGAGGCCTGCAGTGAGGTCAGGTGGTAGCGGAAGTCTCTCCACCCGTTGACCTTGGGAGAATAAGTGTGAAAGTCTGCACCTGACTGACCTTAAAATTGAATCTCACTCCGAAGAAAGAAAATTATATTACTATGATATTTTTTTGCAACATAGTGATAAAACGGATACTTTGGAATGATGAATAATGTATTATGATGATAAGGATGAATAAGGATGAATAATGTATGATAATAATAGATAAATGTATAATAAGAATGATACTACTACTACTACTACTAATAATGCAAATACTACTACTACTACTACTAACTTCAAATAACAATAAAAAACACAATACCTAGTTACTCTACACATATTTTAAACATAACACCCAGACAGGAATAGAATCAGACTAGCAAGGTCAGTCCAGATCAATATACTTACATATCCTATTTGATCCGTGTACACTTTCTTATAGGCACTGTCAGGTAGGTTCCAGTGGCTCTTCATGTACACTGTCACGTTGGCTGATCCTTCCACTGGCATGTAGGTAAGGAAAAAGGCGCCAAATTTGCCTCCTATTGCACCCTCGCTAGCTACAGTGAAGAAGGGAAGCTCCACCAGCACCTGTAGGAATGATTTTGTACCTGTGTGTTAATTAGTGTTTACCTGTTTTTGGGTAGAGTAAATACCTGGAAAGAAGGTTTTGGTAATTATTTTTTTTACTGTACCTGTGTGTTATAATTGATTTTGATTTGTGTACCTGTATAAAAGGTGTTGGTAATGATATTTTTTTGTACCTGTGTGTGTTAATTGATGAATAAATAAATAAATTCAATCAATAAATAAATAAATTCAATCAATCAATCAATAAATTCAACCTGTGCCTGTGTGAGTTAATTAATGTTTACCTGTATCACTGTGAGGAAGGGAGTCTCTACTAATTAACTGAAGTGAGGTGATTAGTTTAGTCTACCTGGCGTGTCTATAGGAAGGTGTAGTAATTGAGATGCTAATTAGATTATCTCATTACCTGGATGGAGGGTGTTGATTAAAATGTTTAATTATATATAATAGTCATGTTGTGTTGATGTTAATATTTATGTTAATTTATTGAAACGCTTTACAATTTTAAATATGTAATTCTCAAAACGCTCAGTCGAAAATATATAAAAAACACAAGTAATTAAAAACCTAAAAGGAAATCATATAAGCTAAAACAAAACATATTTAAAAAAAACAATGACCTAAAAGAACAATAAATGCCATAATAATAAATGACAGAAAGTCGAGAAAAGATAAGATAAAACTGAGCTTCAATATAAAAACTAAACACATGAAAGGTAAAAATTTTAAAAAGACTTAAGTTAAAACGTTAAAATGACTGACTCTTTTCTTACGTGTAAAGGTTTTCTTCCTACACCTCAAGGTCATTGCAACTCAAACCGGTTCAACGACATTAATACCAAAAAAAATATATATAAACTGATGCTTGGACTTTTAATTTTCTTTTTCTTTTTCTTCTTCTATCTAGTTCATTCTAGTTTATTCAACGTGGTTAATATTTATTCATTTGTATAACTTATAGTATTATACAGCCTTGATCTGACTGCCTCTTACGGAGTGAATGTAGAATGAATAAATATTAATGATGAATTCAGAGATAGAGAGAGCAAAAAAAAAGTAAGAGTAAGCAAATAAAGTATGAGAGAAAGTAAAAACCAGGCGTACAGAGAGACAGTTTTATCAACACACACATACACACACACACACACACACACACACACACACACACACACACACACACACACACACACACAGAGGAATAAAGACACACAAACAAACACAAACATAAACAAAGCAAGGGGAAAGGTTAAAGGGTTGACACACATACAAACAAACAAACAAACACACAGAGACACAAACAAACACAAACAATAGCAACAATACTATATATATATAAAAAAATAAAGTTAAAGGTGCTAACATACATACAAACAAACAAATATTTAACAAACACATTTACACAAAAGACGACGAAATAGATACAGATAAAATAAAATAAAATAAAATAAAATAAATAAATAAATAAAAACAGATTAAAAAGTGCTATCACACCCACCTCAAACCTGGGCGCGAAGTACTTAGTGATGTAGAATGGATGGTAATGCACTTGGTTCCCGGCCACCACCTTTACCCTCCACCAGCCGCCCTTAGGGAGGCCTGGCGAGCCCATCTTGAGTCCAACGATGCCTGGGTGGAGGAAGGCAACGTGAGGGGGAGGAAGGGGAGGGTGGGGCAGGTGGAAGGATGTGGAGAATGGGGATGTGTGTTGTTGGGTTATGGTAGACTATTGACTGTGTTGTTTATGTGTGTGTATGTGTGTGTGTGTGTGTGTGTGTGTGTGTGGTATGACTTGACAGGTATTTAAGTAGTGAAATCTTGTCTTACCTGTACTGGGGAAGCGAGACAGCCACCGCTTCACTACAAAACCATCAGTATCCTGTAAGATGATGTGGCTTAGTAATACTTTCTCTCTCTCTCTCTCTCTCTCTCTCTCTCTCTCTCTCTCTCTCTCTCTCTCTCTCTCTCTCTCTCTCTCTCTCTCATACATAATACAAAAAATACACTTTCAGTAACACTCTTTAACATACATATATACGTACACCAATATATAATACAGTATTGCAGTTCCATGTGCGTAACTTACCAAAATGTACACATGAACGGGTCCTTGGTACGGCCTCATGTCTGTACGAAGCAACACTATACGAAACTCAACTGTAGGAAGAAGAAGAAGAAGAAGAAGAAGAAGAAGAAGAAGAAGAAGAAGAAGATAAGTGTTACATAATTATACAGTGTTGCTATGTATGTATTATGTGTATTTTCCATCATTTTTATTATTTGTTATGTATTATTTATCATTAATATTTGTTTATATATATTTGATATTTGCATACAATCTATCTGTGCTGCCTATATATTATTTTTCTATTTCGTTTAGTGTTTATCTGTCTACTTATACTTTTTTTTTATAAAGTTATCATATCTCTATACAAATAAATAAATAAATAAATAGAAGGAGCAGACTATACATACATTATACATACTCATATTCACCTTTTTTCAACCTAACACTGAATTCTCATCCAAAAACACCTTAATTAACATATACATTCACCTTTCTACACCTGAAACACCTCGTATACTCACTCCTCTGTCCCGCCCGTATAGACAGGACGTGACATCTGTACAAGCATGGTGAGGAAGCGACTCGTGGCTGCAACGTGCGTGGTGTTGCTGAACAGAACCTGAGACCCAATCTTGCCCTCTACCTTCAGCTTCAACCCCTCGCCTCCACTGGCTGATGCAATGTCCTCTGGTGCCTGGGTGGTGGAAAGGAGGATGCGTTAGGGAGTGTATAGTTTATGGGTGATGATAAATGGTTGTGGTGTTTGTAAAGGAAGTTATGGAGTTTATGGGTGATGATATTCGAGTTTGTGGTGTTTAGATGTGAAAAAAATTGAGATTGTGTGAGTTTGGATGTGAAAAAGTTGAGATTGTGGAGTTTATAGGTGGAAAAAAATTTGATTATTGATATTAAAAGGGAAAAAAATTGTTAGAGATATATACATAACGAAGATGAGAAGTAATTTTTGTTTTTAGATTTTTGTTTTTAGCGAAGTTGATATTTTACTTTTAGTTGAATTTTTAACTATTATTTTTACATGGAAAATAATCTAGCTAAGAGCTGAAGAAATAAAAATAATAGATAAATAATTGATGATATAAATAGTAGTCTTTCAGGAATTGGTTAAAAAAATATGATTCAAAAATATATGCGAAGAATGTTTATATTTTGTTCTGTAAACGTGCATTCAAGTATTTATTTATTTATTATTTTTTTTATTTAATTATTTTTCATTGTTGCAAGTCACGTTTATCTACACAGTAATTCTTTTGTTTTATATTTTTTTCGTCTTGCTTTTGTTTTGCATGAAAGTTGTTTTTGCAATATATTTTCTCCTTCCTTCCTTCCTTCCTTCCTTCCTTCCTTCCTTCCTTCCTTCCTTCCTTCCTTCTTTATTTACTTTCCTTCTCTATCTCTGACCTTCACTATAACAATCACATTCTATTTGCTTATACATTATAATATATTCTGATATATTATTATTATTATTATTATTTTTATTTTGGTATTTAATTAACTATTCATTCAGTTTATTTAGAGTATCTTATTATTATTATTATTATCTGTTAATCATCTTTATTCTCTCTCTCTCTCTCTCTCTCTCTCTCTCTCTCTCTCTCTCTCTCTCTCTCTCTCTCTCTCTCTCTCTCTCTCTCTCTCTCTCTCTCTCTCTCTCTCTCTCTCTCTCTCTCTCTCTCTCTCTCTCTCTCTCTCTAGGTCAACCAGGATATCTGTGTCACGATTCGTAAACAAGGCAGAACATTTTTTCTGACCACAACGTTGATTCAGCAAAATGGTGTGTGTAAGGCATGAGAGAGAGCGAGAGAGCGAGAGAGCGAGAGAGAGAGAGAGAGAGAGAGAGAGAGAGAGAGAGAGAGAGAGAGAGAGAGAGAGAGAGAGAGAGAGAGAGAGAGAGAGAGAGAGAGAGAGAGAGAATGGATATTAGATTCGTTATCATCTTTAAGCTTGGAAGTAGAGCAGTAGAACAGAGGCTAATATCTCTCTCTCTCTCTCTCTCTCTCTCTCTCTCTCTCTCTCTCTCTCTCTCTCTCTCTCTCTCTCTCTCTCTCTCTCTCTCTCTCTCTCTCTCTCTCTCTCTCTTTATCTATCTATCTATCTATCTATCTATCTATCTCTTGAAAATACCACACACACACACACACACCCTCTCCCCCCTACACACCTCTCCCTCCAATACATACATACACACTTTCCTCAACACAAACACACACCTCCCCAACACACACACACACACACACACACCCCTTCCTCCCCCACTACAGACCTTCATAATGAGAGTTTTCGTCTCCCCGAAGCGTAGCCGGTGGATTGCTTGAGCCATCTGTCGATCATGCACGGTGGAGAGAGCTGCAACAACATCAATCTCCTCTGCCAGTCTCTCCTTCCCTTGCAAGACCCCGACCACGACACGGTAAACAGAACCGGGACGTACCATTGTAGGAGCCACCACGAAGTAGGACCTGGTGGAGGAGGGGAAGGAGGAGCAAGGTGTTATGTTATTAGGTTAGGTTAGGTTAGGTTAGGTTAGGTTAGGTTAGGTTAGGTTAGGTTAGGTTAGGTTAGGTTAGGTTAGGTTAGGTTAGGTTAGGTTAGGTTAGGTTAGTATACTATAGTTATTTCTGTGTGTGTGGTTTATAGTAGTGGTAAGTGACTGGTTTTTTTTTTAGGGTGAAATTAAATATAAGTTAGTCAAGTGTAGATTAAATGAACGCTATATGATGTTTTTTTTTAGATATATTAACATTAGTCAGTCCGTCAGTCAGTTACGTGAGATTTATAACAGTACTAAGTGACTGTCTGTATTTGGGAGACCTAAACATCAGTCAGTCAATGAACCAGTCAAGTGTTTTCTGCAAGACTAACTTCATATGGATGACTGGATATAGACTGTACAGGTGGAGAATATTAACTGTTTATATCAAGACAAGTATAGCGTGTTAGGGTCACGTGGGGTTATCTAACAACACCTCATAATATTTTCTCTTATGTGTAAGTTATATACATTATTAATAACAGGATACAGATAGGATTAGATATAATATACACGTACGACTTCTACTACCTTACCTGTCCGTGTTACCTGAATAATCACACACATACACATATACACACACACATGTACGTATCCATTACCCATGCAAGGAAAAACAATAGCGAGTGCAATGCGACAAGTTTTTTTTTCTTTTTCTCATTCTTCTTTTGCTTTTACCTGTGACATTAATCTAAGAGCGAACAGATGTGATACAAGTACGTGCAATGGCCTTTCATTTTCTTTATTTTTTTTTCTTGAGTTGTTCATATTGGCAGAAAATCGTCCACGTCATTGACAGACTCACAAAAAACAAAAACGAATAAGAATAATAATAAGAGAGAGAGAGAGAGAGATATAAAGAGATAGAGAGAGAGTAGGACATATGCAATTTCTACAAAGAGCCGTAAGTCTATCTGTCTATCTATCTATCTATCTATCTAAAAATTGAATCGTTTATCTATCGAGTGATCTTATAAAGCTTCCTTACTTTTCTGTTATCTCTCTTATCAATAGCACAGGTGTAGAAGGTGACCTATTGTATACCTTTTTAATTAACGTGATAGGAAGAGAAGGACGGAAATAAGAATACAAAAATAGGTGAAGTATTAGTAGAGGGAATCAAAATATACTTCTTAATCATTATATATATTTGCGTTTGATGTTTTTTTTTCTATTATTTTTTTGGTTTAAGGAAGATAAGAAGGAAGGGATGTAAATAGTAATATAAATAATAGAAGGTGAGGTATATTAGTAGAGGATATCAAAATAAATATCTTAATCATTATATATTTGCGCTTACCGATGCTCTTTTTTTCTTTCTATTTTAGGAAGGAAAAGAAAAAAAGAGGATGATGAATGTAAATAAAAAATAAAAATAAAAGAACAGAAGACTTATCGATGTTCAGTGGTTTAAATTTAACGGAAAACATAACCGCGTAATTATTTCTGGTTCAAGGAGGAAAGGGAATAGAGAAGGACGAATATAAATAAATAAAAACAAAAATAACATATATATAAAACAAAAAATAAAAGAACAATAGGTTTTTCTCTCATCTTTTTTCTCTTAGTGGTTTTAAATTGGTCGAAGCGTATTTCTTTAACTGTGCGCAAGGCAAGCAGGGATCAGGTTGAAGGAGGCGCCAAGAGGGTAGAGGGAGGATGGGTGAGGGGAGAGGTTAGACGCCTGTTCTTGAGTTTACAGAGCAAGAAGGATATCAGTTTTTCACCCCCTGCGTTGGCCTTTGCAAGTATGTAGTGTGGCGCCAACACACCTGCACACACTACCACACGCACACACTAACACACACAGGTATACAGTTGTTTCTACTACGCATAAACACACGCAACCACCACCACCACCACCACCACACGCAGTAATATTTTGTTTTTCTTCTATCGCTTTCTCTTGATCTCTCTCTTGTATATGTTTGGTTCAGATGCATAATGACTGACTGACTGAATGAATGAATGACTAACTAACTGATTAACTGACTGACTGACTAACTGACTGACTGACTGAATGAATGAATGACTAACTAACTGATTAACTGACTGACTGACTAACTGACTGACTGACTGAATGAATGAATGACTAACTAACTGATTAACTGACTGACTGACTAACTGACTGACTGACTGAATGAATGAATGACTAACTAACTGATTAACTGACTGACTGACTAACTGACTGACTGACTGAATGAATGAATGACTAACTAACTGATTGACTGACTGACTGACTAACTGACTGACTGACTGAATGAATGAATGACTAACTAACTGATTAACTGACTGACTGACTAACTGACTGACTGACTGAATGAATGAATGACTAACTAACTGATTAACTGACTGACTGACTAACTGACTGACTTACTGATTGAATGAATAAGTTACTGAATGCCTAAATGAATAAGTAATCAACTGACTGACTGACTGACTGACTGACTGACTGACTGCCTGAATGAATGAGTACGAGTGGCCTTCAGTAAAGGTCAAACTATGCTAGCTAGGACATTTGCAGGTACATTGCAAATCAACAACACAATACCACAAAAAAAAACAAAAAAAATATGCAACTTGCTGGCGACAGATAAACAAGAAGAACAAGATGAACAAGATGAACATAACCCAACTGTTCTTCATAAGGCCCTTGGATGGAGTTAATTTAATATTCCCTTGTTGTTTGTTCTTCACTCCCCTAACTAACTAACTTAACTAACTGTTCAGGATAACTTAATTTGCATCCTGTTGGGGTGAAGTATTTTTTTGTTATTGTTATTTTTTTTTTTTATGGTAAGTAGAGTCTTGTTGTGGTCTGTCTGTGTAAGTTGCAATGTTTTAAATTCTATGTTTTGGATTAAATATTTCTATTATATTCTATTTTTCTTATTATCATTCTTCCTCCTCCATCTAATCCTCCTTCTTCTATTATAATTATCACTACTATAACTACTACTACTACTACTACTCTTTTTCTCTTCCTCATCCTTGAACTACATTTAATTCTCAAACCACCACTTTAACTACTACTACTACAATTACTTTTTTCCTCTTCCTGTTCCTCCTCTTACTATAATTACTTCTCAATCCACCACCACCACCACCACCACCACCACCACCACCACCACCACCATAGGTAGTCTCCAAGGCCTAACTAGTGACTGTCTAAATGTAACAACAATAAAAAGCAAAACAAGACATAGGAAGTAGGAACCCTAAGCTTAAAAGTCCTATATTGTGACCCCAAAAGATAGGATACACTCTAGGACTCTCCCCTCAAAATATAGGACATCAGGATATATTAAAATAAACTTGGAGTATTGAATTAAGTCAGTGGTTCTTAAACTAGAGGTAATTTAGCCTCTGTGGGTGATATAACAATTTTTCGTGGGTAATGGAAGGTAAAATATATGTAGTGTTTTGATATAACCTTATACATCAATATTGACATAATTTTGTGCAAGGGGTAACACGCCTAATGTGTCATGTTGAATTGGGTAACAAGATGAACAAGATTAGGAATTAAAGGAAGGAAAGGTATGAGAAAGAAGGAGAATTTTATATTATATCTCCTTCCTTATTGATAGCTCATTTTTTATTCTCATTTCACAACATTTCAACAACAACAAACCCAATTATCTTCCTTTATTACCGACTACATCACAGAGAACGTGCTGTCAACAAGTAAACACGTTCTCCCTTACTGATAACTAGATCGAGAGGTAACAAGATAGATAGATAGATAGATCAAAGGAGTTTTTTTTTTTACACTCACTGACACCTTAATTTAATCACTAGGTAAGTTCACAGAGGCTCTTTGTTCTTCTTTTTCCCGCGCTTTTTAACCTTTCACCTCGGCCATGGTAAAGGTACGGAAGCGAGAGAGAGAGAGTGAGAAAAAAGAGAGAAAAAAGAAAGAGAGAAAGAGAGAGAGAGAGAGACTACCGAATTACTAAGAGTGAAAAAAAGTTAAAGAAATATAAATGTAAATGGGATTTTATTTTAGTAAATGACTTTCAGAAAATATATAGAGAAAGAAATAAGAAAAATATGCTGCTAGAAGTATTAGTATTAGTATTATAATAGTAGTAGTAGTAGTAGTAGTAGTATAGTAGTAGTAGTAGTAGTAGTAGTAGTAGTAGTAGTATAGTAGTAGTAGTAGTAGTAGTAGTAGTAGTAGTAGTAATAGGAGTCCTAGCACCATTATTATCATCACTATCATCATCATCATCATCAGCATTACTATAAATACTTAAACCACCGTTAGTACACTTAATCTATAAACGCTTTGAACCTTTCCTCTTCAGTTACCCTTCCCTTACCTTTTTGTGAATCAGCTATTATTATATTACCTCCATGCAAATACCTCCAACTTAACCCCCAACCCCCCCAACCCCCTCCCAACCCCCAATACCCTCCCCAATTCCCTCTTTTTACTCCCAACACCAATCCCTTCCCCCAACACTCTTCCCCCAACCCCCAATACCCTCCCCCAATCCTCAACATCCTCCCCAACTTCCTCCCCAACCCCCCCACCTTCTTCAACTGGCTATTTTGCTCTATCAAGGTTGTGTGTGTGTGTGTGTGTGTGTGTGTGTGTGTGTGTGTGTGTGTGTGTGTGTGTGTGTGTGTGTGTGTGTTAGACTTTATCTCCCCCCCCTCTCTCTCTCTCTCTCTCTCTCTCCTCTCTCTCTCTCTCTCTCTCTCTCTCTCTCTCTAATCCTATGAACACGAACAAGAATACAAAAAAAAACTATAATAATAAATAAATACACAACGAAAAGGTGAAGACGAAACAAAATAAATAAATATAGAAAATAAAAAAATAGAAAAAGACAAGAAAAAAAAAATAAATAAATAAACACACAAAGGCAGATGAACACGAAACAAACAAACAATAAATAATAATAATACTAGAAAAGAAGATGAGAGAGAGAAAGATAAGATCGTGAGAGAGAGAGAGAGGGAAAAAAAAATATTACATCACCACCACCACCACCACCACCACCACCACCACCACCACCACCACCTAAGGGATTCCAAGTCTCCTTCTGGTCATCTTTCTTACGCACGATCTTGTTCTTTGTGTTGTCTTAAGAGTAAGCGAGTCATGCCCTGAGTGTGTGTGTGCGTGCGTGTGTGTGTGTGTGTGTGTGTGCGTGTGTGTGTATATGTGTGTTTTATAATCCTCTAGCTAAACTATACGTATCTATACATAGCTTTGTTCTCTCCGTCTATAGAAACCAAGCCTTTGTTTGTTTTATTTGTGTTCCGCAGATAGGCACGCAACACGATTTTCTTTTGTTATTTTTTCAATGTTTTTTTTGTATTTCACTTTTATTTCTGTGTGGTGGTGTTTGGGGAAAGAGAGAAAGAGATAGAGAGATAGAGATAGAGATAGAGATAGAGATAGAGATAGAGAGTAGAGATAGAGATAGAGATAGAGATAGAGATAGAGATAGAGATAGAGATAGAGATAGAGATAGAGATAGAGATAGAGAGAGACAAAACATCTATCTATCTATCTTTCGTTTCTCTATTCAAGTTCATATTTTTTCATTTCTATTTATATATTTTTTTTTTCACAATCACAAACACCTAATTCAAGGCTACAAGACATTTTATTTAATTATTATTTATTTACTACAACATTTTTACCTCCTTTTTGTTGAAGTAATTTGATAATAACTAAATAATTTCCACAAGAACAAAGTGTAAACAGATTATTAAAGTTGTAATTTATAACTTAATATCAAAGTTATTTTCATTTGTAGCCTAGGCGATGGTAATTATTGTCTCTCTCTCTCTCTCTCTCTCTCTCTCTCTCTCTCTCTCTCTCTCTCTCTCTCTCTCTCTCTCTCTCTCTCTCTCTCTCTCTCTCTCTCGCCTAAACAAACACCTAACTCACTATTACACAAGAAAACATTCCACAAAGACATAATAAAAAAAATAATTTATACCCCATCATCATTAATACATAACTCTGTAACTTCATCTTCAATCATGTTTCAAATACACGAAAAAATTATAATTGAGTATATTTTCTTTATATTCTTGTTGCATCGTTGGAGAAGGAGGAGGAGGAGGATGAGGAGGAGGAAGAGGAGGAGGAGGAGGAGGAGGAGGAGGAGGAGGAGGAGGAGGATCAGGAGGAGGAGGAGGAAAGGATAATATAAATGAGAAGGAGAATAATATGTATTTCTATGTATATTATATTATTAAAGAAGGAAGAAGAGGAAGAGGGAGGAAGAGGAAGAGGAAGAGGAAGAGGGAGGAAGAGGAAGAGGAAGAGGAAGAGGAAGAGGAGGAGGAGGAAATAGGAAGGAAGAGGTAGGAAGAGGAAGAGGAAGAGGAAGAGGAAGGAAGAGGAAATAGGAAGAGGAAGGAAGAGGAAGAGGAAGAGGAAGAGGAAGAAGAAGAAGATATAACATAAGGAAGGAAGAGAATGACAAATATTTCCTTGTATATACATTACTATGGAAGGAAGGAAGGAAGATGTTATATATAGGAAGTAAGAGGATAATAATAACTATATAATTCCTTCTTCCTGTGAGGGGTAGGTAAGGTCAGTGAACGTAAGGAAGAGGAAGAGGAAGAGGAAGAGGAGGAGGAGGAGGAGGAGGAGGAGGAGGAGGAGGAGGAGGGAGGAATGACAAAGATATACTCTATTTAATAACACACACACGTACTCTCCTGTTGCTTAGTAATTC
>JAPQNM010000029.1:444692-457192 GCA_029783475.1 Metacarcinus magister | reverse complement strand
GTTAGGTTAGGTTAGGTTAGGTTAGGTTAGGTATGGTTAGGTTAGGTTAGGTTAGGTTAGGTTAGGTTAGGTTAGGTAGGGTTAGGTAAGGTTAGGTTAGGTAGGGTTAGGTAAGGTTAGGTTAGGTAGGGTTAGGTTAGGTTAGGTTAGGTTAGGTTAGGTTAGGTTAGGTTAGGTTAGGATAGGTAAGGTAAGGTAAGGTGATCCAATTAAGCTTTTACCCAGTTTATAGTCTAATTATAATCCCTTTAAAGGTGTCATTAGGTGAAGAGGCAGAGTGGGAATGACATAATGATAATGACAATGATGATGATGATGATGAATATGTTTGTTAGTATGTAAGAGTTAATTATGTTAGAGTTATTTTATATAGTTATTAGTGTTCCATTCCTCCTTAATGACACGGGTCTAATTAGCAGATCAACGTTGTTAATACACCACACAACACCGTAATTAACATCACGCATAACGCATCACCACACACACACATCACCACACACACACATCACTACACACATCACTAGTTCATCACCACTACACACACAAGACAACACCATAACACAACATAACATAACATAACACATATATAAATCACTATGACATCACTACCACATCACCACCACACTAAGTCACCACCACACTGTCATCACCACCACCACACTAAGTCATCACCACCACTTTCACCACCACCACCACATCAATAAATCACTATGACACCACTACCACATCACTACCAAATCACCACAACACCACTACTAAGTCATCACCACCACACTACCTCATCACCACTTCGTCATCACCACCAATGTGTTCAGTGTGGTATCTACTGAGTAACTGACAGGGCAAGGTTGACCACCACCAACACCACCACCACCACCTCCTCCTCCTCCTCCTCTTCCACCCACTCCACCCCTCCTCCCCTAATCCTCCTCCTTCCTCCGACTACCCACCCTAACTACCTCCCTCTAACTACTACCTCCACCTCCTAAAACTGCTATTTATTGTCCATCATTTATCTTTGTCATTCATAATTTTATCGTATGTTTCTTCTCTCTCTCTCTCTGTGTTTCTCTTTTTTCTCTCTCTATCCTTCTCATCTGCTCCTCCCATCTTCTCTCCTGGCCCTGACCCTTCTCTGTCTCTGTCTCTCTCTCTCTCTCTCTCTCTCTCTCTTCTCTCTCTCTCTCTCTTTCTCTCTCTCTCTCTCTCTCTCTCTCTCTCTCTCTCTCTCTCTCTCTCTCTCTCTCTCTCTCTCTCTCTCTCTCTCTATCTATCTATCTATCTATCTATCTATCTATCTATCTATCTATCTATCTATCTATATATATATATATATATATATATATATATATATATATATTTATTATTTATTTTTGAGTGTAATTTTGAGTTTATTTTTGAGTTTATTTATTTATTATTATTCTTTAGTACTCCTCACTTCTCTCCTTTTTCTTTTATCTTTTATATCTTCTATTCTTTTCTCCTCCTCCTCCTCCTCCTCCTCCTCCTCCTCCTCCTCCTCCTCCTCCTCCTAATATAATCTTGTCTGTGCCCTTTATATTTACCGATTGTGTGTGTGTGTGTGTGTGTGTGTGTGTGTGTGTGTGTGTGTGTGTGTGTGTGTGTGTGTGTGTGTGTGTGTGTGTGTGTGTGTGTGTGTGTGCAAAATATTCATCAAGAACTTGTTTTTATTTGTATATGTTATAACTGTGTGCAGAAGTATGTGTGTGTGTGTGTGTGTGTGTGTGTGTGTGTGTGTGTGTGTGTGTGTGTGTGTGTGTGTGTGTGTCTGTGTCTGTGTGTGTGAGTTATACATCAAGAAGAGAATACCTACACATATACGCACACACAAATGAAAGAATATTGCTACTATCTATTACTATTTTTATTTCTATTTTTATTTCTATTTTTATTTATTTATTTTTATTTAATGACCTTGAGAACTTTAAATAAAATAAAACAGTCACATTAAACGATCATATGTCTGTTAAGTCAATTTCTTTAGTACTAACAAAGCAAAATTTAGCCTTAACTCTTGATATTTATGAGAGAGAGAGAGAGAGAGAGAGAGAGAGAGAGAGAGAGAGAGAGAGAGAGAGAGAGAGAGAGAGAGAGAGAGAGAGAGAGAGAGAGAGAGAGAGAGAGAGAATCAAACTACAAAAAAAACAAATTATATAGATATCTAACATTCAACATTTATCTCTATCATTAATTTCTCTCTCTCCTTCCACATTATGATTCCAATTAACTTGACGTGGCGCCTCAGAAGGGGATGCGTGACGTCATAGGAGGCAACACGTGGTTTTTTTTGTTTACTAATATAACCAGCTTCACCTGTACACGTGGTCACCTAACTAGATATATTGCGTGCAGCTTCCTGAAAAAAGATTTATATTTGAGTGTATATTTGAGTGTATTTGGGTGTTTTTTTGAGTTTTTTTTGAGTTTATTTTTGAGTTTATTTTTGAGTTTATTTTTGAGTTTATTTTTTAGTGTATTTTTGAGTTTATTTTTGAGTGTTTTTTTAGTTTATTTTTGAGTGTATTTTTGAGTTTATTTTTGAGTTTATGTTTGAGTTTATTTTTAGTTTATTTTCGAGTTTATTTTTGAGGGTTTTTTTGAATTTATTTTTGAGTTTTTTTTTGAGTTTATTTTTGAGTGTATTTTTGAGTTTATTTTTGAGTTTATTTTTGAGTGTATTTTTGAGTTTATTTTTGAGTGTATTTTTGAGTTTATTTTTGAGTTTATTTTTGAGTGTATTTTTGAGTTTATTTTTGAGTGTATTTTTGAGTTTATTTTTGAGTTTATTTTTTAGTGTATTTTTGAGTGTATTTTTGAGTTTATTTTTGAGTTTATTTTTGAGTGTATTTTTGAGTGTATTTTTGAGTTTATTTTTGAGTTTATTTTGAGTTTAGTGTGTGTGTGTGTGTGTGTGTGTGTGTGTGTGTGTGTGTGTGTGTGTGTGTGTGTGTGTGTGTGTGTGTGTGTGTGTGTGTGTGTGTGTGTGTGTGTGTGTGTGTGTGTGTGTGTGTGTGTGTGAAGGTCAGACGACGTGAATGAACATAATAAGTGCCAAGGGTGCGCTCTCTCTCTCTCTCTCTCTCTCTCTCTCTCTCTCTCTCTCTCTCTCTCTCTCTCTCTCTCTCTCTCTCTCTCTCTCTCTCTCTCTCTCTCTCTCTCTCTCTCTCTCTCTCTCAGGTATCGAATGGAGTTTATTTTTATTTGTGTGTAATCATAGAGAAGGAGAAGGAGGGAGGGAGGGAGGGAGGGAGGGAAGGAGAAGGAGGGAGGGAGGGAGGGAGGGAGGGTCCTATGGGATTAAGGTAGTGACCCTCTTTGCCCTTGGTGTCCAGGAAGCAGTGGAGGCGATGGTACAATTCCATGTTTTGCACTCGTTTTATTTATTATTTTTTCTTTCTTTAATTCTTTCTCTCATGTTATTTGCATTGTCTGTCTATCTGTCTGTCTGTCTGTCTGTCTGTCTGTCTCTGTCTGTCTGTTAATATATACAAGAGTGACATTTGTTTTAACTTGTCATCGCTTTGCATTCAACCCATTATTATTTTTTTTTGAATTCATTTATTTTATTTTAATTTATTTTGTGTGTTTGCAAACTTGAATTAAATCTTGAGAACTTGTTGTGTGTCGCGGTGTTTTTTATGAGGAGGAGGAGGAGAGGAGGAGGAGGAGGAGGAGGAGGAGGTTGTTGGTTATAAAGTTTGTTCAGAGTTAAGTTGAGACGAGTTATCGATTCTCCTTAAAGCGACATCTATCAGGAACTTTCCAAACTAAGGTTAAAATAGTAATGTGTATCTGAGTTGTATATAAGTTTAGTATTAATTTATAATGTTTGTTTAATTTGGGTTTGAAAAAAAAATTGATGGTAAGTTTAGATATGAATAACTCGGTTTTTTTTGTATAATTTAATATTGGTTTTAGAAATTAGATGTTAAGTTTAGGTAAGAATAATTCGTTTTTTTATTTATTTTAAGAGATACTGTGTTAATTATTAAAGAAGGTTTTTGAAAATATTGAAATGTTAAGAAAATTCACACTAGATCCTTACTCTTATAGCAAACATCTCACTATCTATTTTTTTTTATATATATAGAAAACGTATATTTATAAAAGTAATACATCAGAGTCAGCTGATAAGAATATTTTTTTTAATATTGATAACTATATTCCATTTTTCATCTGTGTGTGTGTGTGTGTGTGTGTGTGTGTGTGTGTGTGTGTGTGTGTGTGTGTGTGTGTAATCTTCTTAAGGGTGCTTGAGGTGTAGGGAAGGTGGGGTGTAAGGGGGGGTGGGGGACTTGGACTTGTGTGTGGGGGGGGGGGGGAGAATAATGGTATTGTTATTGTTATTGTTATTGTTGTTGTTGTTGTTGTGGTGATGGTGGTGGTGGTCGTCATTGCATTTCTAGTAGTAGTAGTAGTAGTAGTAGTAGTAGTAGTAGTAGTAGTAGTAGTAGTAGTAGTAGTAGTAGTAGTAGTAGTAATAGTAAAATAAGTAGCAATGGCGATAGTAATAGTATATTTTATTTATTTATTTTTTTAATTTACGTATTTTTGTTGTCCCTTAGCCAGTAATCTTGTAATATAAAAAGAAAAAAAATAATAATAGGAGAAGGAGGAAGAGGAGGAGGAGGAGGAGGAGGAAGAGGAGGAGGAGGATGAGGATGAGGACAACGAGTAAGATAACAAAAAACACACAAATTCATCATTGGAAAAACCTACAACAATATATATTCAATCTTACCTACACAATAACATCCAATCTTCATCAATAACACCTGATTGCATCCCAGGTAACACATAGAACCTTCCCTCACCTGCTCTTACATTACACAGGTGACAAGCGGGACACAGGTGCAGTAATAACTATGTATCTATATGTATGTACCTGTGTATTCCAACTTAAACTTATTATTTAACCTAAACCTAACCTTCTCTCACCTGGGCTTAAATTACACAGGTGACAAGGGACCCAGGTGTGGTAATTACTATGTATTTACCTGTATATTTAAACTAAACTTATTATCTATACATATGAGAGAGAGAGAGAGAGAGAGAGAGAGAGAGAGAGAGAGAGAGAGAGAGAGAGAGAGAGAGAGAGAGAGAGAGAGAGAGAGAGAGAGAGAGAGAGAGAGAGAGAGAGAGAGAGAGAGATTAAAAACCCTCATTCCTTTAAATCCCTGCTGTCATTTGCAATATTTACGGGATATTAAAGTAGAGATAAGATGAGGAGGAGGAGGAGGAGGAGGAGGAGGAGGAGGAGGAGGAGGAGGAGGAGGAGGAGGAGGTGGAGGAATGTGAAGAGGAAAGGAGAGGATGGGAATACAAATTGAGGGAAAAGTGTGAGAGAAGGAAATAGGAGAGTGGAGGAAGGAGGAGGAAGAGAGGGGGAGGAGGGGAAGAGGAGGAAAGGGAGGGGAGGGGGGGGGAGAAGAGGGATAATAGTCTTGACGTGAGATGGAAGAGAGGGGAAGGACCGCATTGAGAGAGAGAGAGAGAGAGAGAGAGAGAGAGAGAGAGAGAGAGAGAGAGAGAGAGAGAGAGAGAGAGAGAGAGAGAGAGAGAGAGAGAGAGAGAGAGAGAGAGAGAGAGAGAGAGAGAGAGAGAGAGAGAGAGAGAGAGAGAAGCACAGGAGACTAAGATATTAAACAGGGATTTAAGTTATATCTCTCCTCCTCCTCCTTATAGATACAAAAAAATAGACATACAAATGAAAACAATGATCTTAGGATGTGAAAAGAGTTAGCTAGTATCCTTTAGTATCCTTTGGTATCCTATCCTGTAAATATCCTTCATCCAGGGCCAGGCAGTTGAGGATTTCGTGTAAAGATCCTTCTATATATCTGTGTTGCCGGAAGGAAATCTTATTCTGTAAAGGACGTCGTTTTTTAGTCGTAATCTCTGCTGCTCTGACCTCATTAATTTTGTTTTGAAAGACGATATCTGAACCATTAACAATACCTCCTCCTCCTCCTCCTCCTCTTCCTCCTCTTCCTCCTCCTCCTCCTCATCATCATCATCATCATTAGCCTTAACATCCTATAGTTTAATCTTTCTCATCGTTGGTTAGCCCGCGATAAGGTAAGATCTGGGGCCAATTTACTCCTACTTCTCTTTCTACATCCTCTTAATGTTTCGTAACGAGATAATTAAATGTCTTGTTAATGGTGTCAGTTGTAGGTCTTAATTAAGGCTGGTTGTTGGTAGTTGCCATAGTAATTGTGCTTGTTTGTGTTGTTGTTTGAGAGAGAGAGAGAGAGAGAGAGAGAGAGAGAGAGAGAGAGAGAGAGAGAGAGAGAGAGAGAGAGAGAGTAAAAAAAAAAATGTTCTTCGTTTATCTAGATTGCAACACACACACACACACACACACACACACACACACACACACACACACACACACACACACACACATACACACACACACCAATGGTCCTTTCAAAACGTTAGATGCAATTTGAAGATGGAAGGAAGAGTAAAAACCTAAAGAATAACACACATACACACACACACACACACACACACACACACACACACACACACACACACACACACACACACACCTGCAAACGTTCTCTATTTCACCTGTGTTAGCAATTACTCAAACGTTTTTTTCTATTCAGGTAAAACATTTGTGAATCTTCTCTTTTTTTTGCTTGTCGTGTTGGATTTTGTGATATATATGTTTCTCTCTCTCTCTCTCTCTCTCTCTCTCTCTCTCTCTCTCTCTCTCTCTCTCTCTCTCTCTCTCTCTCTCTCTCTCTCTCTCTCTCTCTCTCCTGTCAGCGTCCTTGTCCTACTTACCCCTCTCGTTTCCCCTCAGTGACAACAAGTCTTATTTCCTTCCCTTTACGCTGCTATGATTGATAAGCTTACTTTCATCCTTACTTATTTTCACCTCTCGCACTACACAGCTCCTCTCCCTTGCCTCCCCTTGCCTCCCCTTGTGTACCCTCCCTCTTCCTCTCCCCTTTTCCCCTCGGTCGACGCTCTTGGTTGTCCTAGAGAGCGGTGTGGAAGTCATTCGTTGGGGAGCCTTCGACCGAGCACCATCGCTCCCTCTCCTCCTTTCCTCTGCCTTGTGTGTCTCTCTCTACCTCGCTCACCAGTCTCTCGTGGACTCTGATTAAACCTTGTGTCTCCTGCAGCTGAGGGGAGTGTGTGTGTGTGTGTATATGTGTGTGTGTATGAGTATGTGTGTGTGTGTGGAGGCCTGTTATGGTTATAGTGACGTTTGTGGTTACTAATAGTTTCATTACACAAGCCTTGAGCTGCGTCTAAGTGGCGGTGGACGTGTGTGTGTGTGTGTGTGTGTGTGTGTGTGATGAGTGCCTGGCGATGCTGGACTGTTGCTTAGACTACGTTGGGCTGCGGATGGACGTGGCCGCGTGTCTGTGTCCGTGCCTGAAGGGGTGTGTGTGTCTGTGTTCCTATGGGTTGTGTTTCCCTCTTGGCAACTTCACCGCACCAAAGGCAGTCTCAGTATACTGGTGATTGCTGTTTTATATATCAAGATGCATTGTTCGAGGCAGTGTGTGTGTTGCGTGCAGCGTGTGTTGTGCCGTGGTGGCCCTCCCTGCAGCCACTGTCAGGGTGCCACGGTGCCACCATGCTGAAGGGCCGGGCACAAGGTCTTCACACCTTCAAGATGACTCCACGTGGGGGCTGCCGGGGTGCGTGTGACCAGGGGTGAGGGGTGACACGGCCTCCCTCCACCCACACCCACACCTACACCCACACCCACACCCTTGCGCCTCCAGCTGACACTCAAGGATGGAAGATGATGGTGTGGTGGTGGTGGCGCGAGGAGGAGGTGATGTGAATGTGACCTCAGCCAACTTGAGTGAGTGTGATGTGAACTCGTCCTCGTTGAACACGAGTCGGTGCCTCACAGTGCTGGGGAGTGTGATGGCACATGAGAGGGACGAGACCCTGGCCCGCGTGGAGGTGACGGTGTTGGCGGTGCTGCTGGTGGTGATCCTGGTGTCCAACCTGCTGGTGTTGGTGGCACTGATCCGATCCTCCTTGATCAGGCCCATGTCACGCACCTACTTCTTCATGACACACATCTGCACCGCTGATCTCATGGTGGGACTGTGTAACGTGTTGTCACAGCTGGCCTGGGACCTCACCTTCTACTTCCGGGGTCCTAACTGGCTGTGTAAGAGTGTTAAGTTCCTGCAGGTGATGCCGCTCTACCTGTCTCCGATGCTGCTGGCCTGCCTGGCCTTCGACAGGTACCGGGCTATATCGTGGCGCATCGGCAGCAGACTGTGGTCGTCAGTACGCATGGTGAGCATGGTGTGGGCGCTGTCCGCCGTGCTGGCCCTGCCCCAGGCCTTCCTGTTCTCTAAGAAACGCATGAACGACGGCGAGTATAACTGTTGGGCGGACTTCCCCGAGGAGTGGGGCATCAAGGCGTACGTGGTGTACTTTGTGTGTGCCGCCTTCTTCGGGCCCATGCTGGTCACAGTGTACTGTTACACCTGCATCACGCTCAAGGTGTGGCGCTACTCACGATACAGGCGAGGCTACGTGCCGCTGCGTACCCTGGTGGTGCGGTGGGCGTGCTGCCTGGAGGGTGAGGACATGCCAGGCTCACGGGGCAGCACGGGGCAGGGGTCGTCCATCACCTCAGGGTCGTCCAGCACAGTGAGGGTGGGTCGTGCGCCCATCAAGGTGCACTGCTTCCCTAACGTGCCGCAGCCTCTCTCCCTCGCCAAGATGAAGACCATTAAACTCACCCTCATCATCACCTTCTTCTTCATCGTGTGTCATGCACCTTTCTGCTTCACTCAGCTGTACAGGGCCTTCTCTGCCGCCCCCCCTCCAGGTGGGTCACGCCCCCCCCCCCCCCTCCCTCCACCCCGACACACACCACTACACTTATACACTACACTCTGTACCTGTCTGTATGTATGTATTCATCTCTCTCTCTCTCTCTCTCTCTCTCTCTCTCTCTCTCTCTCTCTCTCTCTCTCTCTCTCTCTCTCTCTCTCTCTCTCTCTCTCTCTCTCTCTCTCTCTCTCTCAATTAAAAGTATTATAACAATTTCACTCCTCCCGCCACAAGTTTCTTTCTTCATATCCAAGACATAAAATGCTTTCACATCTTTTTATACTCATTTTACTCTTTTTTCTTCCCCTTAAAGTATATATTTCGCGGTAAAGAATATATTTCCTGAAGGATATTCCACGAGTTTAGGCAAATTTTGAGGCAGGTGAAGGAACATTAACGTTTGGACCCACTTTTGGCATTAAGTATTTTATTTATTTATTTATTTATTTTTTTCATTTATATTTTGTTTTTATTAAATATATATCATTTTCTCTCAACCTATCCTCCGATTTCACTTTACATTTATTATCGTATATCCTGTTATTAATCTTACGTATATTAACACCTTTTATAGCCTTTTAACATTTATATATGCACGTAATCGTTGACACCTTTCGACTTTCTCTTTTTACATTATCTATAAGCCTTCACACCTTTTCATTTTATCATTTCTATGTATATCAACACCTCTCATATCATTTCAACACTTCAATTTGCATCTAAAACTAACATTTTCATATTCTTTTAACATTAACATTTGCATCTGACAACTCACACATTTCACATTCATTTACCATATCCATTTGTAGCTAAAAATTAACATCTTTTCTATTATTTTAAGATTACTATTTACACCTAATAACATAATCTTTTCATATTCTTTTTAACATTTCTATTTATATCTAAAAAATAACACCTTTCATATTATCTAACAATCCTATTTATACCTAATAATTAACATCTGTAATAGCTATACTTTTAACAACATTTTAACATTACCATTTATATCTAATTAACTAACACCTTTTTCATGTCTCTCCTCTGCCTGTCTTTTTGTCTCCTCTCTCTCTCCCTGCTGCGGTGTTACGGTTGTGATAAGCCAGGTCAAACAAGCCATCCTGTAGCAGTGATCACATTGTTGCTACCGTCTCTACCTTCTTGTGTCAACCCTTGGATCTATCTCTGCTTCTCCGAGAATCTACTCAACCAGATATGTGTATGTATATTGATAGGTGTTGATGTGTTGTGTGTGTGTGTGTATATTTGGTGTATGTTCTAATGTGTATGTATATTGATAGGATGTGTTGATATGTTGTATGTGTATAAGAAGGTGTTGAAGTGATGTTTGTGTATATTTATAGCTATAGGAAGATGTTGTGGTGATGTATGTATGTATATGTGTAGTATGTTCAAGTGTGTATGTATATTGATAGGTAGATTTTCAAGTGTTGTTTTTTATGTGTATATTTATAGGAAGATGCTTAAGATGTTTATAAAAAAGATATTAATGTATGTATGTATATATGGGAAGAAGTTGATGTATGTATGTATGTATGTATGTATGCTTATAGAAAGATATTCAAGATGTTAATATGATGTTTATAAGTCAATTAGCGTCCCTCATCAGCTCTAAGTTCTCTAATTGTCCTGGGAATGTAATTAGTGAAACTTGATAGTTGAGTAATTAGTAGATAATTATAGGGTTTGAAATTAAGGGGAAAATTATGAGTAGTGGAGATGAGTGGGGCTTCTGTGTGTGTGTGTGTGTGTGTGTGTGTGTGTGTGTGTGTGTGTTTTTGTTCGTTCGTGTTTGTGTTGCTGTTAACTTGCCTACCTGCTTACCTGCCTGCCTGTCTGCTTACCTGAATACCTGATTACCTACCTGCCTACCTACCTGCCTGTCTACATACCTGTCTGCCTACCTGATTACCTGATGACCTACCTGCCTACCTACCTGCCTGCCTGTCTGCCTACCTGATTACCTGATGACCTACCTGCTGACCTACCTACCTACCTACCTACCTACCTACTAACCAACACACATTCCCTCCACTCAACAGGGCTGCTTGAGGGGTCGTTTCCGGTCCCGCCAAGCTAAAGAAAACAACAGTATAGGTGACCAAGAACCTGAGGACCACCACCACCACCACCACCACCACCACTACAACAGACGCCGCCGCCTAGAGCAACGCAATAGGCTAAGGTGTTCCCCATACAACAGAAGAGGGATGTATGCCTATAGATACCCCTCAACGCTATCAGATCATTTCCCTAAGAGCAAACCTAGAGAACAGATTGAGTTAGCGATGTTTGGCACTAGTTTATGAGGTTGTGATGAGGTTGTGAGTGTGTGGTGAGTGTGTGGTGAGTGTGGTGAGTGTGTGGTGAGATAAGTGTGATTGTAGTGGTGATTTATCCAACTTTCCCGAGAAGAGTTAAATTATCCTTTTGAAATGTAAAAAGTGGATTCTTAAGATCACAAGGGAGGTAAATTATCCTTTGAATTTTAAAAAGATGTAATTTTAAGACCAAAAGTGAGTTAAATCATCCTTTTGAAATGTAACAAAGTGGATTCTTAAGACTGGAAGGGAGGTATATAAGGTGAAACAGACAGACATTCAAGAGACAACAGAACAACAGAACAACAGATAAAAACACAGAAGGAAATAAGGACAGCTCAGGTAAACAAGAACACGTACAAGAACAAGTACAAGAACAAGAACAGGTACAAGAACAAGGACAAGTACAAGGCCAAGACACTCTACACAGCCTGAAGGAGTTAGCAGGTTGGGAAAGGCAGCGTCAAGGATTAAGAAAAGGATTAACTATACCTTGTGTGGGTTACCGAGACGTGTTAGATTGACTTGCCTTATATTTATACTTCCCTGTGACCTGCATGGGTGACCTGTGTGACCTGGGTGACCTGGGTGACCTTGACTGAGTTTCTCCAGTCTAGGGTCAGGTCAGGTCAGGTCAGGGTTAGGGTAGACGTTCTCTCACTATCGTTCAGCTCAGTTGTATATAGTGTACATTGATTTAAATATATATACTCCTAAGTGTTATGAGTGTATGTTTACCTCAGACCAGGTGTTGTAAGCAGGTGTGGGGTGACAGGTGTGGTGACAGGTGTGGTGACAGGTGTGGTAAGGTATGAGTAGGTTGCCTTGCTGTGAGGTGTGAGGTGTCCCAGTGGTGTCTTGTCTCCCTTCTCGTGTGAGGTTGTGTGAGGTGTTGACTTGGTTAGGTTAGGTTAGGTTAGGTTAGGTTTGGTCAGGTGGAAAAGTGTGGTTGAGAAACTTTTTTTCATATTTTTGTTATTATTTATTCATTTATTTTATTTATTTAATTTGTTTATTTACATATTTATTTATTTTTTAATGGGTTAGGTTTGAAGTTGATGAATGATTTAATGTTTTTCAAAGGGTGTAATTATGCATTTATTGGTTTGTATATTTGGAATGGAATCATGATGTGGATTTTGATTTACTATTGTGTGTGTGTGTGTGTGGTTTCAATATACGTTTAGAGAGAAGTTAAGCTTAAATTTATTTTTGTATATATATATTTTTTTTCTATATCTATTTGGTGTCTTTCTAACGGCTTAAGATCAGAAAGTTGGAAGAAAATAGATCAAAGATTTCTTCACA
>JAPQNM010000029.1:412192-439692 GCA_029783475.1 Metacarcinus magister | reverse complement strand
CTTTGCATTCCCTTGTATCCCCTTGCATTCCCTTGCATCCTCCATCAGCAGGCGAGGCAAGGTCTGAGGTAGTCTTGAGGTCTGCCAGCCACCAGCCCTCGACCTTGGTTCCTTATATACAAACAAGTGACCTTAGTTTTGTGCAGCAGTGACCTTCGACTGGACAGGAATGCGTTGACCTCTGACACTTGGTAGGAGCGTTGAGGACCCGGCTGTACCACTGCTAGGCGTACTCTGGAGGAGGAGGAGGAGGAGGAGGAGGAAGGAGGAAGGAAGGAAGGAAGGAAGGAGAAGGTTAATATGATACACTTACTTAATATAAACAGGTTAATTACATCTATTTTATCCCTCTTATCTCTATCTATCTATCTATCTATCTATCTCTCCTTATGTTTGTCTTGTGGCCAATTAGTTCAACTTCAAGTAATTAGTCTGCAAATTAGAGTTAGTTAAACGGATCTGTATTTCCGTGTAATTCTGTGTAATATGCTTTAACCTTACCTTGAGGAGTCACCACCACCACCACCACCACCACCACTGCTGCTGCTGCTGCTACTGCTCCTCCCCCTCCTCCTGGTCTCTCCTGCCCCACCGTCCCCACAGTCTTGTATACAAACTGGCCTGGAGATAAGAGAAAATTGGATTATAAGAACGAGGAAAAAGAGGACAAATAATGTGTTTCAGTTGTGGTTGTTGTGGTTGTTGTTGTGGTAGTGGTAGTGGTGGTGGTGGTAGTGTATCGTATTATTATTACTTAAAAGAAAGAAAGAAAGAAAGAGAGAAAGAGAGAGAAAGATAATAGAAATCGCAATTAATTCCGTTTCATCGCTAATGGGAAAGTGACTTGCATTTTCCATTACATCTTTCACTCTTCTAAAGTAAAAAACTATTGAGAAACTTTCCACTCTTTCCCATTTATTCTTTTAATTTCTTCTCTGTCTTTCCATCTATCTCTATATCTATCTATCTATCTATCTATCTATCTATCTATACAAACCATTTAGGAGCTGCCTTGTGTAGGTCAACTGTCTCCTTATGTTCTTATGTTCTAAATTAAACACTTATAAAAAACACTCACTATGGAAATTGTTACATAAGGGAATCCAATTTTCTCCTCATCTAAAATGCCTGTAGTGTTAGATGCAAACTGTTACATAAGGGAATCAAACTTTCTTACCTATAATTCCCATGGTATTAGGGTACAGAAGGGACTCTATGCAAACTGTTACATAAGGGAATCCAACTTTCTCCTCACCTATAATGCCGGTAGTGTTAGGAGAGAGGAGTGATCGTCTCTCTAAGTACACGCCAAGGAAGTGTTGGCCGTGGGAGCTGCGGGAGCGTGTTACGACCAAGCTTAAGTCAATGTCTCCAAGCATGAACACAAGCTTACGGTGGTTCCGCAAGGTGATCATAACGCGGCCGTACCTGTTGGAAATTGTTATTGTTATTATTGTTGTTATTGTTGTTGTTATTGTTATTACTATTGTTATTCATGCTATTGTTATCATGGATTCTGTTCATATTTTCTTTTTTTAGGTGTTACTATACTAATTTCTAATCCTGTTGGTTATATTATCATCATTACTACTACTACTACTACTACTACTACTACTACTACTACTACTACTACTACTACTCTTACCTTCTCTCGGATAACTTCTTCCAAATCATAGTTTTGCTACACTCTCTTAGCAGCTGGTTCCTATCTCTCTCCTCTCTCTCTACCTTCTCCTCCTCCCTTCCTCTCCTCCCTTGTAAGAACCTCGGAGGGGATATATCAACACCAGCTTGGGGATGCATAAACTCCCCTGCTTGTGGATGTATAACAGGGCGGTGGTGAGGTGACGCTCTGCTATGCCGGGAGAGAGTTGGAGTGAAGGGTTGACTTAAGAATCCATTGATGTCTTGATTCTGGGTGTTAGTGTGCGTGTGTGTGTGTGTGACTGTTTTAGATGCTGTTATAAATGGGTGTAAGGTGTTTTTGTGGGTATAATTAGGTTTAAGTGGGTGTAAAAAGTGATAATCATATAGGTATTTATAAGGGAAGGAGTGAGGTAGACCAGTATGTGACCTCTTCCTCCTCCTCCTCCTCCTCCTCCTCCAGTACTGTTGTTGTGGCATTGGCGGTAAACCTTGAGGAACACCAGGGTATATATAAGGGCTTCTCTCTCTTCGCCTCAGTCTGTCCTGAGTAGAGGGAGAGGAAGGATGTGAGGCTCGGTGCTCTCTCCTCCTCCTCCTCCTGTTTATACTCCGTCTCCTACTCCTTCTATCATTCCAGCGATTTGATTTTCTTGCTGTTCTTCCTTCCTTCTTCTTCTTATGTCTCCTTTTACGTGTTTTTTTGTTATTTTTTGGCCATAGAGAAGTTGAAACGCTGTCCACCTTGAAAATAATGGAAAATATATTAGTTAAAGGGAGTTAAAAAAAAAATATATATATAATGCAATACGTAAAATGATAAATGTTGTTTTTCTCGCATCTGGTTTAGATTGATATATATTTTTCTTGTCATTATATTATTGTTATTATTATTATTATTATTATTATTATTGTTTTGCTATCTTCGTTTGATACATAGAAGTAATATTCATTAATTAAAAAAAAAAGAGGAAAATGTGATAACTCTTAAAATACAATAAATAATAAAATAAAAAAAGAAAAACAGAAAATATATAATAACAAAAAAATTACATAACTTCCTAGAAACACGAGATAATTAATATACGAACAGAGGAAATAGGAGAATAGGCAATAAAGGACATAAATAGCGATAATCAGAGTACGAAAGATGAAAAAGTGTGACAATAATAAAAAACAAAAAAAATACATAACTTCCTGGAAACACACACACACACACACACACACACACACACACACACACACACACACACACACACACACACACACACACACACACACACATCCTACGAACAGAGGAAATAGGATAATTGGCAATAATTAGAACAACAAATAGGAGATAATAGGGATAATCTGTGTACGAAAGGTGAAAAAGTTTGTTGATTATATACCTGCTAATTAAAACCTGCCATTATGAGTTCCAAGAAGGTGAGTTTGTAAAGTTGAATGACTTCTAAGAATGAGGAAGTGATTAATAGCATGAGTGATCACAGAGGGAGAGAGAGAGAGAGAGAGAGAGAGAGAGGAGAGAGAGAGAGAGAGAGAGAGAGAGAGGGAGAGAGAGAGAGAAAGAAAAAAAAGAGACAGAAACAGGGACACAGAGAGATAAAAAAATAAGAAGAGAGAAAAAAAGAGCAAAAAAAAATATTGAGACGAATAAAAACGAGGAAAAAAAAAAAAAAAAAAAGAGAGAGAGAGAGAAAGTGAGAGAAAATAATAAAGTTAGCTTACAGTAGGGTTGCCAAGGGTATCGAGGCAGTCCACCGTAACCTCCGTGGTGGTGATGGTGAAGTTGACCCCAGAGAGTGAGATGAAGATGGTGGTGAAGTAAGTGTTCCCAGGTCGACCCACAGCGGCTGTCACCTGTCCGTTCACCACAACACCTGTAATTAAGGGTCATTAATCTACGTTATGCTAATTTAATCAAGGTGGGAAGGTAATATATAGAACAAAAGTTACGTAAATGATAAGAAAAAAATATATCAAAACGAGTGTGATTATTTTTTTTGCATATATAGAGGAATTAGATGCAACAAATATAATTATAATAAAAAATAGTTATCTAAATATTATAAAAGAAATCTATATATCAAAAAGGTGACTGTTTACTTTTTTTTTTTTGTATATATATAATGAGAGGAATTAAACTTAACACATATAATTATAATAAAAGAAAGAATATTGCAATTGTTGAAGATTAAAAACAACAACAACAACAACTATATTTAAATTAGAAAAATAAATTAGTGGTGTTATCTGGAAATTTAATATAAGAAACAGTTTTTTTTATCATATTATTATTATTTATATATTTTTAATGTGGTGTGTTTGAGCTCGAGTGAAGGATGTCTGTGGCTGTTATTATGTGACCTCAATGAGAGACTTTAAACAATGGAGCTTTGGTAAGGCGGGAAAACATAGGAATTCACTAGGGAGTCTTAGGACGAATTATTATTATCGTCATTAGTATTATTATTATCATTATTATTATTATTATCATTATTATTATTATCATTATTATTTTTTATCAGTTTTTTATTATTATTATTATTATTATTAAGTGTTATGATATAGTTCAGGTTTTTTCCATATAAATAAATGCTTCGAGACTTGAAATAATCCTTTACACTTAACTTAATATCACAGAACAGATAAAATAAACACAACAAAAATAACAGAACATAACAAAATAGAAGAAGATAAAATAACAAGCTGAAATAACAAGCTAGAATAACAACATAAAATAACAAAATAAAATAACAAAATATAATAACAAGGTACAACTATAAGATCAATAAATCATAAACTATAGAAACGTGTCTGTGTGTTACCTGAGCATATGTGTGTATGTATATGTATATGTATATGTATGTATGTATGTATTACCTGATAGATGGTCGTGAATAATACTGAGTGTGCTGCCTGAGGATGCGTGAATGTCAAAGCAGAACGGAAGAGACATCCCAGGCACCTGCACCACGAAGTGAGGGTCATTGTCACCTGTAGGGGGGGTAGGGGGGAAGAGAGAGAGAGAGAGAGAGAGAGAGAGAGAGAGAGAGAGAGAGAGAGAGAGAGAGAGAGAGAGAGAGAGAGAGAGAGATGAACGTGATAACAGCCTTACTTTTAAATCATATTCTATTTTATTCTCTCCTACTTAACGAATCACAGTGAACAGTTTCGTAAACATAAATGATCAAAGTCCAATAGATTTCATGCTACAGTACTTCCTATGTAATCCTATGTAATCCTATGTAATCCTATGTAATCCTATGTAATCCTATGTAATTTCCTGCTTCCAATCCTATTATCATTTACCTCTTCAATTTACATCATACTTCAACCAGTTATCTTCTTCCTCTTTCACAAACAACAATGCAAAACATTTCAACATATACAAAACACAATATTTTCTCTCACATAACAAAAGGATATTTAAACTCACCAAAGGATATCGAAGTCGGGGAGGACGTATGTATCCTACTATTGAGAGGAGGAGGGAGGGTTTCAGCAATGGCAGAGGGGCTGAGAAGGGCTAGATCCTGTCCCATTAAGCCTCCATGTATTCCAGTCTTAGATTTCTGGTGCCTGGACGCTGATTTAAGCCCCGGGTGTGTCTGGGAGTCGTATGTGTCCTCGGTCTTGAGCGTGGTAAGCTTGGTGACGAATTGGTACTATGGAGGGAAGAGGAGATGGTGAAGAGTGGAATTAATGTGTTAGTTTTGGGAGTAAAGTGAAGATACAGTAGTGAAAAAAATGTATAAGAGTTAAATACATATAGAAATACAACATATGTATAGAGAGAGAATGCTATACTATAATAATAAGAGGAAGAAATACGTCAATACATACCGTAGAGTGAACAACAGAGACGAAAAAGATGTATACAAGTTAAATACACATAGAAATACAACATATGTATAGAGAGAGAATGCTATACTATACTAATAAGAGGAAGAAATACGTCAATACATACCGTAGAGTGAACATACAGAGACGAAAAAGATGTATACAAGTTAAATACACATATGAATACAATATAGATAAATAGAACACTATACTATAATACTCAAATCATTTAAAACGCATTTGAAGCATTGCAGAGTTTTGAAACAGAAAATCTAACGCAAGTGTAAATGATTTGAACACTCGAGTAGCAAACAAGGATTAATTTTTTCTCTCCTTTTAGTGCTGTACCGTTGTAAATATATACGAAAGGCTTAACACAATGTATTTAATTTTTGTAATGCTAATTGTATTCCCGGTGAAAGAGTTGAGTTAATGATAGTATAATTAAGGCCAAGAATGATTGTGTATATATTGATTTGTGTAATTACGATGCTGTTTTGTTTTTTGCAGTGGTATTATTTTAGTTTGCAAATGTAGGACGAGTGATTATAGAAGTAGTGTGATGATATTTAGCATTGTGATATATGTTTGCTGCCAATCAAGAACCTTTCAATGTTATATATAGTTCATCGTGCGTCAATATTCACGGACATAGCACTAGTTGGAATCACAAAAAGGGGTCATTCTCTTTCAATCTATTTATTTTTAGTATAACAGCTGTAAAAGTTTCAATTCTGTATTTTAATTTCATATATAAGTGTTTTTTTTAGTTAAATATATGAACTTTTTGAGAGAGAGAGAGAGAGAGAGAGAGAGAGAGAGAGAGAGAGAGAGAGAGAGAGAGAGAGAGAGAGAGAGAGAGAGAGAGAGAGAGAGAGAGAGAGAGAGAGAGAGAGAGAGAGAGAGAGAGAGAGAGAGAGAGAGAAAAAAAAATAAATTGAACAGTCTAACAAAACAAAATTAATAGAAAAATATAATATGAATAAATAAATAAAATAAATAATAACAAAATGCACAACAAATTTCATATATATACATATTTATTCATTTACTTATTCATATATTCATTTATTTATTAATATATACATTCATCTATATTTTTTCCCCTTTTTGTCGTGCTACACTATACTTACCCTGATTGCAATTATTTATTTATTTAACTCTTCATACATTTATTGATTTATTCCTTCATCTATACATACATCTTTTTATTTCTATTGTTCTGTACTCACCCTTACTGCGATTTCCAGGGCACGTGCTCGCATCTCCACCCTCAGATTTCTATCGTCAACTATTTCCACAGCATCGAGGAGGTCCTGTTGAGGGAAGGGAAGGTAAGGCAAGGCAAGGCAAGGGAAGGGCAAGGGGAGAGGCAGGACAATGAGGGCGAGAAGTGGAAAAGAAGTATGTTATGAGGTGGAAGAAATGTGAGGGTTGAAAGAAGAGAAGTAGGAGGAAATATGAGAAACGAGAGAGAGGGAGAGAGAAAAACGAGCAAGAAAAATGAGGAATGGAGGTAAAAAATAAGGTGGAAAGGTGAGAGAAAGAAGGAGGGAAGGAGAGAGAGGGAAAGGAGAGAAGGAAAGGAAGAGAAAAGGAGATAAGTATATACTCATTGATTTTATATTGAAATTGCAGAATCGAATGACACACACACACACACACACACACACATACACACACTCTCTCTCTCTCTCTTTTCTCTCTCTCTCTCTCTCTCTCTCTCTCTCTCTCTCTCTCTCTCTCTCTCTCTCTCTCACCTGGACAGATAGGTAAGCCCACAGCCTCTCTACATGATTATCAATAGGCAGCTCCTGATCAGAGGTGTGAGTTCTTGAGACACGCAGCTGCAACGGGCCTTGTTTTCCTCTCCCTGCCACAACGGGATGCACCTCCTTCACCCCCTCTCTTAGCTGCCCTGCAAACACCACCTGAAAGAATATAATAGTAGGATAAAGGATTAACTACCATATATACTACTAGATTCACCTCCTTCACACCCTCTCTCTGTCACCTGAAGGAAAGCACATACACACATATACACACACACACATACACTCACCTCACTACCGGAATAAAAATTTGAAGATCCATGACGTATGATTGAGTTTGTATCTACTACGTCGTCTCTGTACATAACATCAACGTCTGCTAGTAAAGGTGTTGCTATTTCCTTGTAGAACGCCCGTAGCTCCTCGCCCGGCGCTGCCTCCTCGTTAAGTAGTCTAGTAAACCCTTCGTTGTCAGCGCTCACCTGACGTAGCAGCCTGGAAAGGGGAGGTAAGGAGGGTTAATTGAGGTTGTTAAATGAGGTAATTGCTTGTTAAATGAAGTGGTGTTAGTCTATAGGTCGTTAAGTTACTCTATATAAAAAAATAAACACGGTAAACATTATTATTCTTAACATAGACGAGGAAATAATCCACCACCACCACCACCACCACCGCCCCCTCACCTTACATCCGCATCCTTGCCCAGCGCGAGGGAGAATACAGGGAGTTGATGCCTATTAGCTTCCCTTACATTCCTCCTAAGCTGGTCAGGCCTCGTCTCACCTATGTTAGGCTTACCGTCCGTCAGAAACACTACCTGGAAAGTATTATAAAGGTGTATTTAAGGTGTTTTTCAGGTGTTTTTTCCAGGTGTATTTCAGGTGTAGGGGAAGTGTAGGGATGCATTCGCTCTCTCTCTCTTTCTCTATCACTCTCTCTCACCTGTCTGGCCGGGGCGTGGGTAGAATTATGACTATTTGCCCCCGTGACAGCCTGCAGCAGAGCGTCGTTGATGTTAGTGCCTCCGAGTGCTTGGAGAGACTGTATCTTAGCCACGCCTTCCTTCACTTGGTCTGGAAGGGCCTGGTACACCCCCAAGGACTTCACGCGGGTAGAGAACACTAATACCTGGCGGAGATTAGAGGTATTTGTAAAGGTGGTTAGGTTAGGTTAGGTTAGGTTAGGTTAGGTTAGGTTAGGTTAGGTTAGGTTAGGTTAGGTTAGGTTAGGTTAGGTTAGGTTAGGTTAGGTTAGGTTAGGTTAGGTTAGGTTAGGAATTAGGTTAGGTTAGGTTAGGTTAGGATAGGTTAGGTTAGGTTAGGTTAGGTTAGGTTAGGAATTTGAGTTATTAGTAAAATGGTGTTTGTGTAGATTTGAATAAAAGGGGAAAAATATATAAGAGGAGAGGGAGAAGTATTATAGATATACAGAGGAAATATATTTAATCTCTTATGTTTTCATGTAATTGTATATACCTTTACTTAACCTTATAACACACACACACACACACACACACACACACACACACACACACACACATAAATTCACACTCACTTCAAACGAATCCTCCTCTGGCATGGCTCTAATAATAGCAATGATGGCACTCTTCAAATTATCTAGTTTCCCGTGATCACTCATAGAGCCAGACACATCCAGGGCAAAGACAGTGTGTGCGGGCAGCTTTGGGAGTCCTTCAGGGCTTAAATAATGCACGAAAAACCTCCCTAAAACCTGTAGGAGACGTTGGAAAAAGGGTGTTAGAGAAATAGTAAAGATATATATTTTTTTAACCTCCCTAAAACCTGTAGGAGACGTTGGAAAAAGGGTGTTAGAGAAATAGTAAAGATATATATGTTTTTAATCTCCCTAAGACCTGTAAAATAACGTTAAAGAAAGGGTGTTTAGAGAGAGGGTAGAGATATATCTTTTTTAACCTGCAAAATACTTATAAAATGCGTTGAAAGAAAAAAGTGTTAGAGAAATAGTAAAGATATATATATTTTCAACTTCCCTAGAATCTATAAGTAACATTGAAGAAAGAGTGTTAGAGAGACAGTATAGATATATTTCATTTCCTTATAGTTCCTAACCTTTACTCTCCTCCTCCTCCTCCTCCTCCTCCTCCTCCTCCTCCTTACCTGAACCTCTCCTCCATCCACTGTCCTCTGCACATCGTAGCTCAAGGTCAACACATCTTTTCCTTCTGTTGTATTGGTCTCACTTGTCACACTTCTACTGCTTCTACTACTGCTGCTACTACTGCTGCTACTGTTGGTCGAGGTGGTGTTGGTGGTGTTGGTGGTGTTGGTGGTGTTGGTGGTGTTTTCTCTTCCTTCTCCTCCTCCTCCTCCTCCTCCTCCTCGTTGGTAGGTTAGGATTATTTCGTTTTCATTCACTCTTTCTTGTGTGACTGAAAAAGGAAAGGAAAATATGAGTGCAATATAGAAGCTAGATCCTCTTCCTCCTCCTCCTCCTCCTCTTCCTCCTCCTCCTCTTTCTCTTCCATTAAATTTTTTGTCACTACTACTACTACTACTACTACTACTACTACTACTACTACTACTACTACTACTACTACTACTACTACTACTACTACTACTACTACTACTACTACAGAAGTTTACCTGAAGGAGGATCTGGTTCCTGAAGGATTTGTAGATTCTTAATTGCCTCCTTCTCCTTGACTCTCACTTCCACCTGTTGCATACCTGTACCCTGAGGAGAGAGAGAGAGAGAGAGAGAGAGAGAGAGAGAGAGAGAGAGAGAGAGAGAGAGAGAGAGAGAGAGAGAGAGAGAGAGAGAGAGAGAGAGAGAGAGAGAGAGAGAGAGAGAGGATATTAAAAAGATTAGGAACATGTAGGATAATAATAATATGTAAAGAGGAATTAAATGCAAAATAAAAATAAATAAATATATATAATTCATGGTAGAAAGGAAATTAAAAAGAGAGAGAGAGAGAGAGTGAGAGAGAGAAATGTGAGAGAGAGAGAATAAAAGAGAAAAAGAAAATAAAAAAAGAGAAAATAAACAGAGAGAGAGAGAGCCTTACGGAATACAAAGAAAAAGAGAAAAATAATAAAAGAGAGAGAGAGAAGAAAAAAAAAGAGAAAGAGAGAGAGATATCCTTACTGTATACGAAGGGAGGTGTAGAGAGAGAAAGAGAAAGAGAAAGAGAAAGAGAGAGAGAGAGATATCCTTACTGTATACGGAGGGAGATGTAGAGAGAGAAAGAGAAAGAAAAAGAGAAAGAGAGAGAGATATCCTTACTGTATATGAAGTGAGATGTAGAGAGAGAAAAAAAAAGAAAAAGAGAAAGAGAGATATCCTTACTGTATACGGAGGGAAGTGTAGAGAGAGAAAGAGAAAGAGAAAGAGAAAGAGAGCGAGATATCCTTACATGCCAGGGTGGTAGGTGTATAGAGTAAGTGTATCTGCCTTGCGTCCGCTGCAGGAGTTGTTCGTAGGACACATAGAAGGTGGCTTGGTCCAGGGGCGCGACCTTGATGCTCGCCCTGAACCTCTGCGTGACCTGCGACGATGACCTGAAGGACGAGGAGGAGGAACACAGGTCAAGCAGGAGGAGGAGGAGGAGGAGGACGACGAGGAGGAAAAAAAAAGTGAAAGAAAAAGAAACCGAGAGAATTACTGAGAAAGAGATCATGGAGGAGGAAGAGGAGGAGGAGGAGGAAGTGTAGGAGGAGGAAAAAAAGGATGAAGACCTGAGGAGGAGGAAGGAACACAGCTCAAGGAGAGAGAAAAGAAAACAACAAAGAAAAAACGAGAGAAAAACAGAGAAAGAGGAGGAGGAAGAGGAGGAGGAGGAGGAGGAAGAGGAGGAAGAGGATTGTAGGTTTACTGGAAGACTATTATAAGTATTGAGCTACACACACCTACACACACACACACCCACACACACACACACACACACACACACACACACACACACACACACACACCCACACACACACACACACACACACACACACACACACACACACACACACACACACACAGTCATCAAAGGCAGTTTTAAATGTTATCTATTTCTCTTCAATTTATCTTTGCCTTGAGGGAGGAAAGTGAAAGGATTATTGGAGAGAGAAAAACCAATAAAGGAGTTTCTTGTCAACCTCAGGACTTGATGATGTGTGTGTGTGTGTGTGTGTGTGTGTGTGTGTGTGTGTGTGTGTGTGTGTGTGTGTGTGTGTGTACCTGCGGGGTCCTGGGGAGGTCCTAGAGTCCTTTGAAGTCCTAGATCCTGTTGTTTTATTTTTGTTCTTCTCCTCGACTCTCGTGGTGATGTTCCTTCCTCCTGTTTCACTGTGGAAGGAAGGAAGGAAGGAAGGAGGGAAGGAGGAAGGAAGGAGGGAAGGAAGGAGGGGAAGGAGGGAAGAAATAAAAGTTGATTAGTTGAATTAAATAGTGAATACACCTAATTCTATATATAAAATAACCTTCCTCTACATTAACTCTCTCAGAAATGTTACACAAAAATATTAATTCTCTCAAAAATATAACAGAAAAATCAAAAATCTAAACTAAAGAAGAAAAAATAAATAGGTTTCAAAACACACACACACACACACACACACACACACACACACACACACACACACACACACACACACACACACATGAAAACAAACTAATTCATTCCATAACCTAATTAATTCATATCTCGGAAAGAAAGAAAAACATAATTTATCTTCTTTCCACCTCATACACACACTCTAACACACACTAACACACTCTAACACACACTAACACACTCTAACACACTCTAACACACTCTAACACACTCTAACACACTAACACACACTAACACACTCTTCCACACTTTTACACATACATGGTGAGTGACGAGACGTAGGCATCAGCAGGTAGGAGCATAGCTAGGTGTAGATGGTCAGACTTGGGGTGAGGGTTGTGTAGAGTAACGCGGTAAAGAGTGGCTGAGTAACGCTGGCTTATATCTGTCCTCATCTCCACTCTCCCCATCACCCCTTGCCAACCTTCAGTCTGTGGGGATACGGTAGGATTAATGAGGTTAGGTTTGTGTATGTGTATGTGTGTGTGTGTGTATGTGTGTGTGTGTGTGTATGTGTATGTGTATGTGTGTGTGTTTCCTATCTCCACTCTCCCTATAACCCCTTGCCACCCTGCAGTCTGTGTGGATAAGGTGGGATTGATTAATAAGGTTTGGTTTGTATATGTAAACCTTTGACAAATAACGGGCAAAAGACAAACCTCCATAAAGCCTATTAGCGCTAACGGTTTGTGATGTAAAAAGAATGTGTGTATGTGTGTATGTATGTTTCTATAGAAGTTACGTTTAATATTGAACCTAAACACAATATACAGTAGTCTTCCCTTAGTGTATCCCATCCAGCTCCTCAGAAAACGAGAAGCGGTAACTAACCTAACAGAAGAAACGAGCCATAATGTGAGAGAGAGAGAGAGAGAGAGAGAGAGAGAGAGAGAGAGAGAGAGAGAGAGAGAGAGAGAGAGAGAGAGAGAGAGATTTCATTAACTAATATTTATACACACAAGTAGATTAGGACTCCATTTATTTCTTATATGAACTATTATTCCTATTACCTGTTTCCTTTTTTCTACCTCCTTAGACACAGACATTAATTAATTAGTTTTAAGGGAATGAGAACGTGGGTGATTGGTAACTTTTTCTCCTACAATTAACTAATCATGTCAGAGGTAGAAAGGGAAGGGAAGGAAAGGAAAGGGAAGGGAAGGGAAGGGAAGGGAAGGGAAGGGAAGGGAAGGAGGATGACAAACTTAGAGGTGACGGTAAAGTTGTAGTAATTGAAGTAAAGATTATTGATAGTTACGAAAAGATAGATAAGAAAATAGTTATAGAAGTTGATATAGTGATAATAGATAGTAACGTATTAAATTGTTGACTAGAAAATATTGAACTAAAATAATGGAATGAATGTGTGTGTGTGTGTGTGTGTGTGTGTGTGTGTGTGTGTGTGTGTGGTTATTATTATTGCATGGGACTGAAATAAAAAAAAATAAAAAATGGTTATGCAAGGTAAACAGAAGAGATGAAAAATGATCATAATAGATTTATTATATTATCATTAAAAAGTATTATAAGAAAAAAAAATAATAATGACAAAAAACACAAAAAAAAATAAGTGAGGAACACATATAATCTACAATAATTCTTTCATATATACATTAAAAAAATATATCCATAAAATAATTATACATAAAAAATAATAATAATAAAAGACAAACAAATGAATGCTTATAAAAACGTAACTTGCAACACCTGTTCTTACCTGTGTGATGAGAGCCATGGTGAGGAGGAGGAGGAGGAGTGTGGTGATGAGCAGGTGTAGGTGACGTGAAACCATTGTCCAGGTGTGTCACTGAAACAACAACAACAACAACAACAGGTTAATTATCATAGTAAAGTTCACCTGCTACAACCCTTACTACTACTACTACTACTACTACTACTACTACTACTACTACTACTACTACTACTACTACTACTACTACTACTACTACTACTACTACTACTACTACTACTACTACTACTACTACTACTACTACTACTACTACTACTACTACTACTACTACTACTATTGATATCATGTTAATTCCTCATATAATACAAGAATGTCAGGTATTTTTCCCTAATTACCTAGTTACCTGTAAATGTCACCTTATCATTACTTGTTTTACCTGCAAGGTGAGACACGTGTATTCTCTCTTTTTTTTTTTCTCTCTCTCTCTCTCTCTCTCTCTCTCTCTCTCTCTCTCTCTCTCTCTCTCTCTCTCTCTCTCTCTCTCTCTCTCTCAGGTGTGTTAGCGAGGACTCCCACAGGTGCTTAAATACGTCTTTATATATAAAATGTTCTTCTTTTAGACCAATTATAAAAGTTTTAAAAGAGTTTTTGTCCTCAAGTCCATTAATAGAAGGTCATTAAGAATATTTATAATTTGCTTCCTTTCAGATTAACGTATATTATTTGTTTATTTTATTTTATTTCTTTGTCTATTATTAGTGGAGGTGATTATGGTTTTATTATGTTCGTTCACTGTTATTTATTTTTATGATTCTTCACCTAAAGGTTTAAAAAAAGATTAAGAATAAAACAAAAAATTGTCCAGTTAATATTAATCTAAACTCTAAATATTTACAGAGAAAGATTAAACTGAGAAATTAATAAAAAAAAATGAGTAAATATAATTCATTAAAATCATTCTATTCACTAATATTCTATCAAACTTAAAAAAAAAACAACCCAGAAGTACAAAAAATGGTCTAGTCATATAAGTTTACCCTAAAATATTCCCTAAAAAGGCTTGAAGTTATGTGTAGAGTCAAGGTTTCAAGGTGGGCGGAAGTATACGTTACTGTACCCACACACCCTTGACTCCCGGTTCGAACCCTCTATAAGGCAACTACTTACTTATAAAAACGAGTATATCTACGCTACATTAGGCTAAGTAAATAAGTAAGTAGGTGTAAGTGACTTATTACACTCTTAAAGAAGGTGAGGCAGTAGCAAGCGTGGAGAGAAGTTTGATTCTGTTAAGGGATGATTTGATATGTTCTCTATTGTTTTATCCACTCCAAAGAAGGTGAGGCTGTAGCAAGCGTGGAGAAAAGTTCGCTTCTGTTAAGGAATGATTTGATATGTTCTCTATTGTTTTATCCACTCCAAAGAAGGTGAGGCTGTAGCAAGCGTGGAGAAAAGTTCGATTCTGTTAAGGGATAATATACGTAGAGAATTTCATATTTTCTCTATTATTTCATTTACTCCAGGTCAAGCTATGATAAGCTAAGCTATTGAGGTTATAAAAGGTAGAAGGTCAGATTAAACAGCCACGTAAAAGATAATAATTCTGTTGCAGGATAATACTGAGGATATGATATTGTGTTTAGTATTACATCTGCTGCAAGTCAAGCTAAGGCAGTAAAGGTGAAAGGTGTGTGTGTGTGTGTGTGTGTGTGTGTGTGTGTGTGTGTGTGCGTGTGTGTGGCTTAAAATGGCTTACGAAGTCTTCCTTCCTGGTACTAGTGATGTGTTATAAGTTGTTTTCGTTTTGGTTACTATGGTTACTAAGGTGAGTTATTAACAGTGTAAGGGTGAGGGAATAACACGTGTATCTAGTTCTTTTTTTTACTACTCTATACATTTTTTACGTCAACCTCACACTGTTCGAGTTATTAAATAAAAACGTAATTTCACCCAAGAAGGTAATATGTGGGATAAATTGTTACAAAGTGGTTCTCAGAAATGCTGATTAATGGATCTGGACTCAGTTTTTATCCATCACAAGAATCTGTGACAAGAATGGATTTACGATTTTGTGGCCTGAAAATTACACCAGAATTGCGATAGACAAGTTTCTTAATAACAAACACACTCTCTCTCTCTCTCTCTCTCTCTCTCTCTCTCTCTCTCTCTCTCTCTCTCTCTCTCTCTCTCTCTCTCTCTCTCTCTCTCTCTCTCTCTCTCTCTCCCTCTCACCTGTGTAAGGCAGCCAGGGCCCAGGTGAGGTCCATTTAAGGGATCCTGGGAGAATGCGCACACACACACACACACACACACACACACACACACACACACACACACACACACACACACACACACACACACACACACACACACACACACACCTACACCTTGTCTTCCCTAAATTGAAACTCCTTTTTTTCCCTCTCCTCCTCCTCCTCCTCCACTTCTTCTTCCTCCTCCTCTTCCTCCTCCTCCTACTTCTTCTTCTCCTCCTATTACTCCTCCTCCTCCTCGTGTGTGTGTGTGTGTGTGTGTGTGTGTGTGTGTGTGTGTGTGTGTGTGTGTGTGTGTGTGTGTGTGTGTGTGTGTGTGTGTGTGTGTGTGTGTTCGTATCTTCTTCCACTTTCCAGCACATCCTCCTCCCACACACACACACCACACACACACACACACACACACACACACACACACACACACACACACACACACACACACACACACAGGTAAGGGCTCCCTGGTCACCTTCTTATGTTTGTGTAATGAGGGGACGAGAGAGAGAGAGAGAGAGAGAGAGAGGGAGAGAGAGAGAGAGAGAGAGAGAGAGAGAGAGAGAGAGAGAGAGAGAGAGAGAGAGAGAGAGAGAGAGAGAGAGAGAGAGAGAACAATATAAATAGACAGTAAAAAGAAAAACAAATAGGAAAACAATTAAAAAAATCACACACACACACACACACACACACACACACACACACACACACACACACACACACACACACACACACACACACACACACACACACACACACACACACACACACACACACACACACATAAGTCATCTCGTATGTATGTATGTATGTATGTATCTATGTATGTATGTATGTATGTATGTATCCTAGTATGTAGTATGTAGTTCCCTTATCGTATATCATCCTCCTCCTCCTTCCTCCTCCTCCTCCTCCTCCTCCTCCTCCTCCTCCTCTTCCTCCTCCTCCTCCTTGTTTTTCATAGTTTTAACACATTATTTTTAACTGTTTACTGAATTAAAACCAACATAACAATCTAACTGAGACGGCTTTCACTCCCCTCCTCCTCCTCCTCCTCCTCCTCCTCCTCCTCCTCCTCCTCCTCCTCCTCCTCCTCCGTGGCGTCAGGAAGACCGGCGCCTCACTCTTTCTCCAGACTATATAAAAAAAAGAAAATTCCCACTGTTTGGAGGTGAGGAAGCTGGCCAGGTAAGGAGGAGGAGGAGGAGGAGGAGGAGGAGGAGGAGGAGAAGGAGGAAAGAAGGAAAGGGAGGAGAACGAAGGAAAAGGAAGGAAAGGAGGGAAAGAAAGGGAGGAGGAGGAAGTAAAGGAATAAAGGAAAGGAAGAAAGTAAAAGAAAGAAATATAAATGATAGAAGTGAGAGGATTTGTATAAGGAATGGAAGTGGGAAGCAAAGGAATGAGAGAGAGTGGGAGAGAAGAGGAAATGATTGAGGGAGGAGGAACAGAGGAGAGGGAGAGAGATGGAGGAGGAAGAGGGAGGGAGAAAGAGAGGGGGAATAGAGAAGAAAGAATGATATTTAAAAGCAGAAGGAGGAGGAGGAAGAGGAGAAGGAGGAGGAGGAGGAGGAGGAGGAGGAAAGAAATTTTATGACTTAAGATTATCATGAATTCTAGATTGTAGTTTGCTCGTAAAGGGAGGGAAGGGAGAGGGAGGGAGGGAAGCAGGGAGGGAGGGAGGCAAGGTGGGAGGAACACATAGGAACACATAGGAAGAACAAACAGCAACAGGCCTGCTGGCCCTTACGAGGCTGTTTGTGAGTACACTATCTAGTCTAGAGTGAAGGATACAGGATAGTAAGGGTGAAGGCTTCTCTTAGCATAGGTGGAAATTTTGAAAACTTATTAATATTTTGAAACTTATTATTATTTTGAAAACTCGTGAAGGTTATTCTAAGTGTGTTTTTATTGTGTTTTGGTTGTGTTTTGGTTGTGTTGATCAGAAATCTGGACTCAGTTTTATCATTACTGTCACGGAAATGCATTGTTCAGTTTTGGGCCGAAATTTGCCACCAGAATTGAGGTCGAAATCTTCTTTGTCATTTTACTATGAAACTATTACTCCTACAGTTTAAATGTTTATATACAAATTTATTAAGCTTGATGAGCTCTATCTAAATATCATATCAGATTTAAAATATATTGAACCGTTTAAGAAAAAAATAATGTTTTGTGTAAGTTTTGTGAAAAACACAAATGTATAATTTTCTCAATAACCAATAGTCCCAATTTTATTTCTGTATAGCTCAAAAGAACGGGCGTCTCATGCTCTATCTTTACTATTATATACTTTTTTTTCCGTAAACCTCATATTTTTCGAGTTATTTCAAAAAACGTAAATTCTTGAAAAAAATCTAAGGGTGTCACCTGGGAAATTTGGTGAAAAATTTCCACACCTCAGAATGTGATGAAAATTTCTACAATAATGTTTTGGGTCAAAATGAACACGAATCTGGACTTATTTTCATCATTACTGTAATATCAAACCCAGCCATGGCTAGCAGGGAAAGGAAGGCCAACCAAGACCAGACTGTCACTACCACTACTGCTACCACTATTTCCTGGCAAGCGATGTCAGGCCACTAGCGACGTCTTTTGAATCGACATTTCGTAAGTTAGGTACATCAGGATGAACTTACTCAAAGTTTGCTACGTTAACGGATAGTATTTTAGTTGTGGATTGGCTTCTAAATATTTGTCAAGTCTATTTTTGAACGTAGTAATTGTTTTACTGTCGACGACATTGGCGGGCAGGGAGTTCCAAACGTTAACGATCCGATGGAAAAAGAAGTGCTTGGCTTTGTTTGATGTGAATCTTTTACCAGTAATCTTAAAAAGAATGATGTCTTCTTGTTATATTTGATCAATCAAAAGTAATGTAATCTTCTGTATTGATATTATCGAATCCTTTGATTATCTTGAACATTTCAATGAAATCCCCTCGCATCCTTCGTTTCGGTGGTAATGGCAGGTTAAACATAACTTATTGCCAGTATTAACCCTTACACTGCCGAGGTCTTTTCTAAGTGTTCGATTTATAGATTTTTTAAAAAAAATTTTGATTTTATTCAAATTTTTCTTATTAATGATAAAAATAAATATTAATGATAAAAATAAATATTATTGATAAAAATATATAATAATGATAAAAATAAATATTAATGATAAAAATAAATATTAATGATAAAAATAAATATTAATGATAAAAATAAATATTAATGATAAAAATAAATATTATTGATAAAAATAAATAATAATGATAAAAATAAATATTAATGATAAAAATAAATATTAATGATAAAAATAAATATTAATGATAAAAATAAATATTAATGATAAAAATAAATATTATGATAAAAATAAATAATAATGATAAAAATAATATTAATGATAAAAATAAATATTAATGATAAAAATAAATATTAATGATAAAATAAATATTAATGATAAAAATAAATATTAATGATAAAATATAATAATGATAAAAATATATAATGATAAAAATAAATATTAATGATAAAAATAAATATTAATGATAAAAATAAATATTGATGATAAAAATAAATATTGATGATAAAAATAAATATTGATGATAAAAATAAATATTGATGATAAAAATAAATATTGATGATAAAAATAAATATTGATGATAAAAATAAATAATGATGATAAAAATAAATATTATGATAAAAATAAATATGATGATAAAAATAAATATAATGATAAAAATAAATATTAATGATAAAAATAAATATAATGATAAAAATAAATATTAATGATAAAAATAAATATTAATGATAAAAATAAATATTAATGATAAAATAAATATTAATGATAAAAATAAATATTAATGATAAAAATAAATATTAATGATAAAAATAAATATTAATGATAAAAATAAATATTAATGATAAAAATAAATATTAATGATAAAAATAAATATTAATGATAAAAATATATATTAATGATAAAAATATATATTAATGATAAAAATAAATATTAATGATAAAAATAAATATTAATGATAAAAATATATATTAATGATAAAAATATATATTAATGATAAAAATATATATTAATGATAAAAATAAATATTAATGATAAAAATAAATATTAATGATAAAAATATATATTAATGATAAAAATAATATTAATGATAAAAATAAATATTAATGATAAAAATATATATTAATGATAAAAATATATATTAATGATAAAAATATATATTAATGATAAAAATAAATATTAATGATAAAAATAAATATTAATGATAAAAATAAATATAATGATAAAAATAAATATTAATGATAAAAATATATATTAATGATAAAAATATATATTAATGATAAAAATAAATATTAATGATAAAAATAAATATTAATGATAAAAATAAATATTAATGATAAAAATAAATATTAATGATAAAAATAAATATTAATGATAAAAATAATAATAATGATAAAAATAAATATTAATGATAAAAATATATATTAATGATAAAAATAATATTAATGATAAAAATATATATTAATGATAAAAATATATATTAATGATAAAAATATATATTAATGATAAAAATATATATTAATGATAAAAATATATATTAATGATAAAAATAAATATTAATGATAAAAATAAATATTAATGATAAAAATATATATTAATGATAAAAATAAATATTAATGATAAAAATATATATTAATGATAAAAATAATATTAATGATAAAAATAAATATTAATGATAAAAATATATATTAATGATAAAAATAAATATTAATGATAAAAATAAATATTAATGATAAAAATAAATATTAATGATAAAAATAAATATTAATGATAAAAATATATATTAATGATAAAAATATATATTAATGATAAAAATAAATATTAATGATAAAAATAAATAATAATGATACAAATAAATATTAATGATAAAAATATATATTAATGATAAAAATATATATTAATGATAAAAATAAATATTAATGATAAAAATATATATTAATGATAAATATATATATATTAATGATAAAAATAAATATTAATGATAAAAATAAATATTAATGATAAAAATAAATATTAATGATAAAAATAAATATTAATGATAAAAATAAATATTAATGATAAAAATAAATATTAATGATAAAAATAAATATTAATGATAAAAATAAATATTAATGATAAAAATAAATATTGATGATAAAAATAAATATTAATGATAAAAATAAATATGATGATAAAAATAATATTAATGATAAAAATAAATATTAATGATAAAAATAAATATTAATGATAAAAATAAATATTAATGATAAAAATAAATATTAATGATAAAAATAAATATTAATGATAAAAATATATATAATGATAAAAATAAATATAATGATAAAAATAAATATTAATGATAAAAATAAATATTAATGATAAAAATAAATATTAATGATAAAAATAAATATTAATGATAAAAATATATATTAATGATAAAAATAAATATTAATGATAAAAATATATATTAATGATAAAAATATATATTAATGATAAAAATATATATTAATGATAAAAATATATATTAATGATAAAAATAAATATTAATGATAAAAATAAATATTAATGATAAAAATATATATTAATGATAAAAATAAATATTAATGATAAAAATAAATATTAATGATAAAAATAATATTAATGATAAAAATATATATTAATGATAAAAATAAATATTAATGATAAAAATAAATATTAATGATAAAAATAAATATTAATGATAAAAATAAATATTAATGATAAAAATAAATATTAATGATAAAAATAAATATTAATGATAAAAATAAATATTAATGATAAAAATAAATATTAATGATAAAAATAAATATTAATGATAAAAATAAATATTAATGATAAAAATAAGTATTAATGATAAAAATAAATATTAATGATAAAAATAAATATTAATGATAAAAATAAATAATAATGATAAAAATAAATATTAATGATAAAAATAAATATTAATGATAAAAATAAATATTAATGATAAAAATAAATATTAATGATAAAAATAAATATTAATGATAAAAGATAAATATTAATGATAAAAATAAATATTAATGATAAAAATAAATATTAATGATAAAAATAAATATTAATGATAAAAATAAATATTAATGATAAAAATAAATATTAATGATAAAAATAAATATTAATGATAAAAATAAATATTTATGATAAAAATAAATATTAATGATAAAAATAAATATTAATGATAAAAATAAATATTAATGATAAAATAAATATTAATGATAAAAATAAATATTATGATAAAGATAAATAATAATGAATAAAATAAATATTAATGATAAAAATAAATATTAATGATAAAAATAAATAATAATGATAAAAATAAATATTAATGATAAAAATAAATATTAATGATAAAAATAAATATTAATGATAAAAATAAATATTAATGATAAAAATAAATATTAATGATAAAAATAAATATTAATGATAAAAATAAATATTAATGATAAAAATAAATATTAATGATAAAAATAAATATTAATGATAAAAATAAATATTAATGATAAAAATAAATATTAATGATAAAAATAAATAATAATGATAAAAATAAATATTAATGATAAAAATAAATATTAATGATAAAAATAAACATTAATGATAAAAATAATATTAATGATAAAAATAAATATTAATGATAAAAATAAATATTAATGATAAAAATAAATATTAATGATAAAAATAAATATTAATGATAAAAATAAATATTAATGATAAAAATAAATATTAATGATAAAAATAAATATTAATGATAAAAATAAATATTAATGATAAAAATAAATATTAATGATAAAAATAAATGTTAATGATAAAAATAAATATTTATGATAAAGATAAATAATAATGAAATAAAATAAATATTAATGATAAAAATAAATATTAAACATAAAGATAAATAATAATGAAATAAAATAAATATTAATGATGAAAATAAATATTAATGATAAAAATAAATAATAATGATAGAAGTAAATATTAATGATAAAAATAAATATTAATGATAAAAATAAATATTAATGATAAAAATAAATATTAATGATAAAAATAAATATTAATGATAAAAATAAATATTAATGATAAAAATAAATATTAATGATACAAATAAATATTAATGATAAAAATAAATATTAATGATAAAAATAAATATTAATGATAAAAATAAATATTAATGATAAAAATAAATATTAATGATAAAAATAAATATTAATGATAAAAATAAATATTAATGATAAAAATAAATATTAATGATAAAAATAAATATTAATGATAAAAATAGGAGGAGGTGGAGGAGGATAAGGAGGAGGAGGAGGAGGGGGAGGAGGAGGAAGAAGAAGAAGAACAAGAACAATATCAAGACGGCCAGAAATAGAATAACATAACATAACATAACATAACATACCTTGAAGAACAGTACGAGGAATATCAATGACTAATGAACCAAGACACCTGGCAGCTTGAACACACACACACACACACACACACACACACACACACACACACACACACACACACACACACACACACACGCGCCCATTAGTCATACGTCTGGCAATGCACCTAACCTAACCTCACCATCTCACTCTTGAATCTAATAAAACTGATACCACACCCGTCACCATCACCTCATATTCATTATTATTATTATTATTATTATTATTATTATTATGGTGGTGGTGGTGGTGGTGGTGGTGGTGGTGGTGAGGGAGCTTCTTACAACAATGCAGGAAGGGAAGGAAATATACATTGAAATAGAGGAATTAATAGATATAGATAATAATAATGGTTACTATATTGTTTTTACTGTGACAAATGTGATTATTATTATTATTATCACCTAACTTATTGCCAATCACACAGGTATACAATAGGAAGATGGGCAAGGGTAGGCAAGGGTGGGCAAGCTAACCTAACCTAACCTAACCTCACCTCACCTCACCTAACCTAACCTACCTCATCCCGCATGCCCAACACACAGGGATGGAATAGGAAGGTAAGAAACGTGGGTAGTGACTTAACAATAGAATCCCTTTGTTACGTGTCCTTAATATATTCCTTCTGAGCCCAAGACACGTGGATGTGAAATTAATTAATGAAGATACACCTGTAGAAATATTAATAGACAGGTAGATAGTTGATTTATTTTTTATTATATTTAAGTTACGTATTAAATAAAGAGAAATAAGAATACCTAGAGACGTAATGGCGAGAGAGAGAGAGAGAGAGAGAGAGAGAGAGAGAGAGAGAGAGAGAGAGAGAGAGAGAGAGAGAGAGAGAGAGAGAGAGAGAGAGAGAGAGAGTAATACAGGTAAACAAAACTCACCTTGATTTTATAGATGTCAATGTTTTCCAGGTGGCCAGTTATTGTTACCTGAAAAATAGAGAAATAATTGTTATGTTTTTGTTATGTTGGAGTTGGTGAATTATTATTATTTTTGTTCGTGTGTGTGTGTGTGTGTGTGTGTGTGTGTGTGTGTGTGTGTGCGTTCTTGGGTTATGTGTTGTTGTTGTTGTTGTTGTTGTTGTTGTTCTGTTGACATTTATTATTTTGTTTTTCTGTGTACGTGACATATTCGAGTCTGTGTGTGTGTGTGTGTGTGTGTGTGTGTGTGTGTGTGTGTGTGTGTGTGTGTGTGTGTGGGTGTGTGTGTGTGTGTGTGTGTGTGGAAAGGTATATAATGTTTGTTGCAATGAACTCATATAAACACACACACACACACACACACACACACACACACACACACACACACACACACACACACACACACACACACACACACACAATAAATAAAACACTCATCCCTAAACACATAACATTTCATAAACAACTCAATACATTAATTCATTACAAATTTTTTCCCCGCTCTTTCCATCCATCCTATAATTTTACCCAACATCAATATAACGAATCAAATATATAAATACAAAAAGATTAATTCGTTTTTCCCTTCAAGTTACAAATCATAATTATTACTCAAACAACTCGTAATAATAATAATAATAATAATAATAATAATAGTAATAATAATAATAATAGTAATAATAATAGTCAACTCTAATTATTGGTATTGTCGTTAAGGTTATTATTATCATTCCTAATAATAATAATAATGATGATAATACTCAGGTCTAATTGTTGTTATATTTCTTCATTAAGCTTCCTAATCAGGTGTAATTGCATCGTTAAATCAATCGGGCGTTAAGTACTTGACTCACATATTTATAAGTAGGAAAGGATGTGTGTGTGTGTGTCGGTGTGTGTGTGTGTGTGTGTGTGTGTGTGTTTGTTTTCTCGCTAAGTCTTTCTTTTCATCATTTTCATATTTTCTCTGTATTTTATTTTTTTTTATAACAGTCATTGAAATATTTTTCTTTTCTTGTTTTATGTATATAGTCTTTATTCTCTCTAAGTTATTTTATTATTTTTACATTTCCGTTTCATGTTTCTCTTTCCTGTAACTCTTTTTTTCCATTTCATTACAGTATTTCACAAACATTTTCCAACAAACATTTTCAAAACAGTTAACATTTTTCATATCTCTCACTTTCTTGCTCTATTATATTCCTTCCCTTTATCAATACTTTTCTTATCACACCATAACGTTTTCTATACAAACAAAAATCATTGATAAAAATAAGAATCATGAATAAAGGTGACTAAAATAACCTCAATATCTCAGTATGAATAAATTTTAACATATTACACAAGCTGAAGAGGGCAAGGAGACGGAGATGCGCACAGAGGTAAGGCGTATTTATCTAACCTTCTCTTGTGTATAGTGATAAGATGACAGGAGGAAGAGGAGGAGAGGAATGATAACGAGGAGGAGGAGAAGAAGGATGAGGAAGAGGAGGAGGAGAAGGATGAGAAGAGAAGGAGGAGGAGGAGAATGATAACGAGGAGAGGAGGAGGAGGAGGAGGAGGAGGAGAGCCAGGTGTGATTGCGTCTTGTACCCCACCTGTCCGATCCTGATTAGCATTACAGGTAGCAGAATGTGATGCAGGTTTGTCGCGTGGAGAATCAACAAGTGACGGGCATGAGTATAGGATCTGTGTAGTGTGTCCTTGATCGTCAGTTCCTAGTCTTGTATGTGATTGTCTCTCTCTCTCTCTCTCTCTCTCTCTCTCTCTCTCTCTCTCTCTCTCTCTCTCTCTCTCTCTCTCTCTCTCTCTCTCTCTCTCTCGCAGCTAAACAGAGGTGGAAACGTAACGTAACTAAGAGAGAAAGAGAGAGAAAGAGAGAGAATAAAAGTTAATTAAAGAGACCTCAATAGTTGTAGTAAAAAAAATAAGGTGTATAATATTCCTGTATATGTATTAAGATTAGTTATAAATCAAAACTTTAATATCTTAACCTCATTTTATGTCATGTTAGGATCAACGAGCATAGAAAAATATCCACAAATAAGGCAGATTATAATGGTCTGGGAATAAGGAAACAGCTCCTCATTGAACCTAGCTCTCTCTACCCTCTCATGCCTCTCTCTCTTGTTGTTGTTGTTAGCGGAGTAATGAGCATTGGCATCCCAGGGAACACAATACCCTGGACACACGCCGACAAAGGCAAGATAAGGATGGACTGAACCAGAAAAAATAGATTATATGTAACGACAAATTGCCTCAAGCTAAGAAAATAGAAACTTTTACCATACCATAGAGCCTGTTCTCCTCTTCCTCCTCCTCCTCCTCCTCCTCCTCCTCCTCCTCCTCCTCCTCCTCCTCCTCCTCCTCCTTGTGATAACCTGATTGATGGAATACCTGTAAGTTAATGAGCCACACAGGTAAGAGTGATCACCTACTTATACTTCTACTCGCCAGGTAAATTATTGTATATTTTCCTGTTGTTGTGATTTATGAACTTGTCATTTTTGTCTATCTTGTTGTAGCAAGGATCCTACACACACACTTACATACACACACACACACACACACACACACACACACACACACACACACACCCACATACACACACCTACATACACACACCCTACCCCGGCTCACCCCGTCTGACCTTAAATAAACTTGTGACTGTGATTCATGTATAACGCAACAGACAAGCTCACAACTATGTATAGGAGGTTACAGTGTTGTTTTAGTGCTTTTTTATTGTTATTGTTATTGGTATTTGTTGTTGTTGTTGTTGTTGTTGTTGTTGTTGTTGTTGTTGTTGTTGTGTGATGTTATTTATTTATTTATTTATTTTTTCAACACTGATATATTTTTTTGTTTTGTTATTCAGTGATTTTCTTTTAACATTTATAACTAGAAATAAATATATGTTGGGTAAAAAATAGCAACCATATCGTATTATTATTATTATCATCATCATTATCATTATTATTATTATTATATCGTATTCCTGTTATTATCTTCCTTCCACCTTATAAATAAACATAATTATCATCTTTCCTTCACTAACAAGTAACTCAATATTACCAATTAGTATCATTACGATCATTATTTTTTACTCTAATTCTTCTTCCTCTTTTAACAAATTATCTTGGAGGAGGAGGAGGAGCAACAGGCCTGCTGGCCCTTATGAGGCTGTTTGTGAGTACACTATCCAGTCTAGAGTGAAGGATACAGGATAGTAAGGGTGAAGGCTTCTCTTAGCATAGGT
>JAPQNM010000029.1:377192-402192 GCA_029783475.1 Metacarcinus magister | reverse complement strand
GAATAATCGTTGGATTAAAACGCCTCAGTTGGAAACGAGAAGAGAGAGAGAGAGAGAGAGAGAGAGAGAGAGAGAGAGAGAGAGAGAGAGAGAGAGAGAGAGAGAGAGAGAGAGAGAGAGAGAGAGAGAGAGAGAGAGAGAGAGAGAGAGAGAGAGAGAGAGAGTTTTTCTTTTAAAGTTGACTCTTTGAACATAACTTGTCTCCACTAAGCAAGCTGCGTCCTTCTCTTGATCTCAACCAATCACATGCCTCGGGGAGCAAAAGTGGGCGGGGCGAGGGCGAGGTGGAGGGAAAAAGGGGCGGGGCTTCTCCGTCAAGTTAAAGTGAACGTCCTAGATAGATCGAGAAAAATATTGCGCTGTAGAATTTCAAAATGCATTGCTTTCCAAAATGAACCTATGAATTATTTGGTGTCATATTCATAGGAAAATGCATGAAATAATCCACATGATCACACACACACACACACACACACACACACACACACACACACACACACAGTAGCAGTTTATCCCGCACTGCTTCCCTCTCATCACTATTCAGATTGCGTCACGTCGTTCAAGCCTCCGTCAGCCACTCGTACAGGTGACGTGCCGGTTGTAAATGACTCCCAATCCATGCCAGGCACAGGGTTGGAAATATAATCAGCCGTAGAATTACAACTCCTATCCTGATCCTTTGTTTTGTGACCGTGAAAGGAATCTAATCGTGTTTAATTAGAGTTTAGTGTATTTATCTTGTTATGTGATTGCAGTTTCGTAGTTTATTAATCAAATTCTAATCCTAATCCTTTGTTTTCGGATCGTGAATGGAATCTAATCGTGTTTAATTAGAGTTGAGTGTATTTATCTTGTTGTGTAATTGGTATTTAGTCATGGAGTTTGTAATTTATCACTTTTATTTTATTGATTTATTTTAGTTAATGCAGAGGATTGATAACTGACAGATTTCAGGATGTAATGCTTGCTAATTATATCTGAAACACTAAATAAATTCAACATGATCGTAGTTATAATGCATCAATGTCAATCACAATTCAGATTTCCACAACCCGTTTCCAATATAACTTCACAAACAGTCTAATGATGCAACGAATCAACACTCTGCAGATTAAAAACACATATTGTCCTTGAACAATTAGCATTCAACTACTAATTACTTCCTTTTCAATAAATATACGAGTCAATATTAATAAAAGTTCAAAATCACTGCCAGTCTAATAATTCATGTGTATACCAGAGAGACAGGCAGACAGACAGACATAATTTTAATAATGTATGAATATAGATAGAAAAAATGTAGATTGCTATTTCGTGTGATTGACAGACAGACAGACAGACAGACAGACAGATGAGCCTCGTACACACCTCACCCTCCCTAGTACCAACACACACCACCAAAGGTTTGATGGAAGTATGATTAAGTAGCCAGTCTGCCGCACCTGGTTACTGTGGGCGGTGCGGGCTGCGGGCTGCCCACCACTACCACTGACCACCATAGTAATGATCTACCTTGAATGGTAATATAGGTACCGATGACCTTGAATAGACTCTAGACTCCCCTTAACGCTTATAGGAAGGTAGACACAAACAATAGCACCGTTTATATTCCTTTTTATTTATTTATTTATTATTTTTGTTTACGTTAGAAAGGTAATGGCAAAGGGACAACAAAAATACATAGAAAAAAAATCTCGCTTGTCACCATCACCACCATCACCACCACCATCATCACCATCATCATCATCACCACCATCACCATCACCACCACCACCACCCAAGATTATTACGTAAACAGCAGGTCGTAGCAAGGAGGGAAACATAAATAAATAAACAAAAACATTAAGAAAGAAAGAGAGAAAATATCCAACATCATGAAAATAAATTAAAACTGTGTTGCTATTCATCAAGTTACCATTTGTTATTATTATCATTATCAGTAGTAGTAGTAGTAGTAGTAGTAGTAGTAGTAGTAGTAGTAGTAGTAGTAGTAGTAGTAGTAGTAGTAGTAGTAATAGTAATAGTAGTAATAGTAGTAGTAGTAGTAGTAAGAAAAAGATATACTTGAGTGTAACTAATTAGTTTGAGTTCCCAACACGATGACAAGTGACAAGCAGACTCCCACTAGGCGACAGGGAGGAGACAGGGGGACCTAGGGGCAGGGGGTGGAGGAGGAGGAGGAGGTGGAGGAGGTGGAGGAGGTAAGAGAGAAGGAGGTTATGCACAAAGGGAAGGGAAAGAGGAGAAGGAAAATTAGGTTGCTTGAGAGAGGAGAGAAAGGGGGAATGGACGGGAGCGAGAGGGGAGAGAAGAGGAGGAAGACGAGGAGGAAAAGGAGAAGGAGGAGGAGGAGGAGGAGGAGGAGGAGGAGGAGGAGGAGGAGGAGGAGGAGGGAGAAGAGATACAGTAGCACTAGCGATGTTATAGTTATCAATAAAAATTATTAGCATTTTAACTAAGATCCTATTAAACAGGGTGCTTTTTTTTTTTTTTTATCAATGCAGCAGCATTTAAGAAGGTCAAAGTAAGGCTATGTACACTACAGGAGTAATCAAACAGACTCTGCCAGCCTGAAATAGTGTATAAAAACTGGTTTTCATCACATTTTCTACTTAAACTAGCTGTAACTCCTTTCGTTTTACTCGTATTGAATTTTCAATCACGGATTCGAGATCTGCACATTTTTCCGATCCTTATGGTATGTAACAAGTACTGATAAACACAATAGTAAGAAAATATACATTACGTTCTCACGTAAATTACGTAGATTATAAATAATGAAAAAAGAAACTAGACGCAGGATTGGAATGGAATAAGGTTTCAAAAAAAGAGAAAAATATTTATGTTTCACAACATAACTCTTTGTTATATTTGATCGGTATCTATCTCATGAAAAATAGTTATTTACTAAAATAATGATATCATTAAACAAACAATATTAGCTGCTAAGCTAAAATACTGATAAACACACTATTAAGAAAATGTTATATTACGTCTTTACGTAAAATACGTGATTATAAATAATGGAAAACCAAACTATACGCAGGATTGGAATGAGATATAGTTTAAAAAAAGGATAAAAATATTTATAAATTTTCATCATAACTCTTTGTTATATTTGATGGGTATCTATCTCATGAAAAATAGTTATTTACTAAAAATAATGATACCATTAAAGAGGAAAAAGAAGGAAGAAGAAATAAAAAACATTCTAATTAAAAATCAAATATTATTGGTTGTAGGTACAGTACTTACTTGGCGATGTTTGGTTGTGTTTGGAGTCAGGGGAGGCGAGAGGTGGCCGGGGGGTGAAGGCCATTCCCTTGCGTCCCTCCCCGAGGGGCGGGAGGCTCAGGGGAAGGGAGAGGAGGGAGGGTCAGGGGAGGAGGGAGGAAAGGAGGAAAGGAGGGAGGAGGGAGGAGGGAGGAAAGGGAGGGAGGTAGGCTGTGAGGGAAAGATTTTAAAGTGGTACAAATTGAAGAGGTTGAAGTGTGTGTGTGTGTGTGTGTGTGTGTGTGTGTGTGTGTGTGTGTGTGTGTGTGTGTGTTAGGCGGAAGGTTTTAAGGAGCCATCTTCAGAGGAATTAATTAATTGAGTGAGTGAGTGAGTGAGTGAGTGAGTGAGTGAGTGAGTGAGTAACGCCTTCTTCAGGACGTGAGAAACAACCCGGAAATAGTGAAAAGAGAGAGAGAGAGAGAGAGAGAGAGAGAGAGAGAGAGAGAGAGAGAGAGAGAGAGAGAGAGAGAGAGAGAGAGAGAGAGCAGGTGACACTCAAAGGTAAGGTTGCACTATAAACAACAAGAGAGACAGAAACACGCCTACGGAACAACGAGAAAAAAAAATCACAAGAGTAAACAGAACGCGAAACAGACAGATAGAACAGAAGAACAAACAGTGTTATGCAGACACTATAACCTTAGGAATGCTAACTGAACACTATGATAACAATAACATCAATACATTTGTTATCAATTGAAAGTGCAAGTAAGAATATAAGAATACAAGGTTAAGGAGACTAGATAAATTCCTGATAAAGATAACGCATTAGAAGACGAAGAGGAGAAACCACGATAATAGATAATACTTAGCAGGGAATGAGGAGGAGGAGGAGGAGGAGGCAAGGAGGAGGAAGGAAGGAAGGAAGGTTAGATGACCCTCTGTAATGGTAGGGAGGCTTGGGTAGGGTATAGGCAGGGTATGGGCAGGGTATGGGTAAAGGAGCACGAGGAGTGAATGTGGGAATGTATGAGAGAGTGAGAGAGTGAGAGAGTGAGAGAGTGGTCAGCTGAGCCCTACACAGTCACTACAGCTGCCACACCGCTGCTACACTAGTGACCACCATCTCTCGCTAAGGCTGGGGCCAGACTGAGCCTTTCTACCCTCGTGCCCTCCCTTGCCAGCCTCTCTCGCTTCAAACCCAAGGCAGCTTTTTTGCTCTCACTCTGTTCCCTCTGTTGTCATTCCTATGAGATTTCACTGATGACTAATAGCGAGTTAGTATCGTAAGTAACAATATAACTAATGTATGCTAAGTTATTTATTTATCCCTACGAGACTCTACTGATGACTGATGGTTGAGTTATTATCGTGAGTGACACCGTAACTTTATTTTTATTTCCGGTGAGACTTTGTGTTTTCCTGTGTGTCTAATCTGATGTCACTCTGCTTTTTGTTAATTGAAGTCAGATGAGCGTGACAAAATTGCTATGAGAAGAGGATTTGACGCGATATCCAATTCCATTATCGTTTCTAAATATGTGAAATTCCTCTATTGCAATTCCTAGATTTCCAGATTATTTCATTTCATTTCTCTCGTTTTGCAATCCTTGACTACATTTGATACACTTTTTCCAGGGTTACGTACAGACATTAAACCATATATCCCTTTGAGTCCAGCACTGCATTACACACACACACACACACACACACACACACACACCCACACACACCCACACACACATGTACGGTAAGAACATTGCACTTCACATAGATTTAAGCCCATAATCGCATTTCATATATTTTTATTTTAACCCCAAATCGCTTTATACAACTCTAAATCTTTCCTTGCATCTCACATTTTCTATATTATTATCAAACACACATATAACATTAGTATATAACTGTTCTCAGGGCGTTTCTATAACCTATAACCTATAACTTGCTATAACCTATGACCTACTATAACCTACTATAACCTAATTATGTTGTGATGAGAGAGAGAGAGAGAGAGAGAGAGAGAGAGAGAGAGAGAGAGAGAGAGAGAGAGAGAGAGAGAGAAGAAGAAAAATGTATGTCATTGAAGTTAGCGAGTGATCATTTATATCTCTTCTTTCCTCTCTCTCTCTCTCTCTCTCTCTCTCTCTCTCTCTCTCTCTCTCTCTCTCTCTCTCTCTCTCTCTCTCTCTCTCTCTCTCTCTCTCTCTCTCTCCCATTGGTATAAAGAGACACTTGTGGTTTGATTACAATTCAGCTTTGTAATTGCTATTCCTCTCCCCTCCTCCTCCTCCCTCCTCCTCCTCCTCCTCCTTCCATCCGTTTACCTCTCTCCTTCCTTCCTCTGTCTTCCTTCCTTCATTCTTTCTCTCCTTCCACCCACTTCCTAATCGCTATCATCCCATATTTTTATTTTCTCTCTCTTCCTTCTTTGGTTATAATGTGTCTCATTTGTCTTTGTTTCTTGCCTCTTATCCTTTCCTTCTTCCCTCCTTCCCTCCTACCTTCCCTCCCTCCCTCCTCCTTCCAATAAGTCGTAATGGCAACGTAAGTCAACCTTCTTCCTCCTCCTCTTCCTCCTCCTCTTCTAAAGCAAGTTTCTTTTCTATATAACACAAGAATACAAAACAAAGAATATATTATCATTATTATTATTATCAGTGTGGCAGTCAGGACATTTAATTGGCACTCCACAACTATATATCTATCTCTCTATTTATTTATTTATCTATGTATCTTTTTTATTCAACAAGTCAACGGAGCCTTGTTAAACCCAACCTGATACTCCTTTGAAGGTTGCAAGTCTACTGATTGAGTTTTCCAATGAGTCAAGTTTATGAACGCATTCCCGAGGGTATTAAATCTCAACTTACCTGAAATCGCATCTCGTCTCCTCTCTTCTTAGGCATCAACTCTTATTAACTCAACTGTCACGTGAAATGTTAGGTTAGATTCTTATTTCGTAGTGTTGTGTAGTGATAGACAGTTTGGTTTTAGTTATAAGTGTAATGTAGCTTTTGATAGTAATGATAATAATAATATATAGTACTTTATTTTGTCTTTTTTGTGTAATACAGAACAGAAACTTGCTTTGGATTGGGCTCTTTCTTCTTTCTTAAGGAATATACTAATAAAACTACAGTATATACATGTGAAACTACAGTATAGACATGTAAAATTACAGTATATACTTATTAAACTACAGTATATACATGTAAAACTACAGTATATACTTATTAAACTACACCACAACACATTTACGCATTTCTACACATTTCTAAAACTTCACTTCGTATTCATTACTTATTATTAATGCTGTAACCTCATTGCATTACTTACACAATTAAGTCATTACCACACACTTCCACTCACTACACACATACACATTCACACAGCAAGATAATCATAATAATACCTTACATATATTATAACACGAATTCTATCATTACATCCACATTTTCCTTCCCTAAACCCAGTCTCTAGAAGTATATATATATTCACACCTATTTATTTATCCTTTCAGTGCAGTCTATCAACGTTATTATATATATAGTGTGTGTGCTTTTCTTCTACTTAATAATTCCCTTTTATAATACTTTCATTTGCTAACATTACTTTCTTTTTCACTTGGATTTTGACTTGGGTTGCGTGTGAAGAAACCGAGATAATACTTTCTTAAAACTAACAAAAAACAATACAAAATGATAACGAAAAATATATATTAAAGAGAAACTATTATAAAAGGGAATTATTATTAAGAAAAAAAGCATTAACTATATAAATAATGACGTTAATAGAGCCGAGATAAGATAGAAACGAACACGTAACCGGCTGACTGTCAACAACCCAGGAAGAGGAAGAAGAGGAACACTGCCACGCTTCTATCATGGCGGCTTTTGAAGGTATTATCTACATACTTTTTAATGATATTCTAAGGTGATATTACTCCTTGTTATATGCCCTTATTACCCTGAACCTTGCTGTTAAATATGACGTGTATTTATTTGCTTAAAAAAGCTCTAGACATTATTTTGACAGATGTGATTTTGACAGATAATTTTGACAAGACATATTGAGTTTTGACAGACAGACTCAAGATACAATGACAGAACACACACTACACCACGTTATATTAATCTCTAGAATATAGATACAGTTACGAAGTGCTTACAGATACGGCAGCCCCACCCCGTTATCATCCCCTATTCATACGGCTGTCGTACCTGTAAGCACTGACATAAAGTTACGATGGATTGATTTCAGAATAATTTGTAATGTAAGTCTAATAATATTCTTTTCAGTTATAATTATTTAGTTTTTTATGACATTTATATATTTTCCACTTATATGCTAATTATGATTTTATTAGTATCATCAATTTTAATTATAACACAGGACTAAGTATAATTATGGACTAACATTAATTAACAAGGTGATTAGTGAGTGTTCAGAGTCACATTACCATCCTCTCCTCCTTTCATGTAATTGTAATGTATTTCTTGCAATTCATTATTTACGTATTATTAATCTTCGTAGTTATTACATACTGTTGTGTTTTTCAGAGATGGGCGTGATGCCGGAAATAGCCAAGGCTGTCGAGGAAATGGACTGGTCGTAAGTGTGTGTGTGTGTGTGTGTGTGTGTGTGTGTGTGTGTGTGTGTGTGTGTGTGTAGTAGTAGTATACAGGGCCTGAGCTACAGTCATGTGGTACTGTCTCCATATCTATATTTATCCAGTTTTTCCTTCAGTTGATGTATATTTTTTTTTATGTGTGTGTGTGTATGTGACTATGTGTGTGTGTGTGTGTGTGTGTGTGTGTGTGTGTATGTGTGTGTGTGTGTGTGTAGATGTAGTACCTATCATTACCATTATTATTTCTATAGCAACAAAAACTCTATTCATTATATTTACACACATCAATGAAACCTTTATTTACTTATAGCTATAGACAGGCTTACATAGTCACTTTAAACAGTCACATCACATTCATAGCATCACTTAACTATATTGTAATAGTAATAGTTGTAGGTTTGATAATGTTAATAATGCATATATATAGTTTATTAATGTTCTTTAACCTATGGCTTCAGTAGGTTTAATGGAGACGTTAGATGGTCAGCCACTATTCAGCCACTGTTTCCTTGATCCTAAATAAATACAACTAGGTAAATACAACTAGATCAATACAACTGGATCAATACAACTAGGTCAATACAACTAGATAAATACAGCTAGGTCAATACATACAGGTTACCAACGGACGTGCAGAACGAGGCCATTCCCTTGATCCTTGGTGGCGGTGATGTGTTGATGGCAGCCGAGACAGGGAGTGGAAAGACAGGAGCCTTCTGTCTACCCATCCTGCAGATTGTGTGGGAGTCTCTCAAGGATATAGAGCAAGGCAAGACGTCCAAGGTCAACAAGGAAGTGTGTAAGTGTGTGTGTGTGTGTGTGTGTGTAAGTGTGAGTGTTAGGTTAGGTTAGGTGGTGTTGGCTTGGGTCTCACGCTTGTAAATGCTTGTAAATCTTACCTATGTTAATGATATATTCACGTACATTTATATAAGGAAGTATAATAATGATACGTGACACTTATAATACACTTTACATATATTCTATCATCTATACTTGTCAGGGCCGAGGTGACTACCAATTAATATTATCCTTCTATAGAGTTGTGGGGAAGAAAAATCATGGAGTATGATACCCCGAATATATTTACACACACACAAATAGCAAACAATAGGCTAAAAGCCAAAATAAATCACCAACGACGAACTGCTCGTAAACAATTACCAGAGCAGGGGTATGACACCCAAATAACTCCCTGTACAGCTGTCTGGAGGGTGAGATGCGTGACAGCAACACTCGGCAACGTAGATTGCTCCTCAGACAGCAGGGAGGGTGGAATGGTGTAGGTACAGTTGAAGGGCACACTGGAAGGGAGCCCAAGTCTCCAGAAATGCCTTCGGAAATGTTGAGAACCAGCAGCAGGTGGTGAGGTGTTGTCAGGTGTGAGAGCTGAGGCGTTCTGTCCTTCTCCAAGCCGGTGGCGTGGAGCTGGGCTCGGTTAGACTACCCCCCTACCCCTGGACAAGGGGGTGGGGTAGTGGCGGGGAAGCCGGTGAACAAGCGCCGGCAGACGAGAGTGGTAGTTCAACCACTAATTAGGGGAAGACGAGGCAGGTGCAGTTCCTCACAATACTGCACATCTAACAACATAACTTTTTTTTCCTTACACACACAGAAGCTTTTATTATCTATACTCCATGTTAACCCAACCTAACCTAACCTAACTTTCTTCCTGTACACCCACCCTGCAGCTCCTCTATGGCTGATGAGTTTCTTTGACCGTGACCCTGGCCTGGCCGTGACCCCCGACGGCCTGCGCTGCCAGTCCCGTGACCCCAAGGCATGGCAAGGCGTCCGCTGCACCAAGGGAGTCACCGGCAAGGGAAAGTACTTCTACGAGGCCATGGTGTCGGATGAGGGGCTGTGTAGGGTAGGATGGTCCACCCCGCAAGTAAGTGTGATTTAGATTTTTTTATTGGGATGTGATGTATTAATACGCTATAGTCTTTTTTATTTTTATGCTATTAGAGAACCGGCCAAGGGTATAAAGATTGTATGTATATATGAAAAAGATCATTTAATTCCCGGTTCTCTAAAGAAAGTAGAATAATCAAAGAAAATGTATCGCTAGGCTTTTATTTCCGCTTAGTCAGAAATCTCTTTATATACGGCAGAAGGTGTGGTTTGTAATATTTTTGTGTACTAGTTTATTTAGTGAGAATTTCCTGTACGTTAGGTTTTGTAAGCAACGTGTGTGTGTGATTCTACTTCATTAAACATCACCTTACAACTTAACATTCCAGGCTGCCTTGGATCTAGGAACATGCAAGAATGGGTTTGGTTTCGGCGGGACTGGCAAGAAGTCTAACTGTAAACAATTTGATGAGTACGGAGAATGTTTTGGACTTAACGACAACATAGGCTGTTACCTTGACTTAGATGCAATGGAGATGAGCTACAGTAAGAATGGGGTCAGCTTGGGCAAGGCTTTCACCCTCCGCAGCGAATTTAAGAATGCTGTCTTCCACCCGTCGGTTGTACTCAAGGTGAGGAACGGATTACTGTGTTCTGGGGTGTGGCGGAAATTTGTATTATTATTATTATTATTATTATTATTATTATTATTTATTTATTTTAGTTGGGAGTTGGATGACATTGTGTTCTTGTGTGTGGTGGTAATTTATGTTATTATTATTATTATTATTTATTTTTTAGTATTTGGGAGTATTTATATATTTTTAATTTGCTTCAGTTTTGTCATTTTCATCATTATTAATTTATCAGAATGTTGAGATAACCTTCAAATTTTTTTCTTCTTTTGTAGTTAAGAGCATTTATAGATTTTAATTTGCTTTAGATTTGTATTTCCATCATTATTAATATGTCTCTCTCTCTCTCTCTCTCTCTCTCTCTCTCTCTCTCTCTCTCTCTCTCTCTCTCTCTCTCTCTCTCTCTCTCTCTCTCTCTCTCTCTTCACCTACAGAACGCCGAGGTCACCTTCAACTTCGGGCAGAAAGACTTTAAGTTCTCGCCCCAAGACGGCTTCATTGGTGTGTGTGACACCAGCAAGGACTGCACTGTGCATGGCGGGTTGAAGATTGGAGGTGCAGACAAGCCTCAGAAGATACAGAACAACGCACCACAAGCCATTATTATCGAGGTAACAATGGGGAAGGAGGAGCTCTTAATATAGTACTCTTTTAATAGGTCGATAATCCTGTTTTCAATCTTAACATGCTAGGTTAGGTTAGGTAAGGTTATAGGTAAGGTTAAGTTATAGATTAGGTTAGGTTAGATTACCTACATTCATTCTTTCTTTACATATCTAACAAAATCATTAACACAATCCACTCTCCTCCCTCAGCCTTCCCGAGAACTTGCCGAGCAGACCTTAAAACAAGTACAGCTGTTCCGTAAGTACATAGACAACCCAACAGTGCGTGACCTGCTGGTGGTGGGCGGCATCCCCGTCAAGGACCAGATAGCGACCCTAAACAAGGGTGTGGACATAGTGTGTGGGACACCAGGACGCTTGGAAGAACTCATCAATACGGGACAACTCTCACTGCAGTCATGTAAATTCTATGTCCTGGATGAGGCTGATGGATTACTGAAACAGGTATTACAAGGGATGTGAGGTTATAGAATACATGTCTTAGTGTGATTTGTATGTTATAAGAAACTAACTTAACTTAACCTAACCTTAAGAAACTAACTATAGATTATGGAAACTTTATATTGCTACCAAACAAATAACCTTTTTTTCATGTTTTTGTGAGGTGAGAGAGGAAAATATAGAGAGTTTGATGTAATATAAGTACTGTGAAACCATTTTATATATATTTTTTATTCTTTCAGGGTCACGAGATTATACATATATTTTTTTATACAGGGACACGAGAAACCTTTTATATTCCTGTTTTTGTGAAGTGAGAGAGGAAAGTATAGAGTGTTTTATGTACTGTGAAACCATTTGTATATATATTTTCTTTATTCTTTCAGGGTCACGAGAAGCTAGTGAACAATATCTACAATGCCATCCCTAAGATCACACCGGATGGCAAGAGGCTGCAGATGGTGGTGTGCTCAGCCACTCTACACTCCTTTGAAGTGAAGCGGATGGCCGTGAGTGGATGTGATGTTTAAATAGTGGATGTGGGTGTGTGTAGGCATAGATACATCACACTTAAAACTGCTACTACACCACGTAACACCACCACACAACATCACAACACCACTACATCACCTCTTCACCCCCTACAGGAACGTTTGATGCACTTCCCCACCTGGGTTGACCTCAAAGGGGAGGACTCAGTGCCAGAGACGGTCCATCACGTTGTAGTGAACATTGACCCAAGGACTGACAACAGCTGGTCATCCCTGCGCAGACATGTACAGACGGATGGTGTACATGCCAAGGATGGTGTGCGCCCAGGGAATAACACGGCTGGTGAGTGTGTGTGCGTATGTGTGTTATGTGTGTGTGTGTGTTCGTACCCGACAGCCAGATAGAACGATTAAGATTTGGGGTTTTGTTTACCTCTTTTGTATTTAAGATTTGCAAGGTTTAGTTAGGTTAGTTTAGGTTTAGTAAGGTTAAATTAGTGTAGGTTAGGTTAGGTTTAGTAAGGTTAAATTAGTTATGGTTTAGTTGGGTTAGTTTAGGTTGAGTTTTAGTTAGGTTAGGTTTGTTTAGGTTTGTCATAGTTAATTCATCTCCCCTTTCCAGAGACGTTGAGTGAGGCTGTGAAGATGCTGAAGGGAGAGTTGTGTGTGAAGGCCATTGACACACACAACATGGACAAGGCACTCGTGTTCTGCCGCACCAAGCTGGACTGTGATAACATGGAACGCTACTTCAACCAGATTGGTGAGTGTGTACCGGCTTCAATAGTGAGGAAAAATACTTGAGAATAGAGCAAGAATAAGGTGTTTTTTTGTGTTGGTATAATTTATGTTTATTTCTTAGGTCTCTTGGCTTCAGTAGTTAGAGAAATACTTGAAACTAGAGGAAGAATAAGGTGTATTTGTGTGTATTGTTGTATATTTCTTGAGTCTTGGCTTCAGTAGTTACAGAAATACTTTATACCAGAGCAAGAATAAGGTGTATTTTTCTGTTTGTATAATGTATGTATGTACGTTTGTTTCTCGGGTATTTCTTAAAGCTTATCAAGTAATAGGTTCTTGATATAAGGCATTTAGATATATTACAGACTTTATATTTGTGTGCGTATTATCAAAGTGAAATTATACAGCCAAAACTAAACCATTCACGCACATGTCAATAATATTTGGCTTCATTCATGTGCGTGTGTGTGTGTGTGTGGTTTTGTTATTATATATTTTATTGGTACAGGTGGAGGTGCACATAACCGCGGGAACCCTTACTCGTGTGTGTGTCTGCATGGTGACCGCAAACCTGGTGAGCGTAAGGCTAACCTGCAGTCATTCAAGGATGGTGATGTGAAGTTCCTCGTCTGTACTGACGTGGCGGCGCGTGGAATAGGTAACAAAATCATTCTTACTCCATATTATTACTTACTCCATATTCGTACTCCTCCTCTTCCTCCTCCTCCTCCTCCTCCTTCTCCTTCTATTCAATCTTTTCTTCCTCTATTCCTACATAACTTTCTTGTGATTTTACATATTTTTTTTAACTTTAACTTACCTTCAGAATAATGTTTTCTCCTCTCGCTATGGAAAATAATACCCCAGTTTTTTTTATTATTTATTATTTCCTTGTCTTCTTTCTGCGTAAAATCGAGTTTATTTCATTTCTTGTATTATTGGGAAATGTGTCTGTATTTTTAGTATGTTTTCTAAGTTTTTTGTGAAGTATTGTAACCCTTCCTTGTATTATTTGGAAATGTGTCTGTATTTTAAGTATGTTTTATGGGGAGTGTTGTTGTATTATTATTATTGTATTATTATTAGGAAATGTATCTGTATTTTCAAGTATATTTTAGTGTAGTGTTGTAACTGATCTTGTGTTGGTTTGCAGATGTTTCCGGTTTGCCTTTCATCATTAACGTAACTTTGCCTGACGAGAAGAGTAACTACGTCCATCGCATTGGTCGTGTTGGGCGTGCCGAGAGGATGGGTCTGGCCATCTCCTTAGTGGCAGCCGTCCCCGAGAAGTGAGATTACACGATATAATAATAATAATATATATACTGACTAAACATTACGTGAGGTCGATTACATTGAAATAATAATAATAATAAAGTATAGAAGTGTAGTTTAGTAGTAGTAGTGTAAAGTGTAGAAAGAGAAGTGTAGTAGTAGTAGTAGTAGAAGTTTAGTGTAGTAGTAGTAAAAGTATAAAGTATAGAAGGAGTAATAGCTAGCAATACACTATTATAAACTATCAAATAACACCATTCCCCCCCCCCACCCCCCACAGGTTTGGTATCACGGTGAATGGTGTTCAAGCCGCGGCCGTAACTGTTACAACACCAGACTCACCACCGAGCGAGGCTGTTGCACCTGGTATAACGAGCCACAGGTGAGCCTCGTACTCTGCCTCGATACCTGGAGATTATTAAGTCCTTGTTTAGGGGTGTTATGTGTAAGAATGTGGCGTTATGTTGTGTTATGTTGTGGTGTTGTTGATTCAGTATTTATTTTGGTGTTTATGTTGGATTAAGTAATATTTTTTTCAATGGTACAGGAATTTTGGTTTTTTTCATTTTTTATTTCTTTGATTTATATTGTATGACTTTTTTTTCACAGTTTTTTCCATCCAGTACAAGCCAGAAGATTAATTATTTTTTTTTTATTAATTTATATTGTACAAATTTGTTCAGTTTTTCCCATCTAGTACGACACAGAAAGATTAATTTATTTTATATCAAATAATATACTTTTACGGGAAACCTTATTACTTTATCACCTCCTAGTACTTAAACTTTACTCACTTTACTTATACTTTCTCTGATTCTAGTCCTCATCCCATACAGCATAACACAGAAAGATTACTATTATCTATACCATATCAATTATATAATCTTACGTTAAACCTTTTTGACTCCTTCACCTTCCAGTACTTGGCCGACATTGAGGAGCATCTTGGCGTAACAATCCAGCAAGTAGACAAGGAGATGAAGGTGCCAGTGGATGAGTTTGACGGGAAGGTTGTGTATGGAGAGAAGAAAGGACACACAGGTAGGTCACTCTATAAGGGATTGGCGGTAATGTTGCATCTTCTAGTAATCATATGTAGGTAGCTTCTATATTTTTTGTTATATAAAACGCACCCAAATTTTCAAAGGGAGATCTTCAATGAAAATTAATATGTCTCTCTTCAGCTTACAGATGTATAGAATCATAAACGCTTGAAGGTAATCTGTCCTATATCCTTGTGTCTTTTCCCGTGTTTTTTCATTCTCCTTTTTATATCCTTGTTTTTTCCGGCTTAATATCCTTCTTTTTTCCTATGTATTTCCAGGTTCGTCGTACCAGACACACGTGGAGCAGCTAGCACCGGCTGTACAGGAGTTGGCTAAGCTGGAGAAGGAGACTCAAACTATATTCCTTAAACGTCAATACGGGAAAGTTTACCCTTGGACACGGTAAATAGAGTAGTGTTTAGGGAGGAGGAGATTTGTAGTGGATTTGTAGTCATCTTTCATGCAGCTGATTGGACGCAGCATTGTAAATTTAGCAGGAAGGAAGGAAGGAAGGAAGGAAGGAAAGTTGATAGCAAGGAAGTTGTACGTAAACTCTCTTTATACTCTTAACTCAACCCTGTTCATTATTATAACAGATTCAGGGTTTTATTGCCAAAGTAACAATGCCAAATGTTTATAGATTACAGTATAATTATCCATCGTTAGTCCAGATCAATGTTTACAATGTTGTTAAGGTTTATTAAGACGACTATTAAGTGACTATAGACGAAATAACTCAAAGAAAATCATGAATGTTGAATGCTATTAAGTTTTATTGACACTATTAAGCTATTATAGACGAAATAACTCAAAGAAAATCATGAATGTTGAATGCTAAGGTTTAATAAGACACTATTATACTATTATAGATGAAATAACTCGGAGAAAATCATAAATGTTGAGTGTGTTCTGATTTCTCATGTGGATAATAGTACTTGTGCTTTATTTCTTTCTCAATATGTATCATACTCAATATATTAACTTTAAGAAGAGTGTGTGAAGAGCGTAAGCAATTAATTAACCGAAGGCGGCCTTGCATAAGAATATAAGAAAATAATTAGGTTGCAAAAGGCTTAAAGTTGAGATACACAAGGCAGCTTCTGTGCACCTAACCAAACCTAACCTAACCTAACACTTACCACTTGCTTTTCACTTAACATGGATCCAGATTTGTTATTTATAAGTGAACAATAACATTAAAGCAACATCGACACCTTCTGTTTGTTTGTTTGTTTAATCACTCGTCGCCTCGTCAACCTTACGTCAATGGTTAAGGAAGAACACAAACAGGAAGGGGCACAGCACAAACTAAAACTGTTAATCATAGTTACCGAATAAAGTGTATGAAGATAAAACTCATTTCCGTAAAAGTTCTTTGATTACAGCAGAGAATGCATATATGTAATTATGTAGTCTTGTAGCTTGAGTACAGATGAGGTTATGTGATGCCGACTGTACCCTGTAAAGTTTGTACTCAGAATAACATGAAAGGTGTGTAACGCAACCTTGGATTTTTATTTATTTACTGTCCCGATTAGAATACAGTCACATACATTTTTTTTTTCCTCACAGTATACCGACAGTTATAGTTATATTGGATGTGTTATAATATTAAAACCGGGTACTTTTATCGAGAATTACTAGTACGTACTGACGCCTGAGAAAGTTTGTTTGTTGAAAATATTGTCCGCCAAGAAATAACTTGACTCTTCACTCCGTTTCTAAATAAAAAAAGGAACGTACATGATTGAAAGACAGCTGTATGTATAACTATGTATTATTTCAGATCTAGCTGGAGAGGAATTGGACTTAATAAACTATGGTGTAATATATATTTCAACAGGTAGTTAAGGGTAAGGCAGCTGAGTGAGAAAGGTAGTACGTGACAGCAGGAAAAATAGAGTTACGCTGCTGACAGATGAACACACACTAACATACACCTGGATTATTAGACACCATTACCTCAGCGGTTTCCTAGGAGTCAAGGTTAGTTATTTCAGGTGTATTTTAGGGGTTATATATACACACTAGTATTGTATTATATTATTAAACTTCATTACCTCACCTGATTCCTGGGACATCAAGGCTAGTTATTACAGGCATTATAATATACACATTGTAGTATTGTATTATGTTACTAGACTTTAGGATTTCAAGGTAAGTTATTGTTGGTGTTATAACCATATACGCTTTGTAGTATTGTAGCGAGGTCAGGTGGCTCTGTGGTTGAGTACTCGCCTCGTGACCTAAAGGTTGTGGGTTCGATCCTGGGTCACGGCAGCTGCTTGGTGAAGAGGGGCAGTGCGCTCTCGTTAACCCTAGCACAATTATATATATTTCTTTTCTTTTTTCTACTTTTCAAACTGTTGGTGCCAGCTTTATGGAGGCTAAGATGGACTTGCCTCTTGCCTGTTATTTGGCGTAGGTTTAGATATTTTATAGCGATGCCTCAAATGTGTATAGAAGCCTAGTTTGGGGAATTATTTATTTTTTGTAGTATATTATATTGCACTATTTATCTAACTTTATTTGTATTCTTGTGCGGTGTTTTTATTGAGGTTATGAAACTATAGATAGCTCTTATATGTCTTGTTAAGTGTTAGGGAAGGAAAGGGAGGGAGTGTAGAGGGCTGAGAACCTCTTTTTTTTGGCGAGACCTTAGATTCCTACAAAACACAATGGTTGAACAAGGTTTGGTTATGTTAGGGTTTCATGGGTCACTATTAAGGGATGTTTGTGTTTAAGTGTGAATATAAAACAAGAGAAAAGGGGAAAGGAGGGAAGGAAAGAGGTGTTAGGGTAAAAGAGGAGGCAAGAATGGTGTTTAAAGTGTTATGTTCAGCTTAACGTGGCAGGAAATGTGAGTGACCCTGTAGTACCTGTAGGAAGGGCGGCAGGGGTTGGCAGGGCCCAGGGAAGGTGTAATAAGGTAGTAACTAACTTCTTGTGACCGCTAGCAGCCAGACAGGATCTCTGACATGGTGATATTTCTTCGTTTTAAACCTTCCCTGTTCCTCTACATGTCATTTTGAGGGATGGAGGAGCAGTAACACATCATTCTTCACCATTAATAGTGGAGGGATATAAAGAAAACATTACCTATTAAGCGTAAGTAACCTAATATAAGAACATCAACAAGCTTCAACGGGCACAGCTGGGTGGCGACCGTGCTGACATTGTTGATCACGTATATATTAAACCAAAATTGAGATTATTATTATACACGGGAAAGCAATTATATATACTTTAAAAAATCGTCTCCAATGCCTAACTGTTTCCTACATAAACATTTGTTATATTTGATTCGTATTTATTTCATGAAAAATGTTTATTTCTAAGGTCAATCATGAAATCGAATAATAGAATAAAGCAATAATAATGAAATTAAACCAATATAAACCATAGAATAGAATATATAAAAACTATTCAAACCGAAAGTAAACCCTAAATAAGCCATAGAAAAAAGAAAAACGGAAAAAACAATGACAAAATGAGAAAAAAACACCGTAATTATTTGTTTACATCCAAGAGTGTTCATTATTGTGTGTTAGGTACATTAAAATAAGTGTTAGGACATGGTGACTACCAAGGATAGAGATGAAGGTGTGTGTGTTGTGTTGTAAGTGTGTTGTGGTGGGCTGAAGGGCTGCCAGGCTGACGAATCGACAATAATCTGATTGTGTTTCCGAAGAATAACTATAATACTTAGGGCACCAGTGGTGTTGCATATCACGTATATATATGGAGTTTGGTGTTTGGTGTACTGGGATTTATTAGTAGGTGTGTGACAAATAGGAGTTCTGAGGTCATTCTGAGGTTGTATTTAGCGCTAGTTAGACCCCACCTAGATTATGCAGCTCAATTTTGGTCCCCTTGTAATGTCACTCCCTTCTCACCCTGTAGCGTTGATGGTAGTTGTTATGGTTCACTAACAGAGTGGTGAACGATTGGAATAGGCTGGGTAGTCACGTAGTAAGTGGTGAGTCAATATGTAGCTTTAAAAGACGGTTGGATCAGAGTATGGATAGGGATGACAGGTGGGATAGATAAATAGATAAACAAAGAATGTTTATTAGTAACGTGAATAAAACTAAAGATGTTGAAATTATATTGTAAAACTGACCCACAAAAAAAAAAAAAAAAAAAAAAAATATATTGTTTGTAGAAAGATGAGACGTAAGGATGTGGAAGGAAAGAAAATACAACTAGAAAATGCATTGAGATCTGTTGTATTTGTGTATGCGAGTGTTGCAGCGAGTTTGAAGGTGAACACTTGTTGCATGGGAGTGTGTAGGCGGCATTGATGAACTCTCGACTCCTTGAACCATAATTGACCCAGTGAAAAGAACGCTTGTGTGTTCCTGAAGGGTCAATAAAGTTACACTCATTACACCATCAAATGTACACACACACACATCACTATCACCGCTGTTTAGGAAGGATAGGAAAGTCATTTTAAAGATACGTTTCATTATAAAATCATGACAGTATTTTTTTGCAGCATGAGTGGAAATATTGACAAAAAAAATAATAATAAGAACGTAGGAAATAGAAAGGATATGAAAGCAATTTTAAAGAATACATTTCATTATAAAATCGTGACAGTTGAATATTTTTTTACAAACTCATTGAAGAATACATACAACATATGTAAAAATATTGACAAAAAAAAACCAGATATAAAAACAAGAATATAGGAAATAGAAAGGATATGTTAAAAAAAATGTCCTTAAAAGAATACCACATTGTTGACATTTCCTAGTGTGTGTGTGTGTGTGTGTGTGTGTTTCATTCTAGTTCTGTGGCCGAAGCCGGGTTTTGGCCGAAGCCGGTTTTGTGTGTGTGTGTGTGTGTGTTGGTCAAGGAGGCAGAGTGAGAGTGAGAGAGAGAGAGTGTCGGGCTGAACACTAAAGTAATTAAAGCAGATGGTCGGGGATGCAACACCTGTTATGGATTCTGACCGAGTGTAGTCCCGGGAGAGGACTTCGATGCCCTTATAGGAGTCATAGCTTAGTGATAGTGGTGTGGATTGTGTGAGTTTTGAAGTGGTGTAGTAAGTAAGGTTATTAATAATCTAATAATACTAACATAACAGATAATTGATTGATTGACTAATTGCTTGTTTGATTGGTGGTTAAGGCAGTTAAGTTTAGGGTTTAGTTACCGCTACTACTAATAAAAGAAAGAGGAGATTGCATTATGAGTCAAGAATATATACATGACCAGAGATAATTAAGAGTGACTTATACGTATATATCTACATCATATCCTTAGCCTTGCACTTTAAACCTCGGGAACCTCGGTCACATCTTCCTCGGGCGCTTCCTCTAAATTGCTAGTCTTCTCCTCTGCTGGGCTTGACTCTACCTCCTCCACTTCCTCTGCAGGGACTTCCTCTTCTACAGGCGCCTCCACTAGCTTAACAGGGGCGGCGTCTTCAGCCTCTACAGGAGCAGTCTCTGGTATGATTACAGTCTCGGGTTCAGCTTCCACCAGTGCTGCCGGGGCGGGGTGTGAGGGGTAGGCGGGGAAGTAAGGTTGTTTAGGGTAGCTGGGAGGTGCTGGGTGAGGTGCTGGGTACGAGTCCACAATAACGTCTCCTTCATAAGTAACCTCAGCTTCTAGACCGTCGCCGTTGTCTACATAAGTGACGGTTTGCTTCCGGCCGTCTGGGAGCCGGACTGAGTAGGATCCGGTTGTCTTGTAGCCGTCACGGGACTCGGATTGGTCAAACATTACTTTCTGGTAATCGTCGTTTACGCCATAAGTGTATTCATACTTGGGCGGAATCTAAGGGAGAGGAAACACAAGGAATGGGTTGATATTAGGTCTTAGAAGGTGGTGTTAGGCCTAAAATGTGCCTTGAGTTACTTCAAAGTTAACTATTTCACTATAATTACCTACTCTTTCCCTCACTATAATCTGCCTTACCATCATCTCTTTGCTAAACTGTCTATGACCTCTGATATCTGGCACTTCCTCTTTACACATTACCTAACTAACTAACTCACTACTAACTCATACAGCTATTAATGCAGTGTTCCTTCTACCTCCTTAAAAGTAAACACACACTCGATGCTTTCACCTCTGTCTACATCGTTCCCCCTAAACCCTTTCCCCGCCCGCCTGCAGTACTGAAAACCTTCCCGACCCGAGGCAGGTGGATGTATGGTTGGCCCGCGGCGGTGTGGTGGCGGTGTTGTGTGTTTTGTTGCTAACTAATAAGCTATGAAGGATGCTAAGATACTCCCAGCCTGACCACAACTAAAATGCGAGCCGGAGAAAGTGTGTGTGTGTGTGTGTGTGTGTGTAAGCCTTGTTGCTAAGATATCTGTTACCGCCGCCTCTTTGCCTTTCACTACGTAGGGAAACTTTACCACATAGACTAATTTCCGGATGAGGTAAAGTTTTCCCTCTGCAATGCCTAAACACATTTTCTTTTTACATTATAAATAGGTAAAAAAATAATAATAATTCGCGCATGTAGCTGTTCTTTTTTTCTCTTAATATTCCTTTAGTTTTATTGATAGTTTATGTGGAGGGTTAGAAGTGAATGGTTGTTTAATATTATCGTTAGTTACGTATAGAAGTAAGTAAGTAGGAGGGGGGAAGAAGAAGGGGAATAAGAGGGGAAGAAGAAGAGGAATAAGAAGGAAATAAGAAGGAAATAAGAGACGAACTGAACAGCGAAAATAATAATAATAAGAAGAGGAGGAGGCAATAAACAAGATAATCCTCTATAACTACATACTATAATGACCTTTATATACTTACATCAGGGTAGTGGGGGGTAGGTGGGTGGTAGGGGGCGGCAGGGGCCTGGTAGAGGGGTGCGGGGTGACGTGGGTGGGAGGGAGAGGCCGCCCCTCCCTTCAAGGTAGCCAGGACGACGCACAAACAAACCTGGAATGGAAGGAAGGAAGGAAGGAAGGAAAGTTACGTTTAGGTTCAAGACATAAAACAAATAATAATAATAATAAATAAATAAATAATTGTAGTTTAATAATTATCTATGAGTTGTGTCGATAATTTTCACACATTAGGTAACACAAAATACTTTAATAAATTAGCAATCTTTCAACACTTAATGGCTATGAGAACTAATTAGGTTTTCAATATACTTAGTGATGCAATACAACTTAATTAAACTTTATGATGAAGGGACAATAGACGTTAATTATCTATCCACAGGTAATCTCTAAACACCTTTATCTCTATTAGGTGTATGAAAAGTAGAAGTAGTAGTAGTAGTAGTAGTAGTAGTAGTAGTAGTAGAAAAGTAGTAGCTGTAGACTCACCTGTGATAGCATGATAGCAAGTGATGGGCGAATGATGGGATGGTGATGGGCGCCGTGGCTTATAAAGGCTGCCATTACCTTAGCGCCGCCCCCCGCCCACCGTCCACCCAACGACCCCCAGCAAGGGCGTGGCGGTACATCACTTTCTCCTAAAACTACTGATGCTTCTTCTGCGGCCTTAGAACTACTCTCCCTCCCTTCCCCTTCTTCTCCCCTTTCCTCCCCTCTTCTTTCCCTTCCCCTATACTTTTACTTTTATATTATATTAATACCTAACACTCCTCCTCCTCCTCCTCCTCCTCCTCTATAACAAGTAAATGGTGATCAATTATATTTTTTTGAGGTTTGAAACTACTCCTCTCTCCTCATTCTCCTCCTCCTCCTCCTCCTCTTCCTCTTGTACTATCAGTACTATCCTTTCTCTAATTCAAGTAGTTTGTGTAGAATACCCTAGGGTCTGTTGCTGTTTGTGTTCCCTTGTATTCCCTTGTATTCCCTCTCTTCTCCCCTCTTCTCTCAGGGTCCAGGACGTATCTTCTTCCTCTTCCCATCCACCGCACTCTTACTCTTCACCTCATTTCCATTCTTCTTCTTCTTCTTTTCCTCCCATTCTCAAGGTCTAAGATGGTTTCATTCTCTCTTCTTCTTTAAGTTGTACCATATTTCCCTCATTCCTTCCTTCTCTCCCTCACTCTTCTCCTCTCCTCCCTCCTCTTCTTCCTTCTCTCCCTCATTCTCCTTCTCTTCCTCCTTCCCCCCACCTCTCCTTCACCCTCCTCTCCTTTCTCTTCCTCTTCCTTCATGCCTTTTCCATCCTCTGGTATTTCATCGATTTCCTTCGTGTGACCCGGCGGTGTCCTAGTAGCTAGCCAACCAGAGGCCTCGAGGCAAGGTCATGAGGAACCAACATTGAGGTCAGGGCTGTTGTTGTTGTTGTTTGGTAGTGGTGGTGGTGGTGGTGGTGGTGGTGGTGGTTGCGTCATAGTTTTGAAGTCTCTTCCTCTACGAATAAAGTTAAGTGTGTCGGTTGGTTGGACTTCGCAAGACAAGTTATAGTGTGTATGTATGTATGTATGTATGTATGTATGTATGTATGTATGTATGTATGTATGTATGTATGGATGGATGGACGGAGGGACTAATAACTATAACGCAATTTGAAGGTAACTTGTATACGTTAGTGTGTGTGTGTGTGTGTGTGTGTGTGTGTGTGTGTGTGTGTGTGTGTGTGTGTGTGTGTGTGTGTGTGTGTAAAAAGAAAAGACCACGTATAATACCTGCATATAATTAACGATCACGGGCAATTAACTCGTGAAAGGGGACGAGGAGGAAAAACCACACACACACACACACACACACACACACACACACACACACACACACACACACACACAGTACACCCTACAAACAAGGCCACAACACAAGTTAGAGTGCCATCAGCAACACTTTTACCTCCCTATGACACAACACATAACACTTTTATTTATTATTATTTTTTTGCATCACTACCCACTAAACCTGAGTAGCAAGTGGTTAGGTACACTTAGCCAGATGACTGCGGGTTACTGCTTCTCCACGTCAGCTGCAGGACGCTAGGGGGAGGAGAGGAGGAGAGCTGCAATACGAGTGTCACTTTCAACACTACCGCAGGGAACTTGGGTGTGACTGCTACAGGTGCGACGCTAGAAAGACTATATCTGTTTATCGCCTTCTTCCTTCTTCCTTCCCTCTTGTTTGTGTTTATTCACCTATTGTCCTATCTACCTTCCTTCTTCCTCCATCTTCTTTCTCCATCTTCCTTCTTATATCTCTCGTGTCTGTGTTTATTCCTGCTATTGTCTTATCTACCTTTCTTCTTCCTCCTTCCTGTTTAGCTAGTGTGATTATCTGCATTTTCCTTCTTACCTGTCTCCTATCTCTGTTTATTCCTCTAAATTCCTCTTCATTTTCCCTCTTCCTCCTTCCTGTTTAGTGTCCAAGAACGACCGTTAAAAAACTGTATCTCTATAATTTTACTTTTTATAATCAGGTTTTAGGTAATACATGCAGGGATTATACCGTGATCAGGTTTCATTCCCGTTTCCCTTAATTTCCATCTTATTTTATCCTTTTACTCTCCTTTTTTCATATTGTAGACGTGCGCTTGACGTTCCTCCTTTGTTAATATCATCACCTTCACGCATCGTTAGTCCTCGGTCTGTCTCTGCGATGATGTGTAAATATAAGTGTATTTCCGTCTTACTCTGTTCCTTTACTCGCATTATTTCATATCATATAGATGCGCAAGACGTTACTCATTTGTTAATCTCCAGTTCCACGCATCGGTAATCGTCGGTCAGCTTTTGCGATGTGTAAGTGTGTCGATAGATTGACTAATGAACCACTGGATCGGTGAAGCTTGATGTATTGAGAAACAGTAGTGGCGAGAGGCTGGTGAGGTGAGGGTGAGGTTGGTTACTGGTGATACTGTGACCATTATTGCGTTAACTACCTCATACCCTTCTCATATAACTATATAAACTAAATAAACCTTTGATATATATGGTATAAGTGTATTAATTAACTCGCGTCCATCCTCGCCCCAAGCCTAGCCCCGCTCTCCTCTCCCTCCCCGGCACCACTACACAACACCCAAATTTATGAATGCCTATTGACCAGTCCTCCGAAAACGGCTCTATTTGAGGGTCTCGGCGACACGCTATGATATAATGAACCAATAACAAACAATAACGACATCAACGTGAATC
>JAPQNM010000029.1:369692-374692 GCA_029783475.1 Metacarcinus magister | reverse complement strand
AAAATATATAAAGAGGGAATATAAATGGAATGATTGATTGAATATTAATGGATGACGGTGGCTGTGACTGTCTTTATGGAAGGAAATTGATTATGTAAATAGTAACTTGATCCAATTACTACTACTACTACTACCTCCTCTTGCATCTCTCTCCTTTACTTTTTAATCCTCTCCTCCTCCCTCCATCCACCTTCCCTTCCACACTCTCCTTCCTTCCCTCGTCACCCTCCTTCTATTTTCCTAACACTTTTCCTCCTCATACTTTCCCTAATCACTCTTACTGTCTTTAATATTTTCCTCCTACCTTCATTTCTCTAACACCTGTTCTTCCCTCACTCACTCCTTCCTTCCCTCATCACTGTTTCATCCTCTCCTTCTCCCTCCATTCACCTTTCCTTCCCTCACTCATTCCTTCCTTCTCTCTTCATCTTAACACCTTTCCTTTCCTTCCCTCCTTCCTTCCCTCCCTCACCTTCCTTCTTTCCTCCCTCCTCCTCCTTCCTCCTCATCCTTAACTTAGGGGCAAAGCGGCCACACCTGCGAGGTATGATGTGCTCTGAAGGGGAGTTGCTGAATTCCACAAAATCACTGTCGCTGCTCACGGAACACCTGTAAGGGAGGGAGACAAAGGCGGGATGTGGTAATTGCGTTGCTGATTAAAGATATTACCTGAACCTCTACCTGGACTACCTGTGTCTGGGTACCTGTGTCCTTTTAGCTTGATAGATAGATAGATAAATAGATAAATAATATAACTTTAGGAAAATATATTGCAATGGAATTTCCAGCAACATTCCGTCACTATTTTAATTATCTATTTTATTATATATTTTTGATGTATTGATTTTCGTTTTGTTTTATGGCACAGTAAACAATAGGAATAAACGTATAGATGATAGAAACAAATCATAAATAACACGAATAACAAATAGGAATGCACGTCTGTTAAATAATTACTCGTCTATACTTACGGTGACACGCCTTCCACATCAAAATGAGAGAAGTTCAGTCTCACTCTCTGCTCCCTATGACCATTGAACACATAATGACAAACAGTATTCCTCGGGTACTTTCCTGCGGGAGAAATGATGGAGGCGGTAATCACGAACACATACCAATAACAAGACTAACAATAAATTTCTTCTAAGTACCAATAACAGGAATTCATATATTACGACTAACCTAACCTAACCTAAGAGTCTTGAGGAGGATTCGTAAGGGTGAAGGAGGAGGTGGTTGGAGGAGGAGGTGCTGGGAGGAGGAGGTGCTGGGAGGAGGAGGAGGAGGATTCGTAAGGGTGAAAGAGGTGTTTATAGAAGTCTAAATGCCTTTACCTCCTGGATTCGGTGTGTGAATCTCCCCGCTTGGGTAAGACGTGGAGTTGAATTCAAAGGTACAAGGATGGTTAGGCAGCTGACGTCCTGATGTTAAACCGAAGTCTGAAGGTTGTGGGAAAGAGGTATCAGTGATCAATATTCATGACGTTTAAGAGGAGAAGGAGGAGGAGGAGGAGGAGGAAGAGGAGGAGGAGAGATTGCAGGTTATAGACGAGGCATTAATAGTCGATATTCCAGGAGTTTTGGAAGTGTAAGAAGATAATAGATAAGAAGAGACTCAATTTAGAAGGAAGGAGGTGGAAGGAAATGCACCGCAGAGATAGAAGATTTGACAGTAACGAATGAGGAAGTGGGAGAAGAAAGAAGATTAGATGAACGATGAAAGGAAATCGAATGAAGGAAGGAGTTAAGGCAGGAAAAGAAGACGACACACACACACACACACCTTTGAGGAACGTGTAGATGGCTCTGTACCCCGTCACATGTAGTCCCGAGGTGATGCTTCTGAACACAAGACTAAGAAATGACCCTGAGGACATGATGGGCAGAGGCTTCCCAAGACCACAAAAAGTACCAAGCTTACTCGTAGGACTCTCGCTCACTGTTAGGGAATCCATCACGTCGCAGCTGGAAAACGAGGACGTGAGACTTGGATTAGGTTAAGTTAGGAAGACGAGGATAGAAAGTAGTATTAGTGGGTGATAAAATGAGGTTTAATTGTTACTCTAGAAAATGTAAATCAATAGAAATGGAAAATTAGTCTTCAGAGGTGATACAAAATAAGGTTTGAATGTTACTGTAGAAAATGTAAATGAATATAAATGTGTGAATAACCGTACATTAAAAAATATAAACGAAATGATAATATACACACACACACATACACACACTCTTTCCCTCCCATATCCAAACACACAACAAGTCAACACAACCATAACATACTTTCTATTGGAGTAATTCAAAGGGTGATGGAGATAAAAATGTGTAAACTCCAGCTTGATCCGATGTAGTTTCGGCGCCTTGAGGTCAACTCGGCACTGCAGTCTTGACGGGTAAGGCAGAGGGAAGTTAGGGGTTATAAGAGACCCGTTCATACCCATCCAGTGCCCGTCTCTGCCTCGCCAAGCCTCCATTACCTCGTTACAACCCAATACTGTCAAGGGGAAGGAGAGGAAAGAGAGGAAAGAGAGTTCAAATTCAGGCTGAGGTTAAATACAGATTTTTTTTTCATCTTTTTTTCCTTCCTCCTTTTTTTCTTCTAAGTATTAATAAGAGAAGATGTATGTTTTTTTTTAAATATTTTTTTAACTAGTGTAGAGGTTATTATATATGTTCCTTTTTTGTACACACACACACACACACACACAGGGAAGCGTGGTCATACAGCGTTAATTCTTTGTGCATGCGTGAGTAAGGATCATAAAATTCTCTCTCTCTCTCTCTCTCTCTCTCTCTCTCTCTCTCTCTCATGCAGTCAAGGTCACTCATTCCCATTATGAAGAGGAGGAGGAGCCATACCATATATATCAGAGAGAAAAAGGGAAAGAGAAAGAGAGAGAAAACACACACACACACACACACACACACACACACACGTCAATCTGGTTCAATTTTCTGCATTTGCCTAATATTCGCTTTTACTCTAATTTTACAGAACGAGTGAACGATGCTGAAGTGAAGGCCTGACCACCGTTTTCTTTGCTATCTAGAGGAAAGAAAACGCAAGAGTGGGAGGTAAGTGTTAAATTATTGAGTTTGTATTACATTTCCAGGTATTATTTACGTGGGAATGTATTTATATCCACCAATTCAGTGTTGACGTTTATTTTCGTTGGATCTTATTGGACTAGAATGGAAAAAAAGTGTTGAAATATTGAAAGTTTTTGTTATATTTGCAGTTATTATTTACCGGAGAATCTTTAGTACTCGTCATCTATGAACACAATACTCTTACCCTTAGGAACACAAGGTTAGGTTAGGTTAGGTTAGGTTAGGTATCGTTCGCCAGGCTTGTAATGGTCCTAGACACTACCAAGCACCAGGGTAGAAGGACGAGGACGAGGCGAGATAAAAGACAAAGATGCGAGACTAAGATAGGTCACGTAACGGTTCTTGGGGATCAAACTGACACAAAGAGGCTACGTTATGGATTATTTTTCAAGAAGGGATGATGGAGTGAGGGGTGTCAAGGGGTGTTAAGGGGTGTTAAGGGGGGAATTAGGTGCTTTATCATTAGGTTTTGGTACTTCTATTAATGTGACTTATGTGTGATTTGTGCTAGTGACGTTCTTTTTGAATTTTTTTTTTGGGTGTTATTCTGGCGGGAAAATGATGAGTGGGTTTGTTTTGTAATATTTTTTTTGTTTATTATTTTTTTGTCTGTCTATCTGTCTGTCTGTGTGTTTGTCATCCTCTCTCTTTCTCTCTTATTTCTTTTGTTTATCTGTTTATTTTATCTCTCTAACTGTCTGTCTGTATATGTATCTGTCTGTCTGTCTGTCTGTCTGCTTGTATGTCTGTGTGTTTGTCCTCCTCTCTCTCTCTCTCTCTCTCTCTCTCTTTCTCTTTCTCTCTTTCTCTCTCTCTCTCTGCACACAAGTTAAACACAGCGGAATAATAATAATAATAAAAAGTAATGTATATATATATATCTTTAGGAAAACGGTGTCACATATTGCATTCAAGTTATGTTAATGAACTGAAGCAAAGAGACAGAGAATATTAAAGAGAGAGATAGAGAAAGAGAAGGAGGAGGGAGAAGAGAAAGAGAAGAAGGGGGGAGAAGAAGAAAAAGACAATGAATAAGGGAATAGCAAGAATGAGAAGGAAAAAAAGAGAGAAGAGGAGAAAGGCAAAATATAATAGAAATGAGAGAAAAAACACAAGAGGTAAAAATATGAAGAGGAGGAGGAGGAGGAGGAGGAGGAGGAGGAGGAGGAGGAGGAGACGGAAATTGAAAAGGAAGGAAAGTATAAGATGAATAACAGAGAAGAAACACGCAAGGGAAGAAAGAGGAGGAAGAGGAAGAGGAGGAGGAGGAGGAAGAGGAGGAGAAGAGGATAGAAGGACGCGATAGAGAGAGAGATAAAGGAGAGAGGGGAGAGAGAGAACAAAAGAAAGATCAGAAAATTGAGAGGAGGAGGAGGAGGAGGAGGAGGAGAAGAGAGGGAGGAAGGAGGACCAAGAGAAGATGAAGAGGTGGAGGAGGAGAAGGAGGAGGAGGAGGAGGAGGAGGAGGAGGAGGAGGAGATGATAAGAAAGAAAGAACAACGGTAATAGACGAGAAAGAGGAAGAGAGGGAATAGAATAAAGAGAAGAAAGAAGGGAAAAGAGGAAAGAGTATTAGATTTAATGGTTCGTAAGGACTCTCTCTCTCTCTCTCTCTCTCTCTCTCTCTCTCTCTCTCTCTCTCTCTCTCTCTCACACACACACAGGAAAGAGGAAGGGGAAAAAATTTGTCCTACATTTCCTTGTCCACACACACACACACACACACACACACACACACACACACACACACACACTGTAACTTTTCCTTTCCTCTACAATAAAATAATAGAACTAAACCACAATAAATATCCTCTATAAACACCTCAACAAACTACTATAAACAACATAACTAATAAATAAAAGAGTCTATCATTAAATTCAGCAACAGAAAAC
>JAPQNM010000029.1:362192-364692 GCA_029783475.1 Metacarcinus magister | reverse complement strand
AATAATAATAATAATGCTATAGCGTGTTCCATCTCAGAAAATAAAATACCGTTCGATAATACTCTTCCAAAATGTCCCAATCTGTTAATTTTTTTTTCTTCAAACAGGTAACTGATATTAAATGATGCTAAAGACAACGTAAGTCATTGAAAACTAATATATTACATTGTATTTACCTTTTTATTTAATATATAAACAAACCATAATAGACAATGTTTTTTCGTTCAATTAGGAAAGTTGTATTGAAATGTTTACGAAATTTTCAAATGTTCTTATGAGGCAAGGAATGTGAAGTAGTGATTGATGTTATAATGTTAATAAAAATGAGTTCATATTCGTGGTCAGCATGTCCGAGAACCCTTGTGTACCAATTTTTATGAAGTTCTGAGGTTTCGAAATTGTCACGAAATGTTCAATGGAATTCGCTGTGTAGACTTCTTTCAGTGTGTGTGTGTGTGTGTGTGTGTGTGTGTGTGTGTGTGTGTGTGTGTGTGTGTGTGTGTGTGTGTGTGTGTGTGTGTGTGTGTGTGTGTCTGTGTGTGTGTGTGTGTGTACTGGCTAAAGGAAACTAAAAAATTACATATCCAGTGCAAAATCATTTATTTCAAAAAGATATGTTTACAAAGAGTCAGTTTAACATGAACATCTAAGACTAACTAACAGTCAGCATTAACCTCAGTAAAACGTCAACAATGCAAACAAAAAGATCAAAAGAAAAGTCTCGAAAGCATTAACTTTTAAGAACGAACAAAACAAAGAAACAATTTTTTAAAGGAAGAAAAGAACTTACAGTAACACAAATCAAACGTTCCAATTCAATAATGTTAAGGTGATTAGTTTAACCAACACACACTTAACACCAGTCCGAGTTAGGTCAGTCCGTGCATGGTGTGAGGTGTTGCTCAGCCCTTGACGTAGGTGTTGGTAGGGCAGCATAACCTGAAGGAGCGGCAGCAGTTTTGACGGTTACTGTACGAGATTATTCCCTTGAAGTAAGCCGAGCAACGGGTGGAGCAAGTGTCTGGAAGGGAAGGGATAAGGAGGACAATTTAGTAATGTATGGACTACTACTACTACTACTACTACTACTACTACTACTACTACTACTACTACTACTACTACTACTACTACTACTACTACTACTACTACTACTACTACTATTACTATTACTACTACTACTATTACTATTACTATTACTATTACTATACTACTACTACTACTACTACTACTACTACTACTACTGCTGCTGCTACTTTTACCGTTTTTCTTAGACTATAGATTCGTCAAAAATAAATATCTTTGCTTTTTCACACCCAATAATGTAAATAATGGAACGAAGCTTTCTGAGCAGTGTTTGTAGTGTTCGAGTGGTGAATGTGAACAGTTTAAGGAAGTTTTGCGTCAACTCTCCACAGTTGACAATGCTTCTTGACGTAATGCTCATGATTTTGTGGCAAGGTTATGTACGGTATTCTTTTTAATAGTGTACGACGTTTTAGTTTCATGAGTAAAAATTTCCAAACTCATCTTCTTGCTGGATAACATACGACTGTAGAACTTATTACAGTCAGTGAGTCATGCATCTTCCCTTTATAAACATACACCTTACAGACACACACATAACAACCTTGTAATATTACGTAGAGTTGTAGTAATAAAGACTAAACAATGAAGAATAACTCACTATCTCTACTTTACTCTACTTACTGTAATCAATCTGTGGACGAGGGAAGGGTCCTGGGATGCCGACAATCAAGCCACCGCCACCGCCGCTTCCAGGGCGAGGGAAAGGCCGAGTGCCGATGCCGACGCCGCCGCCTCCGCCGCTGGAGCCGCTTCCAAAACCGCCGCCGCTGGAGCCGCCTCCAAAACTGCCGCCGCTGGAGCCGCTTCCAGGGCGAGGGAAAGGCCGAGTGCCGATGCCGCCGCCGCCGCCGCCGCCGCCGCTGCCTCCAAAACCGCCGCCGGGTAAAGGCCTCACGTTAATACCACCACCACCAATACCAGGACGAGGCGGGGAGATGAACGGCTCGTGTGGCAAGACTGCTGGCAACACCTGGACTGATGATGTTTTGGTGCCGACATAAGGCTCAGCGTACCCTAAGGCCGCCAAGCTGACCACGAGGAGTAGTACACGCATGATGAGTGTGTGGATTCCGGGCGTCCAGTGGCTTGAGCCGTCTTGTTGAGGGGTATATGTAGACAGTGGATGGGATGGGATGGTGTTATTGGTCTAGGGGTTGCATGAAGGGGGAAGTCCGAGCGTGTGTGCGTGTGTGTGTGTGTGTGTGTGTGTGTGTGTGTGTGTGTGTGTGGTGGGGGGGGGTGCTGTTGTCATGCAGCGAGAACAACAATCATGCTCTCTGTTGTCACGCCAAGAAGCACTAACCAGCCATGTGTCAGACTGTTTTGTTATGGTTTTGTTCTGCTGTGTTCTGCTTGTGTTAATGTGTTTCTGTATTTGTTATTGTTATCAGTATTGTTATTTATTGTTATTTAT
>JAPQNM010000029.1:314692-357192 GCA_029783475.1 Metacarcinus magister | reverse complement strand
AACAAACAAACTATAAATTATCTGAGATGGGGAAGCCACAGTGTTTAAAAAATTACCCACGGAGGATGAGAGAGGAAATGGTGGGGGGGGAGGGAGAGCGGGGGAGAGAGAGGGAGGGAAGGAAGGAGGGAAGGAGAGAGGGAGGGAAGGAAGGAGGGAGAAAGAGGGAGAGAGAGAGAGTGAGAGAGAAAGATTAATGTGTTTTTGAAAGCACAGTGAATACTTATCTGTTATTCTGAAAGTGTTATTGTCGTGTAGGTGTGTGTGTGTGTACGTGTTCTGTATGTATGTATATGTATGTGTATGTATGTGTATGTACGTATATTATATTTATTTATTATCATATTCATATCTTTGTTCCCTATTTGTAGTATTTTTTTACATTTTTATTTGATTTTTCCGTTCATTATTCATCTATATATTAATTATTTATCTAAGTGTAATTAATCTCACCTACATCACTAATTACCTGTGTGCCTACCTGTCAGCCTGTAATTGTAGGTAGGTCGGTTACAGGTTACAGGTTACAGGTTACAGGGTGGGTGTAGGTGCAGGTCGTGATAACATAGGGAAGGTTCTAAGTCTTAAATTGTCTAACTCTCCCTGCAGGTCAAGAATAGTAGCCTGCCTCTGCCTGACCTGCGCTGAGAGGTCATTGCAGGCCATCACACGACGCAGCCTGTAAATAGAAGGTCAGTATTATTGTTATTGTTTAGGTTTTTAGTAATGTTAAGTCTCCCTTCCTCTATTTTCTCTTTCTCGTTTACTTCTTATATCCCTTTTTCATCCTCCTTTAATCCAATTCCTTATATTCCCCTTTTAGTTTCCTCTCTATCTAACTATTTTAGTCTCCCTTTTCTCTCTACCATTTTCTTCTCTCCCTCTCCCCCTCCCACTCCCTCTCCCTCCTAACCAAACATCCTTCCTTACCGCCGTGACAGTCACCCGTATTTAACACCGTACTAATAATGGTGTTTAAAGTGTTATGTTCAGCCTTACGTGGCAGGGGTGTGGCAGGACAGGTGAGTGTGACCCTGTAGTACCTGTAAGGAAGGGCGACAGGGATTGGCAGGGCCCAGGGAAGGTGTAATAAGGTAGTAACTAACTTTTTCTTGTGACCGCCAGCAGCCAGACAGAACCTCATAACCTGGTGATAATATTTCATCGTTTTAAACCTTCCCTGTTCCTCTACATGTAATTTTGAGGGATGGAGGAGCAGTAACACATTATTCCTCATCATTAATAGTCGAGGGATATAATGAAAACGTTACCTATTAAGCGTAAATAACCTTAATGAATAACATCAGGTACCGTCAGATGAGTCACGTATATATTAAACCAAAACTGAGATTTTTATCACACACAGGAAAGCAACTATATGTACTTTAAAAAATCGTCTGTAGTACCTAACTGTTTTACACATAAACATTTGTTATATTTGATTCGTATTTATTTCATGAAAAATGTTTATTTCTATGGTCAATCATGAAATCGAATAATAGAATAAAGCAATAATAATGAAATGAAACCAATATAAACTATAGAATAGAATATATAAAAATTATTCAAACCGAAAGTAAAGCCTAAATAAGCCATAGAAAAAAGAAAAACGGAAAAAACAATGACAAAATGAGAAAAAAACACCGTAATTATTTGTTTACATCCAAGAGTGTTAATTATTGTGTGTTAGGTACAGTAAAAGAAGTGTTAGGACATGACAACCTACAAGGATAGAGATGAAGGTGAGTGTGTTGTGTTGTGAGTGTGTTATGGTGAGCTGACGGGCTGCCAGGCTGACGAATCGACAAATATCGACAAAAATACCGGTATAACGAAGGGCTTCTAATACCTGTAATACCGGTAATACCGGTATTACACACACACACTCATTTGACGCCAGGCAATGTAATCTGATTGTGTTTCCGATGAATAATTATAATACTTAGGGCACCAGTGGTGTTGCATATCACGTATATATATGGAGTTTGGTGTTGTGTGTGTTGGGGGTTGTGTATGTGTGTGTGTGTGTGTGTGTGTGTGTGTGTGTGTGTGTGTGTGTGTGTGTGTGTGTGTGTGTGTGTGTGTGTGTTAACAAGTGTAGCATTATGAGCGTAGGTAAAGGTAATAGGCCTGTAGACTACACATTAAATGACACTACCTTAGGAAGGTCATATAGTGTGAGGGACTTGGGAGTTCAAGTAAGCAGTGACTTGCGGCCCAGGGAACAGTGTATTATAGCTAGAAATAGGGCCAACAAGATACTGGGATTTATTAGTAGGTGTGTGACAAGTAGAAGTTCTGAGGTCATTCTGAGGTTGTATTTAGCGATAGTTAGACCCCACCTAGATTATGCAGCTCAATTTTGGTCCCCTTATTATAGGAAGGATATAGGCTCCTTGGAGGCAGTCCAGAGAAGAATGACCAAGATGATTCAGGGGCTGAGAAATTTACCTTACAAAGATAGATTAAAACGTCTTACTAATCTTCACTTCCTAGAGAGAAGGAGGGCAAGAGGGGATATGATTGAGGTTTTCAAATGGGTAAAAGGAATTAATAAGGGAAACATTGATCAGGTTTTAGAAATTAGTAGTCAGGATAGGACACGTGGAAATGGGTACAAGCTAGAAAAACTTAGATTCAGGACAGATCTAGGTAGATATTGGTTCACTAACAGAGTGGTGAACGATTGGAATAGGCTGGGTAGACACGTAGTAAGTGGTGAGTCAATAGGTAGCTTTAAAAGACGGTTGGATCAGAGTATGGATAGGGATGACAGGTGGGATGGATAAATATTAGATTATTCCAAGGGTGGGGGACAAGGAACTGCCTCGTGTAGGTCATTAACTGGCCTTTTGCAGTCTCATCAATTCTTACGTTCTTAACACACACACACCTGGTTTCCTGCTTAGCCAAGTGCACCTCTGGCTGAGCTTCTGTCACTTGGTCTTGGAGGTCGTCAATTTCTCGCGCTAAATCATCGACTTGTTTCTGCAGCTGAGTGACTCTTCGGCGAGATCGATGGACTCCTCGTTCTACCTTACTCGAGGCTGCAGCTGCACACTGGGCCCTCTGGCTATGCAGCTGAAGGAGTGCAAACAGTATGTAACTAGAGTACGTGGATACAAGTTAACGTAGTCAGTCATTTGAAAGAAAACGAAATGGGGTTAGGTTGTTTACGAGTGCTTATGTAGAAGGTAATGTTAAAAGGTGTTTTGTACTATAATTATCTAGTTCACGTATATAACTTCATCACAGGAGAGGCAATAGAGTATCCGAGAACAAGTTAAATAGCACTGGAGTCTATATTACTGTTAGGAAAGGAATTATACCTCTGTAGAATGTTTAGTTTACCTGCTGGAGGCGCTGAAGGGAGGCGTACATGTGGGATGGGTCCTTCTGGTCACCTCCATCTGCTGCTGCTGCTGCTATCACGTCACGCCCCACCTGTACATGGTAGGTAAAGGTATGTAGTGATGGTGTTGTGACTGGTAGTGTAACAGTGATGATAATAACTGATAATGACTATTAGGTTAGGTTAGGTTACCTTGCGGAAGAACAGTCTCTCACCTTGAAAGTGTTGATATGGTGTAGGTTTTGCCTTGCTAGTTGCACCTCCAGTTGTAGTTGTCCTCGTAGGGTCCTTAACACCTCCACCTCCTCCCCATCACCTTCCCCTTCCCTATCCTTCCCCTCACTCTCAATGCACTTCTGAAAACACGTGAAAATACCTTGAAAATATAAGTTCCCCATGAAGAAAAAAATAGCATAGAAGTTATTAATGCTGTTACTACTACTACTACTACGACTACTACTACTACTACTACTACAACAACTACTAGTACTACTACTACTACTACTACTACTACTACTACTACTACTACTACTACTACTACTACTACTACTACAGCACCACTAACCTCAGCCATAGCTTCAAGACGTTTCAATTCTTCGTTCCGTACAAGACAGGAGTGACTGAAGGTCGGTTTGAGGTGTTGTGTCATCACCAACAGATCCACCTTCACCTGACGTCCCCGCAACACCAACACCATCTCGGCGTCCTCATCTACCTGCCGCAGACCCTCGGTGGTATGGGCAACGGCCTCCTCCAGCTGGGGGAAGGCGGGAGGAAGTTGAAGGATGGGGTCAGATTTGAATGGTGATATGAGGGTAAGTCCTTTATATGTTATGAGTTTGTGTAGGTTTTTTTTTTAAGGATATTAATTAATGTACGTATACACTCACATACACACACATACATACATACCTGTAACCAAAAAACACACACACACAAAAAAAAAAAACATTATCTATCTCCTCAGCTGTACTTCTGCACCTGTTTCGTCTCCTGCAAGAGCTGCGTCCTACAGGTGTCCATAGCCTGCAGGTGGGATGTGGCAGACGTCCTTTTACCACTAGCATCATCCAACTCCTCCAGAAGCTCCTGACGGCGGCGGCGATGGCGGAGGAACAGCCGCCACGTCCTGTTGCCGCCCGCCAGACCCTCCGGCATCGCCTCCTCCACACACCTGACGAAGGAGGAGTTAAAAGGTTAGTTCATTATCACCTTCAATAAACTCACTACTTCTTAGTTTTTTTTACGTTCCAGAGTGTGTAGTATGTGTGTTTATGTGTTCTAAGGTAATAGTAGTAGTAGTAGTAGTAGTAGTAGTAGTAGTAGTAGTAGTAGTAGTAGTAGTAGTAGTAGTAGTAGTAGTAGTAGTAGTAGTAGTAGTAGTAGTACCTTAGGTCGTCGCTGTGGGAGGTGCTGCTGGGGGGACGAGAAGGCCGCGCACTACCACGTTGACCCGCGATCAGCTTCTGTTAACATAGATAGATACATGATGATGATGATGATGATGATGGTACTAAAGGGCTCTCGGGCATGCTGATCACGAACCTGGAATTAGTTTTGTCATTACTATAATATTTGGATTCTTTTCTTCTCTCTCTCTCTCTTACCTCCGGCGTGGCTGGAGAGACAGTCCTGTTCCTTCCTGGGCTACTGAAGGAGGCGGTGCTGGAGTGATGGAGGGGGGTGGGGGGACCAGACGGACCTCCCTCCCCCTTACCTATACCCGGATCCAAGTGCCTCCCCCACCCTGGCACCCTCTTACTGTGGTGGAGAGAGAGAGAGAGAGAGAGAGAGAGAGAGAGAGAGAGAGAGAGAGAGAGAGAGAGAGAGAGAGAGAGAGAGAGAGAGAGAGTAGAGGGTTAAGTTATGAAATAAGTCAGGGAATATCTAGTTACATCTATTCTTGTTTTGACTCACCTTTCCCCTCTCTCTCTCACACACACACACACACACACACACACACACACACACACACACACACACACACACACACACACACACACACACACCTGTACAGCCCCAGCAGGTAGTTGTATTGGTCTATAGGTAGGTTGATGAGAGCTCTCCGTAACACCACCTCCTCCTCCTTCAGCTGTTCGTGTACTCTCTCCATTCTCGTCTTGGCTCGCACTTCCTCCCTGCGTGTGTGTGTCTCCTCAGCTGATGCTTGTCTCACCTTCTCCTCCACCTGAAACCACAAGTATTAGGTGAAGTTACGTGAAGTTTTTATTGTTTTTATAAGTGAAGTTGAAGTTTCAGTGATTTGTTTTCATAATGTATAGTGAATTGTTTTTTTTTTTATGTATAGTATAGTTGATGTGTGAGTGAAGTTTTACCATGTATTGAATTCACTTACAAACACATACTTTTTGATGTCTTAAATGTCTTGAATCTAACCTAATTCAACCTAACACAAACTAACATAACCAAATATAACATAACCTTACCTAACCTCACCTCACCTCACCTCACCTCACCTCACCTCACCTCACCTCACCTCACCTCACCTCACCTCACCTCACCTAACCTAACCTAACCTACAAAATACCATAGTCCCTTACCTGTCGTTGCTGGTGCTGTAGATCCTTGAGTCGATCCTGTAGAAGGTCTTGTTGGGCCAGGCGACGGTGTAGACTGGACGTTACTACCTGGTACAGCATCAGAGCCTCGTCAGTAGCTACGCGAGAGTCTACTAACGCCATCACCTGCCCGTCGAACTCCTGTAGAAGGCTCTGAAGGGAGGTAAGTTAAACATCATTAAGAATAGAAGAAAATATGAAGGTTTGCAAAAAGTTGATCTACATAAGGTAGTTACATTATATTTTTACGGTATTACTATTAAGATTATTTACTATTATTTGCATTACTAGTTAAATTCCACCCACACCTAACCCCCTTACATCCCTCCTCCCCAACACACCTTCCCCTCCCCTCACACACCTTCTTCCTCCCCTCCACCGACACCTTCCCCCCTTCCACCCCTCCACCTCCACCCACCCCAACACCTTCCCACCCCCACACCTTCCCCTGCCCCTCCACACACACCTTTCCCTGCCCTTCCACCCCCACATACCTTACCCCCCAACTCCCCCCTCCATCACCCTCCCACCGCCCCCCCAACTCACTGTAATGGTGGGTATAATTCGTTCCAGCTGCAGTACTAGTGTGGTCAGCTGTGATCGTCGCTGTCGTACCTCCTCTTCCTGCCCCGCCCGCCACTCCCTCCACGCCCGCGCCTCCACCCACGTCCACTCCCCCGCCGCCGTGACTGCTGTGCCTGTGTGTGGATGTGCAGCTGCGTTAGGTTAGGTGGATTATAGGTAAAAAAAAAAATAGTAATAATAATAATAAATAAATAAATAAATAAAAGAGGAAAAAGTTTAGATATGTCAGTTATTTGATGTGATTTTTCTTGAAGTATTTTTTATTTATTTATGTTTTTGTTGAATCACTCCTTGAAAAAAAAATAAAATAAAGAAAAAAAAATAGATATGTTAAGTTATTTGATGTCATTTTTCTTGTCTCTATATATATATTTTTTATTTATTTATTTCCATTCACTCCTACAGACCCACCTCAAGGATACAATGACTGTTATCCTTCCGTCCTTGGCCCCCCGTCCCTGGTCGAGCCCCTGAGAGGAATTCCGTAGGATCCCCCTCCTCTAGGTCCTCTGAAGGGGTGTCAGGCCTCGTGGTGGACTGAAGGCCGGGCAGGGAAGGACGGGAAGAAGGATCGAAGGAGTCCTCCCAAGGATCCTCAGTAGTGATCTAAGGCAAGGTAAGGGAGAGTCAGGCACACACACACACACACACACACACACACACACACACACACACACACACACACACACACACACACACACACACACACACACACCTCAGAATCCTCCACTTTCAACATCAACTCCGGTCTTTCTTCCTCCTCCCACGACGGTTCATAGTCTCCTTCCTCCTCCTCCTCCTCCTGCTTCCCCTCCTCCTTCTCCTTCTGCTGGTCCTCCCTGCTGTGTGCTCTGCTTAACCCACCATCGCCTTCCCCTTCCTCCCGAATCTTCACTAGTTCCTCCTGATGTAAAGAAAACGATGTGAGGATGATAAAAATTCCATTAAAATTAATTCCTTGTATACCAATTAACATATATACCAAGATTTTACTTATTGTTCTATGTATCTTCTTCTTTAATAGTAAATAATTAAGATTCCTCACTTTGTAAACACTCTATATGTTCCTCTACCTGTCCTTTCACCTGTATACACCTTTAGTTCCTTTATAAAAATTACTTACCTACGTCTCTATTCCCTCTAATTTCCTTCATGCTTCTGTATATATAAATTAAAACTCTATCTATACCTTTATACCCCTTTTAAATTAACATCTTCCCCCTCAACACCTGTATACACCTGTTCCTTCTACACCTGTACAGACTTTACCTTACCTTGAGTTGCGTTCGCTTGCGTGTGAGTCTTTTAATCTCCTCAATCACTTTCTCTTTCCTCTGATGAACGTTGTCGAACCGTCTATTGAACGACTCCCGAAGACGCCTTGTTAGGAACTGTAGGTGAGTGTTATTGTCAGTAGTAGTAGTAGTAGTAGTAGTAGTAGCAGTAGTAGTAAGAATTATAAGACAAACAGACAGACACTTACAGTTAATAATATAAGCTGCTTCTCCACTCTTTCTCTACAAATAAGTTCAGTTTGCGGATACAACAGTCTTCGATACTCTTCCTCCCCTAGTACAGGCTCCCCATCCGCCTCCTCCTCTTCCTCCTCCTCTTCCAACACCTCCTCAACCTCCTCTGATGTACGTCCTGCAGCTGGAGTCCTAAAACCACCCTTATCTAGATCCAGAAGTTCTTTTCCTTCGCCGAAAAGAGTCCTTGAGTTTGTGTTAGGTGGTGTCTTGCCTTCACCTGGGATTAAGGTCTTGCGCCAAACACCAGCTTTCATTGCTATGTTACTAAGGGCTTCCATGTTACGAGACGCTTCCACCTCTCGCAGTCTGTAGGGGAAGGAGGGAGGGGGCTGTAGTGGTAGTGGTGGTGAGTAGTAGTAGTAGTAGTGGTGGTGGTTGTAGCTATTCTTGTTGCTACTGGTACTAAGATCTCTATAACTAATCTTGCTACTGTCACTACTGCTGTGTGTGTGTGTGTGTGTGTGTGTACGTACCTGGTGGCCACAACTTCGAGTACAGCTGCCCACGTGCCCGGCGCAGGAGCTGTTATTGGGTAGTTCCTCACTTTGACGTCGCTACAAATGCACTGAAAGTAGTAGTAGTAGTAGTAGTAGTAGTAGTAGTAGTAGTAGTAGTAGTAGTAGTAGTAGTAGTAGTAGTAAATAAGTTATAAATACTCCAAAATCTATTCCAATTATTAGTTATATAAAAAAAAATACGAGTGAGGGAGTAAATTTAGTAAAGTATCTCATTCCATCATTCTCTTCTTTCCAAAAATATATCAAAGAAAACAAAATAGTGTAGAATGAGAGAGAGAGAGAGAGAGAGAGAGAGAGAGAGAGAGAGAGAGAGAGAGAGAGAGAGAGAGAGAGAGAGAGAGAGAGAGAGAGAGAGAGAGAGAGAGATACTTACAGATAGAGATCGAGCCTTCACTATCATAGAGTCCCAAGCATCTTCTTTTAAATAGTGACACTGTAGCAGCTTCTCAAGACGACTCCTTTCCACGCCTCGTACCACACTCAGCTCCCTAGAAGTAGTAGTAGTAGTAGTAGTAGTAGTAGTAGTAGTAGTAGTAGTAGTAGTAGTAGTAGTAGTAGTAGTAGTAGTAATAGTAGTAGTAGTAAAGTTCTTTTTAACTGATTTCATTAATATTTTCTATAATCGTGTTTCTCATAAAGATTAACTTGCATACAGAACACACACATAGACCCATACACAACTCTCTCTCTCTCTCTCTCTCTCTCTCTCTCTCTCTCTCTCTCTCTCTCTCTCTCTCCCTCTCTCTCTCTCTCTCTCTCTCTCTCTCTCTCTCTCTCTCTCTCTCTCTCTCTCTCTCTCTCTCTCTCTCTCTCTCTCTCTCTCTCTCTCGCTCTCTCGCTCTCTTTCTCACATGTTCACTAGCTTGTCTTGGAGGCTTGCCAGACGTCGTGGGTTGAGGGTAAACTCTGTCACGGGCAGCTGCTGGGACGAGTCTAGGACGCTATTCTCCCCTAGCAGACCTTCCAGCTGTCGAGAAGGTCAAGAGCTTAGTAAAGAAGGTCAAGAGTTTAGTAGAGAAGGTCAAGAGTTTAGTAGAGAAGGTCAAGAGCTTAGTAGAGAAGGTCAAAGAAGGTCAAGAGCTTAGCTAAGTGAGGGTATCAGAAGGTGTGGTTTAAGAAGCCTTGTAATTATTTATTTATTATCTGAGGTTTTGAATATAATCACAAGAATCAGGAAATATGTTGGTTTTTCATCGCTATTTTTAGTATTCAAAGGTTAGAATTATACTTTTTCTTTATCAACTGACCGTGAACTTGGATGTAGAGAGTAAAAAAATATATAGTTACGTAATTGAACAAGAAAATGTGTGCTATGTAAGGTTTTGTTGAATAGGAAAGGAATGTGAATCGTAGGAGAGTTGGAAAGGGAAAATGAGTAACCGAAAATAATATAAAAATAGATTGGCGATGTGAAGGGAACTTAGTCAGAAGGGAAGAATTATAGTGTAGGTGATACTTAAAGCTTAGTAAAAATGGGATTGATAGGAACATAAACAATTACTTATTACGGAAAGAAAGTGATATAGAAATGTAGATAAGCTGAAAGGAAGGAAATTAAGAAATAAATAATAGTGGGATACTAAAGAAAAAGATTGATAAGGTAAGAATAATATTTAAGGATGAAATTAATCAGTTGCATAAATTAAGTGACAATCATTTAGTTAATTAGTTATAAATTTAGTGGGAATATAATTGTTTTGTTTTAAATAAATGTCTTGATTCTGTCTTGTCTGCATCTTGTTCTGTGTGTGTGTGTGTGTGTGTGTGTGTGTGTGTGTGTGTGTGTGTGTGTGTGTGTGTGTGTGTGTGTGTGTGTGAATATTTCTACTAGCACATTCTTGTATGATGTAGGCATCCACTAAAGCATGAATGGACCGCAAGCCAGCCAGCCTCTCTCTCTCTCTCTCTCTCTCTCTCTCTCTCTCTCTCTCTCTCTCTCTCTCTCTCTCTCTCTCTCTCTCTCTAACCTGGCTACAAAGACGGTCCACGTATGTTTTTAGCTCTTGGAAGGGGGAGAGCGCCCCCTCCCCCCCCTCACTCCCCCCTTCGCTTGCCATCCTCGTTCCTCAGCTACACAGGAATGGGCTGCCGGGGTGGGTGACCGGGAGAGCTGTTGGACATAGTTAAGAGCAATTAAGTAGTTAAGATGTTATGATATAATTACGTGAGTTAGTTTAGTGATGTTATGTTAAGTTATTGGTGATGATTGTGAAGAAACTAACTAGATATGAATAAGATAATATTTTGTGATAGTCAGTCAGTCAGTCAGTCAATTAGTTAGTCAGTCAGTTAGTCAGCTAGTCAATCAGTCATTTACTTCCTTACTTACATACTTACTTCGCTGTTTTAGCTTATACTACAAGAATATTATGTGTTTATTTATGTGTATATCTGCAAGCACCACCACCACCACCACCACTACCACTCCTACTACTACGACTAACACAATCGCTATCACTGTTGTCATGGATACGGCTTCCCGGCTCGCTCTCTCTCTCTCTCTCTCTCTCTCTCTCTCTCTCTCTCTCTCTCTCTCTCTCTCTCTCTCTCTCTCTCTCTCTCTCTCTTTTGTATTCTATTAAATATCTTATAACTCAAGTCTATATCAACCTTTTCGAATTTTGTATATTAATATTTTTACATTCTAATCTAAACCAACTTTATTTTAATTTTATTCTTGATTCGTATAATTTTTTGTATTTATTTCTCTTATTTATTTATTTACTCGTGTGTATTGCATCATAAGAACACAATACATACGACAAGGTAATCAATACATCAGTTCATTGCTTACCATTGTGCAATATAAAGACGTCTTAAAAATATATATTGCAATGATACGTGTTAGCGTGTGAAATTATATGTATTGTATCAGTTAATACGAATAAAAAGTAAACGTAGGAATGATACAGAAATATGGCACCGTAGCAAAGCGTAGAAATGTTATAATGTTAGGTTAAGCTAGGGTGAGGGAAGGGAAGGGAAGGGAAAGGAAGAGAAGGGAAGGGAAGGGAAGAGAAGGGAAGGGAAAGGGAAGGGAAGGGAAGGGAGGGGAAGGGAAAGGGAAGGGAAGGGAAGGGAAGGGAAAGGGAAGGGAAGGAAAGGAAAGGAAAGGAAAGGGAAGGGAAGGGAAGGGGAAGGGAAGGGAAGAGAAGGGAAGAGAAGGGAAGGGAAGGGAGGATATAAGGTTAAAGGTTAAGTTAGCCAGTTCTCACATAACAAGTTTGTGCCTGATGTGTACTTGCATAGTGGTACGATATGTTGGGTCGTCCGGCCGGCAGCGAGAGGGTCCGGTGGGGGGGTCAGTCCAGGGCGGGAATTAAACTACTCTTTCTCCTCGCCTGGATACCTTACATGTTGAAATATATAGGACAGTGTAATAAGACACTCACTCACTCATTCTTTCACTCACTCATTCACTCACTCATTCACTCACTCATTCACTCACTCATTCATAGGTAGTTAATGAATGAAAGTTAGTTTAGATGTGTGTGTGTGTGTGTGTGTGTGTGTGTGTGTGTGGCGAATGAAAGAAAGATAAAACACAATCTTATCAAATGGAATGAGGAGGAAGAAGAAAGAAGAATGTAATAATGTTTCTAAAGGTGTGATATATGATAGCTAAAGTTAATTAACTCATTTTTATCTTCTTACATAGCACTGATAATAATGTTTGTGTAGTGTTAAAAAATAGTTATTGTCTTTATCGATAATATGATACTTGTTCGTTATCTGATTACAATGTTTTTTCTTCTTCGTGTGTGTGTGTGTGTGTGTGTGTGTGTGTGTGTGTGTGTGTGTGTGTGTGTGTGTTTATTAAATATGTTTTTTAAGCAATAATTGTACTAGTAATGGTTGATAATGGTGATAAATTTAGTATATATATATAAGGAGATTGCTGAATTGATGAATGAATGAATGGATGAATGAATGAATGAATGAATGAATGGATGATGAATGTGTGTGTGTGTGTGTGTGTGTGTGTGTGTGTGTGTGTGTGTTAGTACGTATTAGCATTACAGCTTTCCATGACTCACAACAAGATTTCACAACATAAAGCAACCAAGCAAAAAAAAACGCAGAAAAAAATTTACACGCCAAATAATAACACATTTTATAATTAACTAAAGCATAATAAAGGCCACAAATAAAAAATAAATAATCAAACACACAAATTTAACATATAACAATGAATAATAGTACCATAGATGCATTGTTTCTAGGGCGATAATAAACAAAAATAAAGGGAAATGTGCAGCCCAGACCCAGACCAAGACCAGTTGTGTATATAGAAAGGAGTAACAAGAAGAAGAGGAAGAAAGAAGAGGAAGAAGAAGAGAGAGAAGAAAGAAACTGCACGTGTTAACATTAATTAACCTATTTTCTACCTACAGAGACAGGTGAGGAGATAGTAATTAATGACCAATAATACCTGGTGACTGTGTGTACCTATAGCATGTGTATGTATGGGTTGGTGTACGTGTTTATTTACGTACATGTGTGTGTAGATGTCCTTATGGCGTACGTACGTTTGTGTGTGTGTGTGTGTGTGTTAAGAGGTCAAAGATATGAGGTCATTTATGATTACTGTTACCTGTTTACTAATACCTGTCCAGTCTTACCTAATCACTGTTACGTAATTAGTGTTACCTGATTACTCTTATCTAATTAGTGTTACCTAGTTACTATTACCTGGTTACTGTTATCTAATTAGTGTTACCTGTTTACTGTTACTTAAATACTGTTAGCTGTAGTTAATTAGCAGAACAGATTAAGTAACGTAAACATAACAAAGACGCCACTAATTTATACGTTACAAGTGTATCTTCCTCCTCCTCATCTTCTTTTTCCTCCTGTTTGTGTTGTGTTGTGTTACAGAGAAAAAAATGGTGTTATTTTAAGTTTAATAGTAAGTTCATTGACATTAAAAACAATAAACAACATTTAAAGATAACAGTAGTAGTAGTAGTAATAAAAATTATAACAATATTAATGATAAGAATGATGTTACCGGACACTAAAAATTGAGAGAGAAAGAGAGAGAGAGAGAGAGAGAAAGAGACTAAAAATATTTGAGTGTATTTAATTGACGTATTAGGTAATGAGTTTTGGTATTATTAAATCCTTCTCGTCTCTTAGTATTTTTAGGAGAAAGAGTAAATATATCATGAAGGAGGAACTATGAGGTAGAATTTGAGCATTTCCTAACCCTTACGTAGGTTAACTCAAAAAAAATACCTCGGATAGAGTAAAAATGTAAAGTTTGAGAATATTCACTCAACTCGGGGTATTAAGTCCTTCAATTTACCTTGTCTATCTCCGCTGAACTGATTTTAATAGTTACGAATCCTATTAGTACCCAAGAGATGCAAATACCAATGGAGGTTTGACTTTACCTCTACATAACCTATTAGAAAAGTAGAAGAAATTAAACTTGAGTAATACATTGATTCCTGAAGTTATATATTGATGTAACTTTTCTCCCCGTGCAGGAATGAAGGCATTGTTAGGAGCAGCGGCAGCAGTGTCCGGCGTGGGGACCCTCGTGTACTTATTAGCACGCTCAGGCCGGCGACGAGACACTGGCCAGCCTACCACACCCTCGGGAACACCACACGCACCACAAGCACCACAGAAACACACCAGCGACACAGTGGTAGAGAAAGATGGGTCGTATGAGCAGCAGAACGGCCACCTTCCCTGTACAGCCACCACCAAGGATGTGATGCTCGGTAGCGCTGTTCCTCCACACACTGGCGTAACACTTAAAAATGACGCCTGTGATGTTAGTGCTGGTGTAGGAGAAATATCAAGTGATGCGCCACAGCTACAGAACAAGACTCCTGGTGTAGGTGATGTAGAGGTAAAGACACAGCAAGTCAGAGTAAAAGCAGAAGTTGTGACACAGAAAACAAGTGATGGTGTTAATTTACAAAGCCACTCAGAGCAAGATGATTCAGTAATGACGCAAGAAAAACACATTGAAACTACACATAAAATAAGTGATGACGCGGTAATGGATTCAGAAAGTCAGGCGGAATTGACTAATAATCCCGCAATAGACGACATAATTTCCAGGGAGACAAATAATTCAACCTTACTAGAAGCTACATGTGTTTCTGAACCAATACAAAAACCTATTGAAATACCAGACACAGAGGCAATAATAGTTTCAGAGATGAGTAACGACCTTGAAACAGAACACTCACTCCCTCCTGCAGAACCAATAATAGTTCAACAGACGAGTAACGACCTTGAAACAGAACACTCACTCCCTCCTGCAGAACCAATAATAGTTCAACAGACGAGTAACGACCTTGAAACAGAACACTCACTCCCTCCTGCAGAACCAATAATAGTTCAACAGATGAGTAATGACCTTGAAACAGAACACTCACTCCCTCCTGCAGAACCAATAATAGTTCAACAGACGAGTAACGACCTTGAAACAGAACACTCACTCCCTCCTGCAGAACCAACAACAGTACCACACACAAGTACTGACCTTCAAACAGAATGCACACTCCCTTCTGCAGAACCAGTAGTGGAAGAATTATCACAATGCTTGATATTAAAACCTCAGTGTGATCCTACGTGTTGTGAGCACCTCATTGACACCTGCCATAACACATGCCCAAAGGAGTCCACCTCAGAAACCACTGGGACATCTTTGGACGAGACTGAAGTGATCCTTGGTGGAGAATTATCTGAACGCACACTTGAGTCTAATCCTGAAGAGCAACATTACACTCTTGTGCTGAAATCAGATGACGAGGAAGTGTGTATTTCAGGGAAGCACTTACCTGACCCTTCCCCTGCTGAGTTACCTGCTGACCTACCTGCTGACTTACCTGCTGAGCTTAACGAGGAAGAGAAAATGACTCCCTCTCTAGCTACGGAACAAGAACACGAGGATTGTACCATTAACGAGACTGTATTAATTCACTCTGATAGGAACAACAGCTGCAGTGAGGCAGTGACAGGAGGAGATAATGACAACACAGTGAAAAGTACACCTCAGGAACCCGACAGTGAAGTAGAATGTTCTGTTAAGATTGAAGTAACATTGTGTCCAGATGAAGAATTGAGTGACAGTGAGGAAGAAGGTGATAATACACAAGAATTGAAGGAGAATAAGGAAGAAGAAGTAATTGAAGATAAACCAAGGGAGAAAGAGGAAGAAAGGGATAATAAGGAAGAAGAAATAACTCAGGAAGAAAAACTTAGTGAGAAAGAGGAAGAAAATGGAAATAAACAAGAAAAACTGAATGAAAAGAAAGAAGAAAGTGAAAATAAACCAGAAATTATACAGAACAAAGAACAAGATGACGTCACCGTGAAACAAGAATGTGACGCTAGTAACATAGAAGCAACAGAACAACAGGAAAAGAGTAACAGCAAAGATGACGTAACAAGTAAACAGAAACAGGAGGAGAGTAACAACAGTAAACAGGAAATAACTAAACAGGAGAAACAGAGTAATAACGAGGAAGAAGCGACAAAGAAACAGGAGGAAGAGAGTAACAGTAAACAGGAGAAGAATGAGAAACAGGAAGAAGATAGAATTGAAGAGAAGGAAGGAAATAAGGAAGAAAAGAAAATCAAAGAAGAAGAGAATAAGGAAGAATGTAAAATTGAAGAGAAGGAAGGAAGTAAGGAAGAAAATATAATTGAAGAGAAGGAAGGAAATAAGGAAGAAAATAGAATTGAAGAGAAGGAAGGAAGTAAGGAAGAAAATAGAATTGAAGAGAAGGAAGGAAATAAGGAAGAATATAAAATCGAAGAGAAGGAAGGAAGTAAGGAAGAAAATAGAATCGAAGAGAAGGAAGGAAATAAAGAAGAAAATATAATCAAAGACGAAGGAAATAACGAAGAAAACAAAATCAAAGAGGAAGAGAATAAAAACCAGAGCGATAAACAAGAAATTACCAAGCAACAACAACAACAGACTGGGGATAAGCATGACATAAAGACCACCAACGAGAGTACCGTAGAAATAGTCACCAAGGAACAGATAGTCAACTCTCCCTTAAAGAGTGAGAGTGTTAAGAAGGGAAGTGTTAGGAGTCGCGGTGATTCTGCATCAGCCGACCTGGACTGTGATCTCGGGTCTGAGCAAGATAACCTAAACTGTGATGCATCAAGCTTGGTAAATATTATGTGTGTGTGTGTACGTGTGTTTGTGGGTGACGTGGGTGTGTGTACGTGTGTGATGTGGGTTTGTGTACGTGTTGTGGGTGTGTGTGTGTGTGCGTGTGTGTGGGGTTGAAATTATTACGTATAGATGACTGATTCTTATCCATATAACATGATAAACTTAAATTCATACATTTCCTGTCTCTATAAATATATAAAAATACCAAATACACATTAATTAGTTAGTTTATTCACTATAATTGCTGTATTTTCATCTATTTCTTTGGGTGAAATAGGAATATAAAATTATACAGTCACAATAAGTTTTGATTTAATTTATATTTGATTTATATTTGTATTGATATTGATGCGTGTGATAATGAGTTGTGTGTGTGTTTGTTGTGTGTGTTTTGTGTGATAATTAATGTGTGTGTGTGTTTTGTGTGTACAGAAGTCGATGGACAGTGGTCAGGGCAGCAGTGAGATTGAACCTGAGACGTTATTTGGTCCTTCCACCTTCCCTGTCACCAATCAAGAACAATACATCTTCTATGACTTTGAAATTCCACAGGTGAGTCTTGTGCATTGATTTTTAAACTGTGTAATATTATCCTGAACCTACAAATAGTATTATCTTTTTTTTTAATCTATATATTGTTATTTTGTCGATGTAGGTGGTTAGAAATAGTTTTTTTGGTTTTATTTTCTCTCGGGCATCAATTTTTAATGATATAGTATTATGCTGAGCCTCTAAATAATATTCTCTTTTTTTTAATCAATATATTCATGTGATTTTAAGTTTGTTTTCTCGATGTAGGTGGTTAGAAAATAGTCTTTTTTATTTTATTTTGTCTCGGGTCTTGGTGAAACAAAAATAAATATGTTTAATAAATATGTCAACGTAATTTTCACACTTTATTTTTTCCTCAGATGTTGGTTGGTCGTCTGATTGGACGTAAAGGAGCGTTCATCAACAAGATCAAAGCAACGACCGACGCCACAGTCATTGTACATCCACACAAGAACAGGAAGCTGAAGCTGTGCTCAGTGGAAGGTGGGAGGCTAAGACACACACTCACATACACAGACAGACAGAGATAGACACACACAGACATAGATAGATACAGACAGATGGACAGACAGACACACAGACATAGATACACACACAGAGACACACACAGACATAGATACACACACAGACATAGATAGACACACACTAACAGAGAGACACAATGATTTTATGATTATTATTGCCTTCAAATATTTTTTTTAATGCTAAAACACCATAATTGCAAAAAAAAAAAAATTGAAACACTTACTATAGACTTAAAAACTATCAAACACCTGCTTTACCTTCCTTCCTTCCCTTTACACAGGCACCAAACAGCAGGTTAACGCAGCGCTGGAGATGATCCGCAAACACTTCCCTGAGACCCAGTACCCAGACATCACACTGGTGCAAGTGTCCAGCCACCAACAACAAACACACGCTGCCAGCCAAGTCCAACCAACACTCAACGCACAGAGCATGCAGGTGTGTGTAATGTGGATTGACTTTATATAATTGACTCTATATATTATTACTATACCTGTGTGGATTTTATATATAGTTTTATCTTTACTATATTGATGTCCAGTTTCTTATCTTATCGCACCTTTTTTTGGGGTGTTAATTGTATTTCTTTTACTTGTGTGTTAATGTTATTTTGTTTCATGTTATATTTTTTGATCTTTACTATACGGATATCCAGCTTCTTGTCTCACCTTTTTTTTCTTTTTTGCGTGTTAATGTTATTTACTCGTGTTATTACTTCCAGATTGAGTTGACAGCGGGTGTGGTGGTGGAGGTGAGAGTGAGTTCAGTTGTGAGTGGTGGTGAGATGTGGGTCCAGCAGCCTTTACACCCGTCCTACTCAGCCTTGCATCGCCTTCACACCTGCATGAACCTCAACTATGGGGACGGCTCCAACACACCTCCCCTGCCTGGACCCATCAGCGGTGAGGAGAGGGAGTGTGTGTGAGAAAGAGGTGGAGTAGGTGGTGAGGGAGAGGGAGTGTGTGGTGAGGTGGAGGGAGAGGGAGTGTGTGGAGGCATTGCAGTGACAGTTAGGGGCATTTAGGGACAGTCATGGGCTAGGTTAAGAACTGTGCTATACTTTTAAGACTGTATGCTTGTGTGAGTAGACGATATAATGTAAAAAATGTCCATGTCTGTGCAAGCGTTTCAATAATTCTCGGTTTGATTTCTTTGCATTAATCCCTCTGTTGAAAGACTTATACTTGGTTTTATTCATAGTAATCCTTCTGTTTAGTGACATATATTTTTATTTCCAACAGATGGTACGGTGTGTGTGGCCCGTGTGCGTGACTGTTGGATGCGTTGTCAGGTTCTCAACTCAGCCAACTCCCACACCAACTCCTGTGTACTGCTGTTAGATACTGGCGGCTTCCTATCCGTCCCTTCCTCATCACTAAGGCAGATCCGCTACGACTATATGACTCTACCGTTCCAGGCCAGTCAGTGCTTCCTTCATGGGGTGCAGCCAATTTCAGGTGTGTGTGTGTGGGAGGGTGTGTGTAGGTGTATGTGCGTATTGGAATCAGGGAACTTAAATGAAGGTTTCATTATTCTATTCACTACCCAAACAGAAGGAAAATTAGAGAGTTTAACGTCAAGTGTATTTAGATTTTTTATTATCCATTGTAGGGAATCAAAATTGACTTGCACAAATATACATAGTAACATAATATCCATAGTAATAATCAGAGTTCCATGATGAATACGAAGCAATAGATAGTCAGCCAGATAACACTCCTCTTGGTGCTTCAGGTGACACGTGGAATGAGAATGCTGCCACACTGATGGATGAGTTGGTGAGCGGAGTGATCCTGTTTGCTGTGGTGGTGTCCTACACGCAGGACTCTGTACCCATCGTGAACCTGTACCGGAGAGATGAAGACAAGGTGAGTACACTGGACCAGGCTGGGACACCAACCAACTGAGGAGAGTAGATGAAGTTGGTAGTAAGGAGAATACAAGCTATACTGACTAGCTGTATGATTTCAGAGTTGTATTCAGGTTTGAATGTAATCACAAGGTATGACTGCTATGTGTAATGTGTGTAGAGGTAGAGGTAGACTCGCAGACCCACTGGATGTCACCCACAGGATGTTTACGAACCACAGTCAAGACTTCCCACAGTCTTCCATATATATATATATATATATATATATATATATATATATATATATATATATATATATATATATATAATATATATATATATATATATATATATATATATATATATATATATATATATATATATATATATATAGTATATATATATATATATATATATATATATATATATATAATATATATATATATATATATATATATATATATATATATATATATATATATAATATATATATATATATATATATATATATATATATATATATATATATATATATATATATATATATATATATATATATATATATATATATATATATATATATATATATATATATATATATATATATATATCTATATATATATATATATATATATATATATATATATATATATATATATATATATATATATATATATATATATATATATATATATATATATATATATATATATATATATATATATATATATATATATATATATATATATATATATATATATATATATATATATATATATATATATATATATATATATATATATATATATATATATATATATATATATATATATATATATATATCTCATCAATCACATTACATATGACGCGAGACAACTCTGCTTGGAGTACTGAGAGCCTTGTAAGACTAGGAATGAATAAGGTCATGGTGTTCAAAGCTTATACTCAGCTACTGTTGTTCTTCATTGAAGTTAACACATTTTCTATTTTTCAGTATGTTCTCTTGAATGAGAAGTTGGTTGAGTTTGGTTATGGTCAATGGAGTCCGCCACAACCATCCAGCTGAAAACAGAAACAAACACTAGACTTAGTCAACCATGAACTCAACACTCGTCCTGTGAGTGAGGCTTCGGCTTCTCAGCTAAAACAGTGTGAGTAAGTACAGGAAGCTTCACCCTTCAGTTTGAATACTGCCTCAATAGTGTTCTTCGAAGGGAATTACATTACTTTACATTACACCCGACACACTCTCTGCCATATGTTAAATTCAAACAAAACAATTAGCCAGTTTTAGTTTATGAAATACTTTGTAAATTTTGTAAAATAATAATGATTTCTGGAAGTTTTCTTTTTGCTGTGTGACTTTCAGGTTAAAAACAACTACAACGATGATGATGATGATGATGATGCAGCAACAAATGGCAGATAATTCTTCATAGACTTTTTATCTTTTATATAATAAGTAGGTAATTTTAATTCTACATTTTGGCTGTGACAGTATATTGCTTTTTATTTATAAGGTTGCTTCTGTGTGCTAGAATTGTATGGACTGATCAAACAAAACCTTTATAAAGTTAATGCTACTTCTATGCGGCTTTATAATTCATACCTGAGAGGAAGAGAAAGTTGATGTAGATGTAAAGCCTTTCAGTGTGTCCGGACTTGGTGTAGTGCGTAGCCTAGGAGACGCAGGGACAGTAGATGAAGTCCTTATAATGTAAGTCTTAATGGTTCTGGAAAGAGTAATAATAGTTTAGTGTTGCTATGCTATATATATTTTTTCTTATTAAATTTTATCCCCGTGAAATTTATAAGATTGCTCAACATTCACGATTGATTAAACATCCTAATTTATAGATATTTTGTGTTATTTTATCAATTTAACTGATGGTTTTGTATTGAATGTAAGTCTATTGATGCAAAGTTTAGAAAGTAACGTCAACACTATCAGTAACTTGAATTTCGTCCTTGGATTTATACTCTTCCAGGTTTGCCTCTAAGACAGTACAGCAATATTGTAGTGAATCACCTTTTTGTGTTGATATATTATGTTACAATGTATTAGTAACAAGGAAAAGATCTCTTAATTAAGCAACTCTGTGTTTTCAAGTTGTATTCACTAGGATGAATTTCAAGTTTATTTTATTTCCAAGAGTGAATTTGTTGTAACACTTTCTTTAGTCTCTCCTTACTACTTATTATTATTAATGATTGAATATTTTGTTGGTCATTCATGTTGTATCATTTCACCTTCAGTGTTTGTGTTTGTTTATAAAGTTGAACAAGATAGATAATGGAATATAAGTTGAACGAACACTTTAATGAACCTGGACTTTACTGTAGAATCCTAACTATTTCTTTTTCTTTCTATATCTGCAACTATAAGGAAGTAAAAGTGTAAAGAAAAATATAATGTTTTCAGTTAACATATGACATTGAAAAAACTATCAAACACACACACGATACATTTCTGCAAAAGACATATTACGATATCAACATTTGTAGTCTAGTTAAAATTTTCAAAGTCCAGTTTTGTTAAATGAAGGTTCAGTCTGTATACATTACACAGCTATCTAGGTTTACAAAGCCAGGGAGTTGTGTGTGTGCGTGTGTGTGTGTTTGTTTGTTATGAATGCAATTATTATGTTTACATTTAACCCCCAAAGTAATTACACCACCAATTATCCGTCCTTATACTGCTCATTTTGTGGATGTGATCACTAATATGTATGTCGTATGTGGATTCTTAACAAACTGTAACTAGACTACGAGGTTTTATTAGTCAACGTTAGAAAAATATAGAGGAGTCAATGATGAGGGTTGAGAGCATAGAGACTCCTTACTTTTTGTGGCTTATAATTGTACCGAGATAGAAAGGAAAAGTGTTATATGTAAATTAACTGTTCCAGCAGCAAGTTCTTTAAGAATTACACTCATTAATATCACTTCATAAGGTCATTTTACCGAGTAATTATTTAGCAACAAAAGTAACGTAACTTAACTGGTTGTATAAAACATAAGGACGTCTAGCTGATGGTACAGTTATTTTGGGAGTTAATATACAGTGTGTTCATGGTTTTCCTAATTGTATTTCATGCGTGTGTGTGTGTGTGTGTGTGTTGAGGGTTAGGGAGGGACGTGCACCTTATTGTTTTAAAGGTCATCTCCTTGGTTTTCTGTCTTTCTTTTGCCGTTTGAATGAGGAACAAAACTGACTGACTGGCTGGTGTGATTTGACATTGTCAGTAGTAGTAGTTTGCATTATTTATTACCGTCAAAAAGTGACTACATGATAGTCAGTATTTATTTTGAACAGACTAATTCAGGCTGTATCTGCTGTGTACATAGTTGCATGATGTTCAATTAACTTGGTTTAACAGGTCGTTTTGAAATGTTTCTTTCTTTCGCTGTTCTAACACTACTTTTAGGTGTAGTTTTGAGACAGGTCATTGCCTTGCTGTATGCTGTATGTTAGGCTGTATATGTGTACATAGATAGATATTTTTGTATGATGGAAATTAACATTTTGTGAGAATACCAACCATTGAATGGTTTAAAAAACTGCTTCCTTTAAGTTAAGTACAGCAACCATTTAGTCTTAATTTTAATGATACACTGTCCTGAGTTACTTGTCAGACAATGTTTATTTGTCAATATTCTGGTCATTGTGAATTCTTTGGTATTTACCTTCACATGGTAACCACACCAGCAATAAAGTATGTGATGAATTAATATGCATTGAATAACACCCTCGGCTTGTATACTTGATGCAGTGTCTTGAATATAGATGAAAATAATGTTTGCTGTACTGGAAAGGAGTGAAGTGAGGTGAACAATTACTGGACTTGCTTCATTTTTGTTCATGGCCGAGTCTGAATTTTCACTTTGCATTCTGCTTGTAAAAGTTTATCCCATTACAAATCATTGGTTGTGGTATTAAAACCATGAGAGTCTTAGAGTGAGTTCAGTAAAGGTTTTCTTATTTATATAAACTGTTACGACAAAAAGCAAGTTGAGTATCTTCCTAAGGATTGAGTTTTGATGAAAAGTATTGTGCACTCTGATGAAAGGAAAGTGGAGGTGAATGTGACTGTGCCTTTGTGCAATACCACACAAATCACGAAAAAGTTAGTCAATAGAGTTATGTTACACTCCTATGTGATCCTTTTCTGATCTAAAAAAATCTATTGTAAAAGTATTTGGTGTAGATTCCCAAATTGAACAAACTGAAACTACTGTTGAATATAAATATTACAATGATTCCTTGGTATTGATGAAGTTTTCCTTAACATAACCTTCATAAATACAGTAGAACCTCGCAGTAAGAGTTTAATTATTTCCATGACAGAGCTTGTATTGAGATTTACTCTACAAATCATCGTCGACATGTTTTGATCGTATTGGCAAAGTCCAATACATGCACTTCTCTCCCATGTTTTTTATATTATTTCTTATCAGCGCTATACTCTGCACTAACTTTCTTTGGACTCATGGCTAACACAATTAATTAGCACAAGATAAAAACCAAAAAATGCACGAAACAGATAAAAATCACTTGAACAAAATTATCGCAATGTTACCTCAATAAGATGAACATGTGAACTGTAAGTGCGGTCTGTTACTGTTGGGGGAGGTGCGTGTGTGAGCTCAGTGCTGACTAGCGGCGGCTAATATGAAGCTCACTCGTACTGCGGATTTCCACTCGTATTTCAACACAAAAACACTCAAGTCTCGGCTCGTAAAGCAAATTACTGGTATAATGATGCACTTGTACTGTAAGGTTCTACTGTACCAAGGAATCATAGTATGTACACAAAATTATAAGTCATCCAACTACTTTTGTTATGAGTTATGCACTCGTGTGGTGATTCAAAGTACAACGTAAGTGTCATTTTCAAAAGATGTACATAGTTATTTTGAGATACAAACTGTGCTGTAGGATAAGTATTGATGTCTCCTGGATGGTGATGAGGTGAAGTGGAGTGTGTTGTGTTGTGTTGTATCACAGAGTTGTATTGTATTGTAACACATACTTGTACCAGATGTTGTGGAGTCCTTGTGAACTGTAAACTCCTTTGGGCTTGCAGTTGAGGACAGTTGTGAGTTGGCTCTCTTACTTAACCAGACCTGTTGTCAAAGAAAGAAAATGGTGTTAGTTTATCCATCAATATTCTTTTTTATGATGATATTATAAATGTGTTCATTTTTGTGGGTGTGTCTCGAGCTTCCGTTTAGCTACTTTTTTTTTTATATTGAACTTTCTTTGCCTAAACCATTTCTCAGGTGATGCCAAGCCATATTTTCTCATCCCAGTTCAAGTTCAAGTTCTCAGGGATCTGCATGTGTGTGTGTACTGAACCCCGACTTTCACTGCTAGAACTTCATTGTTGATGCATTGTGTTTTCTAATGAACCATGAGTGAATATTTCCCATTAACCTGTAATACTCAAACACATGAACGAGGTGAGATTATACATCATGGACATTACTTATCCGAGAATGTGATGTAAAGTTTTTGTAATAATCAATACTGGCTACAACCTCTTGGACTTAAATAATAATAAATGAGGTTATATAAAAAACAAATAAAATTTCCTTAATATGTGCAAAAGAGGTTGTTATTTATACTTTTTGAATTGTTTTGAAGTGTAACCAAATTGACGAAAAATGTGTTCATGCAGCAATATTATTCAAATAAAAACTAACCCTTATTTTCAGTGTTATTTCAAATGTAATAAAAACATAGGCATTGGTTTCTCAAAAAAAAAAAAAAAAAAAAAAAAATTAAAAATATTAGGTTTGCATTATTGTTTAAAGTTAAGGAGTTAAGGAGTGTGGTGTTAAGACTATGCAACTTGGTTTGGTATTGCGAGTGTCAAGAGTGTGTAGTCGATAGTCAACCTTTGAGGATGAAAGGCAGCTGTCTGTTGGCAAGCTGGTGTTGTATACAATGTTAGTTTGTTTGTTTGTTAATTATATTTTTTATCATAATAATTGTGCAGCCTGAATTAGGGTTAAGCTAAATTGAAGTCAATGCGTATGTGTGGTTAAACCAGTATTTTATATGAAGTGCAAATAAATGTATGAAAAGTATTATGATTTTAAGTTTCCTTTTAGTAAGTGAATCTAATAAGACGATACTACACCCTTACCATCACCTCATTCATTATTATTATTATTATTATTATTATTATTATATTATTTATTCATCATTATGGTGGTGGTGGTGGTGGTGGTGAGGGAACTTCTTACAACAATGAAGGAAGGGAAGGAAATATACATTGAAATAGAGGAATTAATAGATAAAGATAATAATAATGGGTTATATTTTATTATTATTATTATTATTATTACTATTTTTATCACTATTATTTTTATTACTATTATTTATTTTTTTTTTCTTTCTTTTTTACCTGGGCAACGCCGGGTTTCTGTCATGTTCACGGGCTACGCCTATCTAAATGTGGTCAGATCGAGCTGAAAAGGAGGGAGTACTCAGTGGGACCCCCTTTGTGTCTTCCCGGGCAACGCTGGGTACTCTGCTAGTTAGTTTATATACCCCAACATTACATTAGCTTTACCAGAGAGAGATAAGGAAGAAAAAAAAGGGATCTAGATACTGATCAGCAGCGAAATCTACACCGTGCAAGGAAGGGTCGGCAGCGCGGAATGAAACCACAAAACCACGAGTATTTTACAGTGAAAGCAGCAAGGGATTATGTGGAAGGAACAAGATCGCTCCAAGAACACATGCAAACACACCTTAAATATTCAGGGCAACATGAGGAAGGCGGGTTGGCAGGTTGCTTATAATTTCGCAAGCAAGTTGAAGGCGAGCGTGGAGGGAGTGTGAGTCAGTCCCTCAGAGTCCTGGGTGGCGCGAGGACAGGAGGCGAGGCAAGGCAAGGCGAGGCCAGGAGAGGAGAGGCAAGGCAAGGCAAGGCAAGGAGGGAGGTACTGCGGCGTGTGTAGCTGTTCAGGACGAGCAAGTCAAGACTTCATCTTCGGTAAGGTGTTATTTTGGTAAGATCCTTCTGATGTAGAGTTGTAGTGTTCGTAGTAGTTGTGTTTGTGGTAGAGAGGTATGTTGATAATTCTCTTCAGGCTGTGGAAAGAAGGATACTATAAGACACGGTAAATGTTTGAGTTCAGTTATTACAAACATTAATAACGGAGATATCTTATAACAATGGATACATGGTACATTTTTTAATACTATATCAATACTAGTAATTATAATAAACTATAATGTATTGATAGCATGACATTTATGGTAATTTAAGCGAAACCAAACCATTTCAATCTACTATTAGCTACGGACTTTAAAATACAAATCAATATCACTGAATAAAGACAATTTTCATGACCGCATACACACACACCCTTGTAAGGTATACTTAAAAACACACATCATCTTGTTTAAACAGATTTGTGTACACGAGTCAAGATGCGATAAGCGATATTGTGACACCACCACACGCTCACATTGGCTCTTACGTTATCAGATAAATTAAAGTGTAAAGAAACTCACAAACTATCCTTGCTAAAGCTTTCTCAAGAATAAACAATGACGCATCTGGCAATGTTCATCCCTGTTAGTCACACTCTTTGCCTCTCCTCCCCTCGCAGACTTAAGTTCAACGATACCCAAGCGAACATGAATCAACATTTAACGTCATTACTTAACTCTGTCACGCTGTAAGGCAAGGAGAAGGATGCAACTTGGAGCTTATAGTGTGAAAGCAAATTAAATTATGCGAGTAGGAGAGTGAGTGGGCGGGTGGGGCTCCGTGGCGGCGGGCGGTGTGTGGGTGTGTGGGCGGGTGGGTGCCAGTTATCTCCCCTTCCTTATTGGTCTCCCGGCTCGGGCATGTGGTGAGACTTGCTCGGACCAGCCACGTGTTGGAGTGCTTTGTGATCGCCTCGCAAGGGATGAATGAATACAAACACTACATCGTCTTGAGGAGATTAACTTTTGACCTCATAATATTGTTCTTTAGATGTACATTGTAGAACTTTTATAATGATATGCACTTGAAGGGAAACTCGTGGGTTAGGTTGGGTTAGGGAATTTTTTTTTTCCTCTCTCTTTCACTAAGGTTTCCGTTTTGGTCATCGTAATTAACGTAAATGTATAACAGAATGGATAATGCTGACAATGAATAGCTATAATATGTAATAGAATGTTTAATATCCTTTGCTTCTATCCTACGTACTTTATTTTTTTTCCACTATATAGTTAATAATGTTATATCACAACGAGTTTCCATCATCTATAGACTTCATGTTAATGGTGAATACATACTCTATATAAATAATTCTCATGCTAACATTATTTTTCTTTTTTTCTATTAGTTTCTTTTATTGGTAAGCGATCCTACCTTCACTATCATAATTTTCTTCACTCAATATGCATATGTCGATTTACATTATGATGGTGAGTTATGTAAAGTAATGTTAATAATATGGAAGTGTGTGTGTGTGTGTGTGTGTGTGTGTGTGTGTGTGTGTGTGTGTGTGTGTGTGTGTGTGTGTGTGTGTGTATGTATATATGCATCACTTCAAAAAGTCAACACCATCACCAACAGATGAAATATTTCCACCACAACTCAGTCCAATCTATATACACAAACACTCACGAATTAGCCTAACTTAACACTCCACTCCGCCAGTCCCTTCAACCTTATCTTGATGACATGTTTGCGTTTATCCCCAACCAGATCCTCCAACCACACTCCACTCCACACTACACACCTCATCACTGCCACCGCGCTCATTACGATGTGGGGGAGAGGGGGTGTGAGGGGGGTGGTGGTGGTGGTGCTGCTGGTGGTGATGGTGGTGGTGGTGTTAGGGGTGGAGAGGGAGAGGGAGAGAGGGCGAAGGAGAGGCGGCAGGAGGAGGGTGAAACAGGACAGTTGCATACGTGTGGAGGCGTTTAAGAAGAAGCTAAAAGGGTGAGTACTTAGTGTGTTTATGTTTGTGTGTGTGTGTGTGTGTGTGTGTAGAATTGAGTTAATTTCTACATGAATAAATAAAATAAATATTAAATGGAATGTACACATATATAATTGATTACACGAGAGAGAGAGAGAGAGAGAGAGAGAGAGAGAGAGAGAGAGAGAGAGAGAGAGAGAGAGAGAGAGAGAGAGAGAGAGAGAGAGAGAGAGAGAGAGAGAGAGAGAGAGAGAGAGAGAGTTTTCAGTCAGTTGGACTCGCCTTGGGTTGGGAGACTAAGCTTAGAATCATATTAAATGGAATCTATAATATATATCCGTGCGTTACATATTTAGTATCATTCTAAAGCTTTTTTTTTCTCTTTCTTTTAATCTACATTTTGTATAAGATTAGTTTGTAGTTCAATACTAGCAATACTCACCATAACAATCTTCTTCTTCTGTGACCGCTAGCAGCCGCCAGCCAGACCACCTCTAACACGGTGGTGATATTTCATCGTTTTAAACCTTCCCTGTTCCTCTACATGTTATTTTGAGGGATGGAGGAGCAGTAACACATTATTCCTCACCATTAATAGTGGAGGGATATAATGAAAACGTTACCTATTAAGCGTAAATAACCTTAATGAATAACATCAGGTACCGTCAGATGAGTCACGTATATATTAAACCAAAACTGAGATTTTTATCACACACAGGAAAGCAACTATATGTACTTTAAAAAATCGTCTGAAGTACCTAACAGTTTTACACATAAACATTTGTTATATTTGATTCGTATTTATTTCATGAAAAATGTTTATTTCTAAGGTCAATCATAAGATCGATAAATAGAATAAAGCAATAATAATGAAAGTAAACCAATATAAACCATAAAATAGAATATATAAAAATTATTCAAACCGAAAGTAAAGCCTAAATAAGCCATAGAAAAAAGAAAAACGGAAAAAAACAATGACAAAATGAGAAAAAAAACACCGTAATTATTTGTTTACATCCAAGAGTGATAATTATTGTGTGTTAGGTACAGTAAAAGAAGCGATAGGACATGACGACCTACAAGGATAGAGATGAAGGTGAGTGTGCTGTGTTGTGAGTGTGTTATGGTGGGCACATTTATCCATCAGTCTGTGTCGCCAACATCCAACACGACACACAAATGAGACCGTCTGGTGTTCCTTCAATCAGACACAAGTGGAATCGATCCTCGAACGCCTTCATCAAACACTTCCTTAACAGCCTCGCACTACTTCACACCGACCAGACGACTAATGCCTAACGACCCGAGGCAAAACAAATCCTCAAGGCGCACTTAACCCTCTACTGCGCCACCTCACGTAGACTGTTACCATCACGTCACGTCTACAACCTAACAAACACAACAGTATCACGGCCCTAACCTCAGCTCACCTCACCTCCCTACTCTCCAGGACGTGACTATTCTATCTAAATTATCTTGATGAATGAGAACATTTGGCGCCATCAAATACTCTTGAACACAACGCCCCCCTTGCCCCCCTCCCTGCCCCCTCCGCCCCCCTTTAACCAGACGCCGCCGGTCGACACTTGCTTTAGGGCAGACGTAAGCCAGACGTGAAACCCTCGCCGGTGTTATTGATGGTGTTAGGCCGCGGGACACTGTCTAACTCTAAGAGGTCGCTGGCATGTGTCTGGGTGGTGAAGGCAATGGGGGAGTGACGTGTAGGAGCGATCTGCGAACTCGTGCTGGTAAATTGACTCTCTTCTTTGCTATTAGACTGGATACCTCGTGTTTGTGTGTCTGTTTGGAGAGTTACGGGGCTGAAGGAGGGAAGAGAAGGGAGGCTAAGGAAGATGAAGAAGAGGAGGAGGAAGAAGAGGAGGAGGAGGAGAAGGAAGAAGGAGGAGGAGGAGGAGGAGGAGAAGAGGGTTCGCTGGAGTGTCAAGGGAACATATATGGACTCAGGATCATCACGTCCGCTTCCTTCACTCTTCTAAGGACTCGCTGACTTCGCCTTTATGATCTAACTCCCTCCTTACCTCCCTCCCTCCCTCCCTCGGGCATTCCTTCCTTCCTCAGCCTCCTCCACCACCTCCTCTACCACCTCCTCCTCCTCCTTCAGCCCAAGCCTTATCCAACCGTCCTTGTAACGTGGCTGAGCAGGTCTCGTCAAGGCCTTACAAGGACGTGAAGGTGTCCTGCACGTAGCCAGACAGACAGTTAGCAACACATCGCTTCTCTCCGTCCTGTCTGTACCTATAACTACGGGAAACGACATCCTAGTGAGGTGTAACGATTGACTGACTGACTGACTGACTGACTGACTGACTGACTGACTCTCTCTCACTCTCTCTCTCTCTCTCTCTCTCTCTCTCTCTCTCTCTCTCTCTCTCTCTCTCTCTCTCTCTCTCTCTTATCTTATTTTTTAGTTTGGAGAGAGAAAAAGAAAAGAGAGAAAGAATTGACGTTCATTTGCTTGTCTATTCATCTTTGTTTGGTTTGATTATGTCTGTTTGTCTTACTCTGAACTGCTGTCTGTTTTTCAATTTTTTTTTATTGTCCTCTCTCTCTCTCTCTCTCTCTCTCTCTCTCTCTCTCTCTCTCTCTCTCTCTCTCTCTCTCTCTCTCTCTCTCTCTCTCTCTCTCTCTCTCTCTCTCTCTCTCTCTCTCTCCAATTAAAACCAAAAATAGAATCCCTTAATCTCCTCTAAAATAATCTGATTCTATTCTGTCAAATTCGTGAAAAACGTTAATATTGGGTCATTTTTCACCTGTTTAGATTTCACTGATACACTCCTTCAAAGGGTTAACCTTATTGTACTCTTGCATAATAATAATAATAGTAATAATAATGATAATAATAATAAGTAATGATAATGCATGTGGAAAGTAATTTTGTAAAGTTTATAAAGAGGTTAACGAAATGTTTTTATGCGTGTTTTATAAAAGAAAACTAGATAAATTGATTAAAAAGTTGCTGAAACATGAAATAAGAAAAAATATAACAATTACATTATTATCATTACTACTACTACTACTACTTCTACTACTACTACTACTACTACTACTACTACTACTACTACTACTACTACTACTACTACTACTACTACTACTACTACTACTACTACTACTACTACTAACACAAACAGTATTTTAGCCTCAACAGGAAGAGCAGGAATGACAAAAAGACACATAGAAAGAGAAAGCAAACTTGGAAGAAAAAAAAACGGTTTAGGCCAAAATTATGAAACAACACACACGAACACATACACACACACACACATCTACACATAGGTTCTCTGCGGTGTGTGTCTGTGTGTGTGTGTGTATCTACGGTAAAAATCTCGGCCCGTTCCATCTAGACAATCAATTCACACCACAAGTCCAACATTTACATAACCAACGAGAAAACAAATCTGATACGACCAACCCAGCATTAGCACCTGATGTTCGAGGACAACCTAGGCAAACCGGTTCCAAGGAGGAGGAGGAGGAGGAGGAGGAGAGGAGGAGAAAACCTACACTATTGTATTCAGATTCTTCCAAGGCGTATTAGTCCCGTAGATTTTGATAGGTTAGTGTACTTGATGTTACAGGTGTGAATGCGAATGGAAAAAAGTGATATTATAAGACTATTGATATGTAATGTTTGATTGATGTTTATGTGAGAAGAAAATGGGATGTGTTTATTTATTTGTTGTGTGTGTTTAACGTGGACTATTTTATATATATTAAGGAAAATATTCAATTATATGTGATTATTTTAAGATGGAAAAATTTTACATCTCTCTTATATGTTAGAAGAATTGAAGGAAAGGAGTAAATATACCCCTCTCTCTCTTTTTTCTTTTACTCTCTCTCTCTCTCTCTCTCTCTCTCTCTCTCTCTCTCTCTCTCTCTCTCTCTCTCTCTCTCTCTCTCTCTCTCTCTCTCACTCTCCCTCTATCTTTCTATCTCCCTCTCCCTCTCTATCTTTATCTCTTTCTTTCACCGCACTCACTCACCCCACACACACACACACACACACACACACACACACACACACACACACACACACACACACACCAACGGGTTAACAAGGCAAGGCAGCAGCTAAGGGTGAAACTACTTGGTTAAGGCAGCATGAAGTGTGATTTACCTGCCCTAATATGCACCTCGTTCTTACGCCATTAATTACCTGTACGGTCTGACGTGTCGGGTGGTAAAAAAAAATAGATTATCGTACACTTAAAATGCTATTATGGTTTTTTTTGCCTCTTGTCCGCGCGAGAAAATGGTGTTTAGTGCAAAAAAATTACCTCGGTGTTCGAGATTATTATGACAGTCTTGTAACATTGAAATTTGATATATTTTGAAGGTAACATTATATTATAAGGAAGTTATTATTATTATTTTTTTTCTTACATTATATTTTGAATTAGAGATCTGCGTGGTAGGAGTAAGTCAGTATAAGAAAATAATGAAAGAATATATTATTGCGAGACGGACCCATAAAAATAAAGTGAACAAAATATGAATACGTTAAGAAACAAATAAGATACAACAATGCCAAGAAAAAAACAACACAAAAACAACAATAACAACAACAAATAAAGAAAATTAACGAATCACTTTGAAACAATAGGTATTCTTTCTACGTCAAGGACTTAACAGCTTGTCTTCAGATCAATACAAGACTAGCTTCATGTTGTTTGAAAAGGAATGCGTTGGGAGGCAAACTGTACTCTCTCTCTCTCTCTCTCTCTCTCTCTCTCTCTCTCTCTCTCTCTCTCTCTCTCTCTCTCTCTCTCTCTCTCTCTCTCTCTCTCTCTCTCTCTCTCTCTCTCCATCATCCCTAAAACACATAAATATACACTATCTTACGAAGCTTCTCTCATACATCATACAAAAGTCGTGGCCTTTTAATTGCTAAACAGTGAGTCAGCCCTACTCTCTCTCTCTCTCTCTCTCTCTCTCTCTCTCTCTCTCTCTCTCTCTCTCTCTCTCTCTCTCGTAGTACCTCCCGTCTACACGCCGCCGCCGCCCCGCTAGCCACTGGTTTGGGCTGTCAGTCGCGTGGTAGTTCTGGTTAGTGTGTGTGGTTCGCCGCGCCTCCCTCACTCACTCGCCCGCACGCACACCCACCCAACACACCCACCCGTCTGCTCGCCCGCCCGCCCGCCCTTCAGCCTCCCGTCTCGCCCCGCAGCAGTAAGCGTGAAGATGTGAAGTTCCCTACCGTCCCTTTCCCTTATAATCCCGTCTAGTCCCTTACTGTCTAGTCCCTTACCGTCTAGTCTCGTATCGTCCCGTCGTTTTTTATTTTTATTTTTTATTCTTGCTTGCGCCCGTTTCAATAGGTGTGACTTATTGCTATCTGGACTCGTACGATGTTTAAAAAAAAAAAAAAAATCTAAGCGAGTTCTTATTTTTATTTTTATTTTTTATTTTGATTAAGTGTATGTGGTGTTTGTGTGTGTGTGTGTCTGTTGTTGGTTTGTGTATGGATGGAAAGTGTGTGATAAGAGGGATGTGTTGCTATGTTTAACGATTATATACATACCACGTCTACATTTTACTTGACATTTTGATACATAGGAAATAGTGATTATTTTTTTTCCTAAATTTCTGTGGTGTATTTTTTTTTAGCAAGTTAGCCGTAAAAATCGAATCTAAGTACCTATTTTTGTTATATTTCTAGGATTCTTATTTGATTTCAATAACACGAAGGTTCAAACGCATATAATAATAGTTTGAAATCATTAACTAAATCATCTTCACGTGAAATAATGAAGATGAGTCGCGTTATGATACCTAAACTCACTTTCTTTTTACTGAATCACTTCTAAAAAAAATAGTTATGCACACCAGAATCTTGGAACACAAGATGCAATGTAATTATTTAAAGATTATCATGTTACTGTTTCAAACTGTTGACGACGTATGAGATTACATCAAAAAAGAAGGGAGAGAGAGAGAGAGAGAGAGAGAGAGAGAGAGAGAGAGAGAGAGAGAGAGAGAGAGAGAGAGAGAGAGAGAGAGAGAGAGAGATAATAAAAAACATAAAAATAAACACTATTCTTGAGCTATAAACAAACACGGAAACTTAACTCAACACAGCTGCTTAAAAAAGAGAGAAAAAGAAAGAAAGAAAGAAAGAAAGAAAGAAAGATACAGTTAAAAGAAAGAGTAATACAACACACACTTCTTGATTAAAACGGCGAGTGCTTGCTGTAATCTGCCATCTCATCACTGTTATGAACGGCTCAACAGAATCGTGACCGTCCCCTTGTGGCAGCCCGGGAGTTTTTATGGAGGTGGTTAAGAGTGAAAATATTGTCTGTTGTGGTCTTGTATTGTCTGCTGTTCTTGCCTGCTCTTGGGGTAGGCTGTGTGTGTGTGTGTGTGTGTGTGTGTGTGTGTGTGTGTGTGTGTGTGTGTGTGTGTGTGTGTGTGTGTGTGTGTGTGTGTGTGTGTGTGTTGTTTTCCTATCTTCGTTTCGTTTCGTTTTGTAAAGTTACATATATATATTTTTTTCTATTTCCTTCGTTAGAGAGAGAGAGAGAGAGAGAGAGAGAGAGAGAGAGAGAGAGAGAGAGAGAGAGAGAGAGAGAGAGAGAGAGAGAGAGAAAGAGAGAGAATAGAGATAACATGATAACACTTAAATAAAACATCATAAAAACCTTCAAACCACCAACACGATATTCAGATAACCACAATTTATTTCGCTCACTTTTCACCACTATAAACTTTTTTCTCTTCCTCTCTCTCTCTCTCTCTCACCCCCCCCCCTCCCCCCTCTCTCTCTCTCTCTCTCTCTCTCTCAATATATATTTTTTCTCTAAGGTTACGTGGGTTATCTATGCATTCCTTCTTCCCTGTCTTGCCTTTCCTTATCTCGCGTTTCACATCCTGGACACATTGACACCCGGACAGAATCTACACGGAGGAGGAGGAGGAGGAGGAGGAGGAGGAGGAGGAGGAGGAGGAGGAGGAGGAGGAGGAGGAGGAAGAGGAGGAGGACAATCTATCTATGGAGAGACTTAGCTTGTCAAACGCACCTGTCAAGATTATATTCCCTGATTACACTAAATATCTGGCCATTAGAGGATTCATATTAACCTGTGTATGTATGTACGAGGATACCTTACCTTACCCCCCCCCCTTTCTCTCTCTCTCTCTCTCTCTCTCTCTCTCTCTCTCTCTCTCTCTCTCTCTCTCTCTCTCTCTCTAAAAGGTATCTCAACGGAGGTCTGACCCATTAAGGAAAGATTCAGGCTCTAGGAGAGATAGGACTTGTTAAGGTCTGTAGTATCTCCTCCTCCTCCTCCTCCTCCTCCTCCTCCTCCTCCTCCTCCTCCTCCTCCTCCTCCTCCTCTTCCTCCTTCCTCTTCCTTCCAGCTAGCTATCAAAGGGTATCGATGGTGTGTGTGTGTGTGTGTGTGTGTATGTGTGTCTTTGTGTGTCTGTTAGTTAGTTAGTGAGTGTGTTGTGTGATTGGGAGATCTATCTGTTTGACTCTCTCTCTCTCTCTCTCTCTCTCTCTCTCTCTCTCTCTCTCTCTCTCTCTCTCTCTCTCTCTCTCTCTCTCTCTCTCTCTCTCTCTCTGATCGCCGACTGGAGCCTCACAACCACATAAGGAGTCTGATCTTTGACGAGGCAGTAGGGAGGGAGGGAGGGAAAAGGGGGGCAGGGAGAATAAGGAGGGGGGGAGTGAGGGAGGAGAAGGTGGAGAAGGGAGGGTGGAGGTGGAGGAGGTGATTATAAATTTCTAAACGATGATTCATGGGACAAGGAAAGTTATGGGAGGAAGGAAGGAAGGAAGGAAGGAAGGAAGGAAGGAAGGAAGGAAGGAAGGAAGGAAGGAAGGAAGGAAGGAAGGAAGGAAGGAAGGAAGGAAGGAAGAGATATAATGAGAAAGAGAGAGAAAGAGAATGAAAATACTACTTATATTACGTAACGAAACCGGATAAATAGGTGATAAATAAATAGAAAAACAGGACAAAAATAACAATGCATTCACTAATAACAAAAACTAAAACATAAATAACAAACAATATAAACAAACACATAACTTAATTTTATATAAACTGGAACAAACGAAAAAAACAAGTCAAGGCTACAATTATGGCGCTAGAGAATATACAAATAAAACATTAAATAAACAAAACACTTACTTACTTCAACTCAATTATTCCTGTTTGAAGAGTGTGGAATTATTACTAACAAAAACATACTTATAATAGCGTGACTTTGAAGGTATACTAAGTTAGGTTAAGGAATATTTACACTCACAGGTTGACGGGACGGAAGCCAAGCGTGGAATGACTGACCAGGAAATATTATTGGAACGTAATGCTTCGAATCTGGAGTTGTTTCTTATAATTGAGCTTCTAACTCTTAACTATCTCTTGGTCATTCAATAGTTATACTTCAAATTGTTCTTTAATACGCTATACATATGACTTTTATCTATATACGGTTGATTTGTAAGATAATAAGGACAATATTTTCTTTACTGTATAATTATCCAAACTAATCTTACTTATATATTAGAGGAATGCAACGACTCACTCTCTCTCTCTCTCTCTCTCTCTCTCTCTCTCTCTCTCTCTCTCTCTCTCTCTCTCTCTCTCTCTCTCTCTCAACAATCTTTACCTACAACACGATTCTATTCTTCTCTAGCACTGAATAGAGATATAAAATACTACCTGTAACGAGAGAGAGAGAGAGAGAGAGAGAGAGAGAGAGAGAGAGAGAGAGAGAGAGAGAGAGAGAGAGAGAGAGAGAGAGAGAGAGAGAGAGAGATAGTCAGACCCTTGGTGGTGGTGGTTGAGATGCTAATACATAATTTACAATGCACGCGGCACAAGACAGTACACAGAGATGAAAAGATGGGATGGGAAGGGAAGGCAGGGGAAGGCAGGGCAGGGGAGGGAAGGGGAGGAGAGGGAAGGGAAGGGAAGGGGAGGAGAGGGAATGGGAAGGGGAGGGAATGGGATGGGAGGGAATGGGATGCTACGAACTCTTCTTCTTCTTCTTCCTTGCAACCTAACCCTTCCTATCTTTCTTTCTTTCTTGTGATGAAGTGAGAGGAGAGAAAGAAAGAAAAGGTAGATAACTTTATTAGTGTACGAGAGAGAGAGAGAGAGAGAGAGAGAGAGAGAGAGAGAGAGAGAGAGAGAGAGAGAGAGAGAGAGAGAGAGAGAGAGAGAGAGAGAGAGAGAGAGAGAGAGAGAGAGAGTAGAGAGAGTTTTAAAATAGAGTTCCATGCACAAATAATAATATAGATGAACATATATGGGAAAAGATCATTAATTTTTCATTATATTATCGTTCACCTGAAGAAGAAGAAGAAGAAGACGAAACAAAAAGAATAAAAACAAGAAAGAGGAGAAGAATGAAAGATAAAAGAAAATAACGAAGCATGTATATGAGAGAGAAAGAGAGAGAGAGAGAGAGTAAGAAAGAAAGAAAAAGAGAAAGAGAGATAATTTAACCTCACCAAAAACCTATCATTTCTTTCCCCTTTCCTTCCTTCCTTCCTTCCTTCCTTTTATTTATTTTTTTTAATAGACGAGATGAAGATGAAGATGCAAAAGTCAAATAAAAAACATTGATGATGATTGACACTAATAATGCATAAATACAAGAGGCTGTAAAGGCGTTCACCACACTCAAATACCCTTCAGTTTAACCCTTATTGAGTATACGGGAGAGAGGGAGAGAGAGAGAGAGAGAGGGTGGTGGTGGTGGTGGTGGTGGTGGTGGTGGTGGTGGTGGTGGTGGTGGTAGAGGTGGAAATAATGAAAGCTTTGGTGACATGCAAATGGTGGAGGAGGAGGAGGAGGAAAAGTAGGAGGAGGAGGAGGAGGAGGAGGAGGAGGAGGAGGAGGAGGAGGAGGAGGAGGAGGCTGAAGTGGTTGATATATATGGAGCGAAATGAGAGGAACATACTTACGAGAGAGAGAGAGAGAGAGAGAGAGAGAGAGAGAGAGAGAGAGAGAGAGAGAGAGAGAGAGAGAGAGAGAGAGAGAGAGAGAGAGAGAGAGAATACTACTATTATTACTATTACTACTACTACTACTACTACTACTACAACATTAATTAATCTCTACATAAACAACTCTAACTTATAAAAAAAAGCAAACTCACAAAAAAATCTTTATCAAAATCAACAGCGAAAGAAAATAATAAAAAATAATAAAAATAATAATAAAAAATAACAATGAACAGAAAAACTCACCTTGAAGAAGCACAAAAATCACTATCAGAAGAACGAAAATGAAGAACTAATAGATGGTGATGATATGAGGTGATAGTGATGAGATGATGATAGTGATGATGATGATGATGATGATGAGGTGGTGATGGTGAGGAGGTGGTGGCGGTGGTGGTGGAGGACAAAACCGCAGTGAAAGAACAACAACAACAACAAGAAGGAAAGAACAAAACAAATGAACATCGATGACAAGATAAAAAATTTACTAAAACGCATCTGTGAAAAAATAAAAAAAAGTCTTGTTTGAGAGCGCGCGTGTGAGTGTCTATTTAAATTTGACCATTAAAACTCCACTAATTATAATGGAGGAGTGTTGGAGGTGGTGGAGGAGGTGCCTGGTGGTGGTGGTGATGGTGGTGGTGGTGGTGGTGACAATGCCTCAAGTACAAGCTAATAGGAATGGATACGGGCATCGGCAGCAAAATGTTCCTCGATACAACAGAAGAATAACAATGATGAACCAAAGGTGAGTAGACTGTACGAGAGAGAGAGAGAGAGAGAGAGAGAGAGAGAGAGAGAGAGAGAGAGAGAGAGAGAGAGAGAGAGAGAGAGAGAGAGAGAGAGAGAGAGAGAGAGAGAAACAAGTCTTCAATGTAGTTAGCTCATTATCCAAACCCAAGATCTTCTACCCTAACTTTCCTACCCTCTCCCCCCCCACCCCTGCTGGTGTCTCGTGGCAGGGGTGGGGGGGGGGCAGGACAAAGAGGGGTGACGTGGCAGGGTCAGCGTGGCAGGGGGGCGCTGATCCCCTTCCAAGACTCATGTAGGTAACAAGGGGTCGTGTGTGTGTGTGTGTGTGTGTGTGTGTGTGTGAGACTAATGATATACTACATAAAAACACACACACACACACACACACACACACATACAAAACTTCCTTCCACTCTACATAAACCAAATATAAATCCTATCAACTTCACTCCTCGATAATAATAATAATAATAATAATAATAATAATAACTTCATCGCCAACCCAACCTAACCTAACCTAACTTCACCCTTTCCCTTTTTACAACCTCTTCACAACTCAACACTCGTCTACACTTAACCATCACGCAACAATAACAATAACATTAACAACTCCATAGATCAATAGCCATTTAACGACTACGAGGGGTCATAAAATATTGCTCATGAATTTTAAGTCTAAGAATCGTAGGGAATATTTACATCTGACAGGTAAGCTAGGGTATAACAGGTTATTTAGGTAAGGTAAGGTAAGGTAAGGTAAGGTAAGGTAAGGTAAGGTAAGGTAAGGTAAGGTAAGGTAAGGTAAGGTTAGGCAAGGCAAGGTTAGACAAGGCAAGGCAAGGCAAGGCAAGGCAAGGCAAGACAAGACAAGACAGCAAGGCAAGGCAAGGCAGCAAGGCAAGGCAAGGCAAGGCAAGGAAAGATATCGAAGGGGGCAGATGGTGGTGGTTAAGCAAAGTTAATATGTTAAGAAATTGATATCTTAAGTGCATTTTCAAGTAGCAAAAGATATTGTTAGTATAAATTTCTTACCCAGAGTATTTGAAACAAAAGAATTTAATCAAAGTTTATATAATCTTCCTTCATCTTCGTAATCTGAGATGTTAAGTGGATTTAAACGTAGTGATATAATAAATAGGAAGAAAAATGTATCTATATTGCTACTTAAGTGAATAAATAATGTAGAAAAAGTGAAAAAATACCAAAGAGATCATATTCAAACGTCTTTTTCAGTGAAGTTAGTTAAATAATAAACATAATCTATCTACATTACTACCACAGTGAAGAAATAAATATAGAAAAAGTGAAAAATACCAAAGAGATTCTATTTAAAACTTTCCTCTCCGTCTTATTCAGTGAAGTTTTCGATTTGGTTGGTGAGAGGAAGGCTTAAGGAAGGTTTAAAGTTTGTTTGTGTATGTCAGAGAACCGTCCACTCGGCCTTCCTAGTGTGTGGAGGCGGCCAACACTACTGTCATACTACTCAAAAGGCTTACCGAGAGGAGAGAGAGAGAGAGAGAGAGAGAGAGAGAGAGAGAGAGAGAGAGAGAGAGAGAGACTGTTGGTTTACGGTAAAAATAAATAGTATTGTTTACATAAAAATATGAAATAGCAGAAAAATAAGAGAGATAAGAGGAGAAAGAAAGAAATACTGAGACAAAACAATAATAAATAAAGAAAAAAACAAGACAAATAAAATTCCAAAACAGATAAATATGATATAAAATCACGAAATACAAAAATAATACAACAAAGAAAACATTCCACACAATATTTACTTCACTGAGGAAACGAAACAATAAAATTTTCTCACGATAACCGAGAGAAGCCGAACCGAACCAAACCAAACCTAACCTAACCACACTACCCTTATCTACCCTCGTGTTCTGAACGTATAATTACTATTAGTACACTCTAACCCTACCAGTCCCTACCCAACGCAACTCAAATACTATATACTGTTCTTCCTCTGCAACACACACACACACAAAACCCTATAATTTATCTTCCTATTATATTCTTGTATTGGCGTGAGATTCGCTGTCGTACTTGTTAGGAAAATTGAAAATTGACGTACGTTGGATGTAGTAGTAGTAGTAGTAGTAGTAGTAGTAGTAGTAGTAGTAGTAGTAATATTAGTAGTAGTAATATTAGTAGTAGTAGTAGCAGTAATGTCTCAGTGAAGCTCTTTTTACCGTGTCAAATAAGTGTTGCATTTCATAATTGGTTCAGCGCGAGATACACTTAGGTCGCGAGAGAGAGAGAGAGACAGAGAGAGAGAGAGAGAGAGAGAGAGAGAGAGAGAGAGAGAGAGAGAGAGAGAGAGAGAGAGAGAGAGAGAGAGAGAGAGAGAGAGAGAGAGAGAGAGAGAGAGAGAGAGAGAGAGAGAGAGAGAGAGAGAGAGAGAGAGAGGAGAGAGAGAGAGAGAGAGAGAGAGAGAGAGAGAGAGAGAGAGAGAGAGAGAGAGAGAGAGAGAGAGAGAGAGAGAGGAGAGAGAGAGAGAGAGAGAGAGAGAGAGAGAGAGAGAGAGAGAGAGAGAGAGAGAGAGAGAGAGAGAGAGAGAGAGAGAGAGAGAGAGAGAGAGAGAGAGAGAGAGAGAGAGAGAGAGAGAGAGAGAGAGAGAGAGAGAGAGAGAGAGAGAGAGAGAGAGAGAGAGAGAGAGAGAGAGAGAGAGAGAGAGAGAGAGAGAGAGAGAGAGAGAGAGAGAGAGAGAGAGAGAGAGAATTAGTTATGACTACCTATATAACTACAACAATAGATACAAACACTCATTATAACTTACTAATTTTACATCAAAGCAAAAAAATCGATGAAATATAAGATAAAACTACTACTACTACTACTACTACTACTACTACTACTACTACTACTACTACTCTCTCCCTAACCTAACCTCACCTCCCTCCCTCACCTCCCTAACTTTAATGATGCTTTTTCTAACAACAAGAAAGAGTGAGAGGAGACGAGACGAGGACTGAGACAAGACTGGGAAGGGGAGAGAAAAGGGGGAGAGAAAAGGGGAGAGAAAGGGGGGGGGGAAGGGTGATGACAGTTCAAATAGGTTTGGAGGGGAACGTAAAACCCCGTGGGAAAACTGTCTATAACAACACTATACACTATACACTATACACTATACACTATATTATACACTATACCAAAAAAAAATTAATACTAAAGATTTAAG
>JAPQNM010000029.1:267192-307192 GCA_029783475.1 Metacarcinus magister | reverse complement strand
CCCTTCCTTCCTTTCCCTTCCTCCTTCTCCCCATTCTAATCATCCATACAAGTCTCCTTCTATCATCTATTAATCACCTTCTATTACTGTCATCTATTTATTTGTTGGTCAATAAACTAACCTAACCTAACCTAACCTAACTATACCGTACATCTCCTCTCCTCATCCTCACACCCTCCCCCCCCCACTTTCCCCTCTCACATAACTGCATCATACTGGACCACTCTCCCGCCCACGCACCCACCACCCACCTAACCCACCCACCCACCCAACCCACCCCTGCTACCCTCCTCCCAACACACTCATACCGTCTCCCCGCCACTCTCGCTCCCCGCCATACAAGGTTATGACTTCAGGAGGTGGCTAGAGGGCTCTTCTGCCTTGTCTTGAGTAGGGGAAGGAAGGGAGAGGAAGGGGAAGGAAGGGGAAGGAAGGGGAAGGAAGGGATAGGAAGGGGAAGGAAGGGAAAGGAAGGGGAAGGAAAGGATAGGAAGGGGAAGGAAGGGATAGGAAGGGGAAGGAAGGGGAAGGAAGAGGAAGGAAGGGTTAGGAAGAGGAAGGAAGTGAAGGAAGGAAAGATGTTTTTTGTTATTTTTGTTATTATTATTATTATTATTATTATTATTATTTATAGTTAGGTTTTGCGGTTTCTAAAAAAAAAATTTATGGTGATGAAGAAATTGGTTTATATTGGAATGTTACGAATAGATGTAGACGGAGAGAGATACAAGGAGGAGGAGGAGGAGGAGGAGGAGGAGGAGGAGGAGGAGGAGGAGGAGGAGGAGGAGGAGGCATTGGAGCACGAGTGAAGGTCAAACAGCAAGCAAGTGGCCGTCATCTTCCACTTAAACTTGCAGCAAAGAATGACAGGAGAGGAAAAAATATTCATTGTGTCCACTGATCACCGACTCCCCCTCCCTCCCACGCCCACGCCCACGCCCCCCTGGTGGTGGTGGTGGTGGTGGTGGTGTCAACACAACCACCACCACCACCACCACCACCACACAACATCATAACGGTTCTTGCGCCTGTGTATCTTTTTTCTTCTTTCTTTCTTTCTTTCTCTCTCTCTCTTTCTTTTTATTTAATTGTATTTTTATTTACTTTTTAATGGGAGAAGGGAAGGGGGATTGTAAGGGCTACTCTCTCTCTCTCTCTCTCTCTCTCTCTCGTTGACCCAGCCTGACCTCCTCCAGCACAGAGGTCAAGAGGTCAACAACAGACGTAACCAACATCAATAAAAAGATCAAAGGTTAATAGACAGTAGGAAGGAGAGGGTAAAGGTCTCTCTCTGTCTCTCTCTCTCTCTCTCTCTCTCTCTCTCTCTCTCTCTCTCTCTCTCTCTCTCTCTCTCTCTCTCTCTCTCCTTATAAGGGAAGTAGGAAGTTAATGGGAGAGATAATGAAGAGAAGCGATTGTTTACTTTGGGGGAAGCAAGGTCTCTCTGTCTCTCTGTCTCTCTGTCTCTCTCTCTCTCTCTCTCTCTCTCTCTCTCTCTCTCTCTCCTTGGTATGCACTCGAGTGACCTTGGCAATATGGTTCAGTGGTGGCGGAGCGGTGTGTGAACGAGGCTTCGATACTCTATAGTGAAGCCAGCGGGAAGGACTGATTCTAACGTCTATACATTAAAGAGAATTGAAATAGATTGTTATACGTATTATTATTAAGCTTCTGTTATGTTTTTTTTATATATATCCTTCTTGAAAATAAAATATATATAAATAAAAGAAAATTATATTAAGCTTGTGTCATGTCTCTTATATAAATCCTTCGTTGCAAAAAAAAATATTAATAAAAAATAGATGATACTATGCTGCTATATCATGTCTCTCATATATTTTCCGTTAACTAAAAACAAAATATATATAAATAAAAAAAAATCATAATACTTCACTGCTACCATTTCAAATAAAACTAAAATAAAAAAACTAATTCATTTAAGCTCAACACGAAGAAAAAAAACCGACATATACTTCTCAAATCCTGTTTAAAGTTATAAAAAACACAACTCAATCCTAAAAAAAGCGGTATTCAACTCCTTTATGAAGCTGTACAGACGTCTTCGAACCCTTATGAAGCTGTCCAGACGCTACCCGACCCTCTTGGTGCTACAGAACCTCTATACACCATAACGAACACTGTATAGGTGCTGGCGGCGATCACTGTCCCTAAGCCTACCATATAGAGCCTATTGTCAAAGTGGAAAGGCATGGGAAGGGAGAGGAAGGAGGAGGAAGGGGGGAAAGGGGGGAGTGGTAGGCATAGGGAACGGAGAGGAGGGGAAGTGAAGGGAAAATATAGAAGAAATGTATTTGGGTGATGGAACGAATGGTAGAGAGACATGAGGGTGGGAAGGGTAGGTAAGGTCAGGTATGGAGGTGTTAGATACGGATGATTAGTTAAGGAAGGCTTAGGTAAGGGAGGGAAGGGAAAGGGAAAGGGGAAGGGGAAGGTATAGTACAGTATATAACAAGCCTATCTAAATGACGAATGTTGGAGATTTACTAAACTTTCTTCGACTTTATTTACAATCCAACGGAGAAAAGTTTATTTACTACAAGAATGAAAGGAATAAAGAAGAAAAGAAAAAACACTTATCCTCCCTTACACACATTGATTTTCCAAGAACCACAACCTAAATATTAACAAAACATCAATAACATAACAGAATAATACTACAAATACGTAAACTAACCATATATGATGTTAATAAGACGCTGAAAGAGTCACCTCCGCCTCAGCCCACCACGTCCTCTCACTACCAGGTCGAACTAACAACTAATCGTTCATCAATAATTATAAGAAGTAGTTCGAAGCCTTTCCCTTAGAGGTGGAAGTGAGTGAGTGAAGGACGAGATTACGGCCGCTAGATGGAGTGGATTGGATGGCGATATGATGATGTTATTGAAACGTACGCCTATAGAGGGCTGTATATTTTTTCGTATACTTTCTAAAACTACTCTCTCTCTCTCTCGTTGTATTGCTTTCTCACTCCTTCATCTCCTCCTACAGGAATGTCTGCCCCTACACTGTCAGCAAGATGGTGTCCTGCAAGGTGGTCAACGGTACTGAGACCTACACTGGACGCGTCGCTGTCGGACAGAGAGCGAAATTCATGTGAGTCTTAGATTTACTCCTCAATAGAAACGGGTCATTGAGTAAGTGCTAAATACTGTATAATAATAATAATGATAGTAATATTAGTGTGAGGAGGAAGAGGAGGAGGAGGAGGAGGAGTAATATGCATTGTTGGGGAGGTAAAGCGATGGTTAAGTCCTCGTTTTATCAATTTATTTTCATCACTTCCTCTCCAATGGTCTCCAGGATGATGACGCGGCCTCGCTACACCATCGCGTTCAAGGAAGTGAAGGAGACGGAGTACGGCTGCTGCCCTGGCTTCTACGGTGACAACTGTGATAATAGTAAGATGAAAACCTGCCTGTATACGAGTAAAAAATTCTCTTATGTTTTAAATTTCCGCTGCGCTTCACATTAATCTGTTTATCTTTTGTTTCCCTTTCATGCGTTCTTTAAGGAATTACGTTGGTATGTATAATCTACTTTTTTGTAATGTTTTGTATTGTTGGTACAGTTTTAGCGTGTCTTTGTAGCCTGCACTTGCCTCATTCTGGTCCTTATAGTAGAGTAATGGTTGGCGGGACGGGGCGGGGTGTGTGTTGGGGAGGGGAGGCTTGGCAGGGACGGGAGGGGACGTGCTGATCACCTCCACACTCCCCACAGGATGCTTCAACTGCACACAAATCCAGCATCTCGAGTCTCGGGTCCGCACGTTGGAGGCCAAGCTGCTGCGATCACCCTCCGCGTCCTACCCGCCCTTAGAGAACCCCGTGATTCAGATGGGTCTTCCGGACACCTCCCACGTGCAGAACCACCCTCTCAACGGGCGGCGCGGGCGAGGACGTGGGCGAGGCGGCGGCAGCAGAGGGCGCAACAATAGGAATTCTAACAGGAATCGTGGGCGTAGCAACGACAGGCGGAACAACGGACGGCGAGGCAACGACGTACTCCTAGAAGCTGACACCGAGGACGTAAGTGACGCTGCATGAAAACTGACATCCATGGCCTGGCAAGGGGTGAGGGGGGGGGGTATAGGGGCCAGTGGTGGGGGTCATAACATAGCAGGTGTTGCTTTCACCACAGATCAACAACTCCGTGACAAGTGGTCGCCCGGGTTACTCCTCCGCCCCAGACCAGTGTTCGTGCCCTGCAGGACCACCAGGCTTCCCCGGCCGTGACGGCACCACTGGCGCCAGGGGTCTGGACGGCAGCCCAGGACCACAAGGACCTCCAGGACCACCAGGACCACCCGGTGTGGTGACGCGCATCTCAGGTGAGAAGGGACACAGGACGGGAGCGGGCTGGTGATAACAATGCGTCACAGTCAGTGTTGGAGTACAATAATCTTGCCCCAAGGGTGCACGTGTGTGATGGTGTTGATGGTGTGGTGTTCGTACAGGTGACGGGCGGGGGGACGGCCAAACCAACTACATCCCCGGCACCCCAGGCCTGTCTGGTGCCCCTGGCCTGCCTGGCCAACGAGGGGAACCGGGCGTGGCCGGCAGGACGGGGCCAGTAGGACTACCAGGCCGCCCGGGCGAACCAGGTCCCACTGGACCTCAGGGACCCACGGGGCCTCAAGGTGAGTGTTGCAGCAGGCGGGGCGGGGCGGAGCGGGGCGGGACAGGGCGGGGCAGTGCGTCACACACTACGCAGAGGTTTACGACGCGTCTGCCAGACTGGTTCCTTCATCCCTCTCTCGCCCTCTTTCCACAGGTCTGCCCGGGGTGGGGCAGCCAGGACCCAAGGGTGACCGTGGCCTGGCAGGACTTGTGGGAGAAAGAGGTGCCGTGGGGCTGCCGGGCCCAGTGGGGCTGCCGGGACCACCGGGACTCAAGGTGGGTGGTGGTGGGTGGTGACTCAGTTACAATGTGACTACAATAAGTGAAGTTTAGTGGTGGTGGTGGTGTGATGTGGTTCCTTGTGTGGGCGTAACTGTTTGTTTGTGTTGTGCAGGGTGACGCGGGATTCAACGGCATCGCCGGCACCCAGGGTCTGCCCGGACTCAAGGGGGAGATTGGCCCCGTGGGACCACAGGGACCCATTGGCAGGACAGGACGGCCAGGAATAGAGGGTCTCGTGGGACCTCAGGGTCTACAAGGACCCCCAGGTCCTCCCGGCCCCCCCGGCATCCCAGCGTTGCAAGCACCTCCAGCCGATAGACTGGACCGATTCCCACGTAAGTTGTGACCTTCATTGTAACCGTGTTAGGTGGTTGTAAGTTTGTTTGTGTAAATGTTCCACAATGAAACACGGTTAACCAACCCACACACTCCCAACAGATGACTACTTCGACGGCACGTCTGAGGGCAGCGGCTACGGCTTCAACATCGACGATGACGAGTATCCGATAGACATCCCGGGGATTCCCTTGCCTCAGGGGCGACCAGGACCACCGGGATCAAAGGGTTCAAAAGGTCAGGTCACTAAGGTCATGTTCAAAATTATGTACAACTTGTCATGTTTCAGTATTGTTGCGGTACACACACACACACACACACACACACACGAGCTCCTCTAGACCACGTGTGAATGCTACAGTCACTGTTACATAGGTGAGGTGAGGTGAGGTGAGGTGAGGTGAGGTGTGGCCTCGCACACTCCTGGTTACATTCACTCACCGCCGCTGTCACGTTTTACTCCAACAGGGGAACGAGGGAGTCCTGGCCTCAAAGGGGAAGGATACACAGGATCACGAGGCTCCACAGGTGGGTACCATGGCGGGGAAGACTGCACCAGGAGGGAACTCTCTCTCTCATCACTATTCGCCTTCCTACTGTACATTATCAACCTTAGAGACACATCTATAACTGCCATTACGAAAATTAAATATGAATCATCTTAATTCACGAGACTGGGATCCTTGACGAAAATGAATGTGTCTCAAACAACCTGCAATCTTTGTTCCCTTCCCCAGGTGGGTACAACCAAGGCTCTATTGATGAACTCACACTCACGATTGAAACACTCCAAGAAAACCTGCATCTGTTGGCATCTCGCGTCCGTATCCTGGAGGCACAGCACCCAGAGATCATTCGTAAGTACATTGCATCTTCTGATATCATAGTCGTCCAGCTGTATTTATATAACTTAACTTTTCCAGTAATATTTGTTTTCTTTTTCCTTCATTTTCCTTTATTGTGCATCCAGACTTGTGCATGACTTGTTGTCTTGGTGATGGTTTGTGCTGTACAGTTTTATAAGACTATTACACAATGCAACTTTTGTGTCTACTTACTGTACTTATAATCAGGAATGCAAGTATATACGCTCACTAAAAGAGCTTTGTTCTTCGACAGCAGATCCCAAACATTAATGATTCAATGTAACATCTGTGTAGAAAGTCACCAATTCAGTGAGTTGGTGCAGCCCAAGACACTGATACAGGATTGATGGGCAGCTTCAAGTGATGTAAGATACTAAGATAACACCTGATACTCGAGTAGACGGCATGAGGTTGTGTTCACTGCAAAGGTCCATCAATGTCTGACTATTTCCAGCATGTCGACACCTACATAATAATAACGACCTTTGATATTGAAACATTGTGAATAACAGGAACCTTGAAGCAAGTAACAAGTACTAGTCTCAGCTTAACACTTGAAAAAAGATGACAAACTCGAAATTTTCCGCATCCAATCATGGTGTTAATTCAATAAGCTTTCTATAGAATGTGCAACGCCAAGGTAATCTTCATATTATTTTGACATTGTGATCCATAACAGCACGCAGCTTTCCATTAATAAAGTGTAACCATGTAGAGAAAAAAAAAATATATACGTACAAACCTTGACCTTAACAATCCATCCTTATTAACAGCACAGAAACCTCTCATACCTGTTAATTAGTAAGTCCTCAGGTGGTGCTGGGCTTACCTGGCTCAACTCCAGCCTGGCCCCGCCCTAACCTGTCCTAACCTGACACTAACCTCTTCACCTGTTGAGCAGTGGCCTCCCGGCAGCCTCACGCCTCACGGGGCAGTCCACCTCTGCACCGACTCTTGAGGAGGTAATTAAGAACAACAATTAAACGTGAACAATGATTATTATAGTGTCATCTTCAAAACACACACACACACACACACACACACACACACACATACTAAGGGAATAATCTATACTATCATGCTACCATATTTTCCTACCAACGTTCATACCTACAACTTGTCATGATCTATTTAGTTAGGTTAGCCTGGCGTCAGTTAGTGTTGTGTTGAGGTGATGCCACGCAGGTTGCCACTAACACAGCGCTCTCCCATGTGTTGCAGGCCAGTGGCAGGCCAAAGACTACCTCAAGGTCCTTCAACCCTGGCTCCCGGATAAAGGGGAGTGGACCTAAGGGCTAGAGCTAGGGCGGGAGCAGCGCTGTGTGGCAACCTGAACAACTTGAATACCCACTAAACTACCACCACCACCACCACTACTACTACTACTACTACCACTACTACCACCCAACATTCTATACAAACTACTACTACTTTTTAGGGTGGAGTGACTACTTAACCACCTGAATTAAATACTCATAGATTGGCCTAACACCCTCACACTGCCAGGGTGACGGTGCTTACAAACTGTCGCTCACATTCTGATTGATGAAAGTATATAACTGGTTCCTAAACTCACTGTTCGTGCTCAAATGTATCTCCTTTGGATTGGGGGAATTTGTCTGCACTTCAATTACTGTATTAAGAAAGTCATTATCATTATGGCAGAAGTGTATACCATTACTAATAGTTTTATTTGATTTTTTTTTAATGTTATGGCCTCTAGCACCTGTAGGGAATATTGTGCACTGTTCTGATGCCCCGTAGGAGTTATTGAGAGCCTTGATATCGATGGTTGACCCTTGTTGAACGACTGAGACAATGTTGACCATCTTACTATGTGTCTGTGGTAACCTTACTCACTCACACGTCGAGGCTAAGGTTTGCCTAATACTCACCTAACAAGCTTTATAACTCAGGCTATGTAATGACTGTTCACTGCCAGTAACTGTACGCATGCTTAGTAATAAATATCACTCCTATGGATGGGTAGATTATTATATTAACCATTTATGTTTGATGTGGTTTTTGAAGGTAAGGTGAATGTATCAGTGTGGGTTGGGTCTAGTTTTATAATTGTCTCTTAAGCTATAGAAGTTAAATAAGAAGTATGATTTATATAACATTTATGAATCCATCAAGTGGTATCTGTCTTGTCTCGTGGTATAAGGAAGGAAGACTACACTTGATATGCATAGTAAGGTAAGACTTTTTAATATTTCTTCTTAAATCGGTGAGTGAAAACTTCTCTCACTCACACACACGAAAAAACAACAACACTGAGGTTAAAACAAAATATACGAAAGGGAATACATACTTTTGTTTTCCTCAGGTTCTGGTAGCGACAGTCTGTTCCTCGGCCACCCTGACGCACCCTACAACTCTAACATAGCAGTACCTGGAGCAGAGACCAACAACACAACACACACTGATGATCTCTACACACAGGTGAGGTATTAACTCTATTATTAAAACTATATCACATCACCTATTACTACCATAACATTTATATTGGTTTGGATTCCTTATTCTTGTAACGTAATGTAGAATTCACCAAAAAAAGGAGTCATATAATACCTTAGGGCATTACAATTAATGTTATACTTGAATTGAATGACTAACAAAACCTTGCATTCTAATCTTAAAATTATCTCTACCTTCTTTCTCTCTCTCTCTCTCTTTTCTTTCTCGCTTTCTTTATTTTTATTTATTTATTTATTTTGACCCGCCACTAACACTTCCCTCCTCCTAGGTTGACCGCCAGAACGGACTGGTCAACTCTGCCTTCCCATCACTGAATAGAGAGTCCCCACTCCTACTCCCGCCTCGCGTCACCTTCCCCGTGGGTCTGGGCGGTGGAGAAACAGGCACGCCCTCAACCATCCCAACACCACCACCATCACCACCACCCAGGGAGGAGGATGGGCGCCCTCAACTTGTCACCTCAGAACCAGAAACCAATACTGAGGGAGGTTTAGATGTGGATGTAGATAAGGATGAGGATGAGGATGAGGAAGCCTTCTACTATGGTCCTTATGACTATAGTACTTATGATGATTATGATTACTATGAGTACTCGAACAGCCGGAGGAAGAGACAGCCTGTTAAGGGTGTTGGTACTGTGAAGGAAGGTCAGGAGTCTCCCAACACACCAGGAAACAATGTGAGGGACGAGGAGGAGGAGGACTCACAACACTTAGGAAATAGCAACACAAGGCGACAAAACCTCAACACTTCAAACAAACCATTAAGAAAGCGAAGGAAAAATGTGGAAAACGATAGAGAAGAGATTGTTTCCCGTATAGATGTGAACCAGCAGAAGCAGATCCAGCAGGAGGCGTCTCAGCAAGCTAGCAGGAGACGAGGGAGTTACAGCAGAAGGATAGGAGACCTTCACCCGCTGAAATCCTTCGGTCTGCGGTACAGGCGAGGACTGGACTACCTCCTCGGAAGGTCCTCAAGAAATGATGTCACTTGGATCTAGTTGTTTCATTAAAGAATATTTGTTTTTATATTATCTTCTTTCTCTCTGGTTGTAAAGATGTTAAAGTGACAGTTGATGTGATAGGTATAAAGGTAACTATTGATTAAGATATTAGCTATGTGTTGTGTTGAAATTCTTACATAGGCTTTTGCTTTTTTTTTTAATCTTTTATACGTGATCCCTTTGTGCATTCTATTATTAAACAGTTTATACAATCGAGGACCAATGGAAAGATTCAGACAATACAATAATAATACAATACAAACCTAATCAGTCTTCACCATAACTTGCTTAAAAATAATATATGTTCACGGTAGATATTTTTTATAGGCTTGACTCTGCTTAATTAATGTTCTCAAGTCAATGATTATGCAAGAACTTGTAACTAACTTGAGTGATCAGTGTTATATTAGTTAAGTTTAATTTTTTTTTTATAATCTAAGTCACTCATTCTTTCTCTTATTATGTTCAGATTCCCACATGACAACACTCACTTAATAGTTTGTCACTTACTACATATAAACATTTACTCTTATCACTCTCTAAAACACAGATGCAAGTGGCAGTATCAATATGAAGTTTGCAAGTTATATACATTCAAAGGGATATGTTTTCCTATATTTGTGGTTTTTATTCAAGTTAGGAAGGAGCTGTTTAAGTTATAGCTGTTTAAGTTAATGCTGCTGCGGCACTTTTTTAATGAATGTTAGTTAAATTAATCCTAACTAGTTTATAAGTAATGCAAATAATATCCATTCCTTCTGTCTTCAATTATTATTCCATTCCAAGTGTGTTTTTAGTATATATTCTCTACTTGTGTTACTTTATTATCAACTGTAGATGAATTTTATACCCAAATTGTGCTGCCAAATCTGCCACTAATAAAAATAATTAGTTATAATATTCTGGTCTTATTTCACAAACAATTACCATTACCTTCAAAATTCTACAGACAAAAATAAATATATATATGTAACAATATTATATGAGATTCTATATTTTTTCTAAGAGGGTTAGTAGTCAAAATGAAATACTTATACAACTAAATACATTACTTATACATGTTAAGTTAGTAGAAGGAGGAAAGAAATAGTAGGTTGGGAAATATATATACTTTTATTATTATTATTATTATTATTATATTATATTTCTATGATGCAACATAACTAAAGAGGAAGAGATTAACAGAACTAAATAATGCCAGCCAGGGTCGAAACCAAACAACACTTAGCCCCCCCAAAAAATATTGAAAGCTAACTGAGAAAAAAAATAATAAATAAATAATTGCATATCTCCCCTTACTTGAAATTACTTTGCATATAATTCCTTACGTACAAAGAAGCATTGATTGTACGAAGGCAGGACAGAACGGGACGGAATACGGTGTAGTAAAATAAAGGCGTTACGTGACTCGGTGTGATGTGAAGTGACGTTGAATTGACTATAGAATGGGATCCGTTCCGTTCCAGTTGACGGCCGCTTCCTTCCACTTGGTTCTGATGCAATGTTCAAGTGGAGGAACGATGGGGAGGTCACACTCCTCTCCGGATAACTCTGTGGAGGGTGGAGGTGCTACTGTTACTATTACTATTACTACTACTACTATTATTTAAACCATTACATCTATTACTACTACTACTATTATTATTATTTAAACCATTACATCTATTACTACTGCTACTACTACTATTATTACTTAAACTATTACATCTACTACTATTACTACTATAACTATTACCACTACACTACTATAATTATTCCTACAACACTATTTTATAAGGCTACTGTTTCTTAAATAACTTCCTCTACAGTCAAACACACACACACACACACACTCACCGATGGACAGACGTATCTCATCCTCCTGAAGGGCTAGTCCGTCGTAGTAGTAGATATCGAAGGTGGAGATGGGAGGTGTGTCGGCGGTGACTGAGGTGTCTCGGCTGAAGAGCACACTGTAGTGACTCTCGCAACACACTACCCAGATGGGGAACTGAGGTGTTTTGAGGTGTGTGCCGACCTGAGGAGGAGGAGAGAATGTGTATAATCCTTTATTTATTTATTTATTGTTTTATTATTACATTAAAAGGCACACACACAGTCACAAGTACCCACACACACACTCACACTCCCTCCCCTTACCTTATAGCAATCATAGTGTTCAAAGAGTGACAGCAGACCTATCTCCGCCTTCTGAGTGATGCCACGAAGCACCATGGATTCTTGAGGACTGTTGCCAAGCTTGTGTTCCCCGTTGAAGGTGTTAGTGAAGGCTCGGCCCGTTAGTAGCAGGTTAACGATCTCTTGTGAGGAGTAGCCGTGTGCGTTGATCAAGTGTCCACCTCCCGGGTCCATGTCAGCCTCAATACTAAGAAGGTGATGGTGTGTGTGAGTGAACTCCTCTCTTTTTTCCTATACTAACCACCTCTATAGGCTTCAGGGTGGATAATTACCAATATATATATGTAATTGTGTTCTAGAATTTTATAGATTATGTTTTCTATAATAAAATGAGGACTGAATAAGAGAAACATTAATATAACCAAGACAAAACTCCAGTAGTAACTCACTTTTCAACTCCTCTGGTTAGGATGAGGGAGTATAGCAGCACAACACAACCTGAACTGGTCTCGGAGGTGAAGGCAGACAGGTGGCGAGTCACAGCTTCATACAGATCAAGCTGCTCCACAAACTCATGCAGGGTAAGATTCTCAGTCATTCCATCCTGACTGTACCGACCAACTCCATGCTCTGTGAAGTGGGCAAAGGATCCAGGCATGGCTAGGATTGCCTTTTCACCTTGTCCCGCCTTCCATAGGATCTCTGTAATAGACACACCGAGAGCCCATAACCACTCTCTCTGTGAAGGCCGAAGGGGACTCACTGGGCTGATCGTGGGGGCGATTGATGTGCCAAATATAAGGCTTTTCATCATGTAGGATTGAATGCAGGCTAGCACACCACACGGCCCACCCTGGAAAAAACATTATACATAAAGTGAGGAATTGGAAAGCTTATACAGTTACAGGATTATTCAAGGCTTAGTTTGGTCACTTGTAAAATATAATAAATGTGGAAAAATGATAATAATAATAACAACACATTCCTACACCACTCACCTTCTTCTGAACAATTCCATACGACAGATTTGGGTTCGCATTCTGTTTAAGGTTCTGTGAGAGCCATTCTGTGGAGAGTGGCTGGGCGGGACTACCTGTTAAAAGATTCCTCAGTTGGCTGGCTTCCTCTAGGGTGATAGGACGTCCAACAGTCTCCTTCCCTGTTGCCTCGGGCCCTAAAACCAACCCTGCCACCTGTTTGTCTAAATCATCAACGTCTTTTAAAACCATCTCTCCATCGTCGTCACTTAAATGGTTCTTAGAGAGTCTGTGTGTTCTCTTTCGTCTTGGTTTTGCATTAAATTTGTACGTTTCTCTTTCCTTGTCTCCGTCTCCGCCTTCCATCGCTCTCTTCGCTCTCTTCTTCTTCTGCTTCCGTCTGCTGCTGCTTCTCCCGTCGTCCATGAAGCCTGAAGCATCCATGAAGCCCTGAAGGTTTAGAATCTGGATATCCTCATGGGAGCTAGGTATAAATTTCGGTAAGTTCTTCCGTTTAGCTTCAGCATAAGCGTCGTCTTTATTTATGTATCTATCATCATCTTGCCCGAAGCCTAAATGTTCTTCTGGACTCATGGCGTTTCCATTCTCAAGGGGGTTGTAGTTCCCTTCAAAGAGATTCAGTTTAGAGCCTCGTAAGCTTTGTCTTCTCATTGACTGTGCCATTATATCCCCACGGCCAGATGTGTCTAAGTAATCTCGCATCGGTCTCATGGCAATCCTTCCGAGACCACCTGCTCTTCCTTGGCCATTTGGTAGAGGTCCGCGCCAATTCCTGCTGCCCATCACCTCCTCTCTGTTCCTGTCGTCGTGTTCAGCGTTAGGGTGTGTCCTGCCGCCCCGCTCCTCCACCTCCTCCTCGTGATTATCTAGAATGGACTCGCTGCGCTGTTTGTTGAGGAGCATTTTACGGTTTGCACTTCGGGTCCGAGGGTCATCCTAGAACACAGCGGAACGTATATAGATTTAGTAGATTATTATTGTTATTGTTATTAATTGTGCAGACATGTTTTTGAAATATGTTAAGTTATAATTTTGTGTGCTTGTAAAATATTTCATTAGTGTTTGTAATGTATGTACTTGGGTTTCATTTATTGTGATTAAATATAGGAGTGATTTTAACATATAGATATTTGCATTGCTATTAACATTCATCATAACATAATACTACAATTTGGTAGATAATTTCATAGTCTTTCATGTTGTAATCTAATCCACTAGTCAAATCCTTCCTTCTTTTTTATTTATTTATTTATTTATTTATTTTTATACTTCATTACTACCTTCCCCTCACCTCCTTGCTCATGACAGGCGCCATCATTCCCCTCACGTTCCTTGCTCCCCTCAGCTGGTCCCTCTGCGCTGCCATCGTTGCTATGTCCACGTCGGCGTCTGTGTCAAACTCACTGCGTCCGTGCACCGCCAAGGCCACCCCAGAGCTGCTCCTGAAGCTGGCGTGGGCAGGGACACGCAGGGCCGCTAGGGATCCGTTCCTAACACCATTGGGGACGTGGCCGTTGTGGTGGGATGCCAAGGGACTGTGTAGGCCACTCTCAAGCTGCAAGGTGGGGGTGGTAGGTTATATAGTGTGTTTTATATTGTATTTCTTTATATTTAATGCATTTGGGTTTTTGTAATGTATCTTTTTGTTTTATATCTTTTATAGTGTATCATATTCATTATATTTTCTTATATTTTTGTATTTCATATATTGTATTATTTTTTTTTATCATGAACTGCTACAACACAGCATAACACAGTACAGCACAACACAGCACAGCACAGAACAGTAAAACACAGCAACACAACACAACATAACCTAACCCACCTCGATGCTATGGGATCGGAAGGTGTCTAGGCCGTGTTCAAAGGGTCGTCCAGTCTGGAGTCCTGTGGTGTGGGTGTTGATCTTCAGTAACTCGGGTGATCCATGGGTAGGGTCCTCGCCCCCGCCCGCCCACTGCTGCTGACTCCTCGGGCTCACCTCCTGGGTACCGGGATGGGCGGCTGTTACCTCCCCGAGTCCTACCTCGTCTGTGGGAAGGAGACAGGATGAAGTTAAGGGTTGAAGGAAGGATGGTAGGAAGGGAGGGAGGGAGGGAGGAATAAATAAATAAATAAATAAATAAATAAATAAATAAATAAATAAATAAATAAATAAATAAATAAATAAATAAATAGATAAAGAAAGAAAGGAAGGAGGGAGGAAGGGAGGAAGGATGAAACTCTTCTTCCTCTTCCTCCTCCAGCAATTTATTTCATGGCAAGGAATACTAAGAAAAAAACTTATTCCCATTTTTTACAAGTGAAATAAACCGTATTCTTTGATCGTCAGAATATATGACTGCAGGGAAAACACCCACACACACACAAACTTAACATATCTATCACATACACTATACATATACAAAACAAACTTAAATAAATGTGAGTTCGTATCCCTTAGAAGCGATGTGAAAGGAATAAACTATTGGCAATAAATTCTCGAAACCTTTATGCAGGGATCAATTCCCAGGTATTGAGATGTATAAGGTCAGTGTGGCCTTGAGATTATAGGATGGAATAAAGTATGTTTGATGACAGGCAGAAGGGGACGACGTAGCCTTAATTATATAGGTGTTGGGTAATATTTTTTCAGCTTCGAGAGTCGTGTGAGTATAAAAGTTTGTGAATGTTGGACGTAATTCAGTTTGTCTTTGAAGATATTGATGTGAATTATACTAAGTTTGGCATGGAGGTATTAGCTGTGTGTGTGTGTGTGTGTGTGTGTGTGTGTGTGTGTGTGTGTGTGTGTGTGTGTGTGTGTGTGTGTGTGTGTGTGTGTGTGTGTGTGTTGAAAATGCATCTGAAATTGTAAAGGAAAAAAATATATAAGGAAATATCTTTATATCATGGGAAAAAAAAATTGAGAAAGAAAATTATTATGGTAAGCAAAGTGAATACATTTTATTCTTGAAAAACACTATATTTTGTAAGATTGAAAAAATACAGAGAGAGAGAGAGAGAGAGAGAGAGAGAGAGAGAGAGAGAGAGAGAGAGAGAGAGAGAGAGAGAGAGAGAGAGAGAGAGAGAGAGAGAGAGAGAGAGAATGAAGTAATAAGGGCAGGATATAATGAGGTAATCAGAAGGGTGTGGTTCTAGTGTCTTGGTGAGGGTGGATGTGGATCGATGTGGAGGCGAGCTAACAGGTGGAAGAGTGGAGGCAAGTGAATGATAATGATGATGATGATGATGATGATGATGATGATGATGATGATGTTCTGCCATACAACACTGCTACTCGATATATTAACTTTCTCGTGAGTTTAAAATTGCACTTAAATTAAACTACTTCAATTTATTTTAAGTATACATTTAAATTTATGTTATAATTTTCTATCCTTTAGTTTTTTGGGGTATAAGAGTAAAATATTATTATGTTATATAAATGTACAAGTTAAATATTGTAGATTTTCATAAACTACGACTTGCAAATCCGTCTTATTTAAGATATATTTATATAACTCTAATTTTATCTATTTATTTAAAAGTTTCCTTGGTTTATAAATTGTTACTTAAGACAGGATACTTACGTGTTTAACAGATAATTATGTTATTTAGTATCTATTAAACTTCGGTAAGCTTGAGAAATTACTACATAAAAAAGATAACAAACTTCTATTGTATAAATTAAGATTCGTAAACATTTAATACACTTTCAGGATTACTTATCTTAAAAAAAAAAATAGTCTAACCAAAATACATTAATAAATCAAGAAATATAAAACAAAAATACAGCAATTATTCTAGACAGGAAAGAACAAAACACGAAACAGGAAGAAAAAAAAAGAAGATACAAAAGAAGAAAAAGAAGAAAAAAAAAAAGGAAAGGAAAGGAAATAAGACGTTTTCCCAAATAATTTAACATCGGTCAGTCTTTCCAAAGGTTAAAAATAGACCCCACGTAGCCTGACCTGACCCTCGTGTATAAGGATTCATTAGCACAGACCACAGAAACAAAAGACTGACTGATCAAGGAAAATTACACCCAAGCTATTAGTGGTCGGAGGGAGGGAGGAAATATTAAAAAAAAATAGAAAATAAATAATCATACTAGTGAACCAAGGAGGAGGAGGAGGAGGAGGAGGAGGAGGAGGAGGAAGGAGGAGGAGGAGAGCATCAATTATCCTTCATAACGTCGGAGGGAGAAAAGGAAGGAGGGAAGGAAGGAAGGAAGAGAAGGAAGGAAGGAAGGAAGGAAGGAAGGAAGGAGGGAAGTAAGACATTCCAAACACATTTCCTTCAAGTAATAGAGAAACAAAAAAACATATAGACCCGCCCACACCCCCTAAACCACCCCCCCCACAAAAAAAAAAGAATCCAGCCTTGCCCTTCCAGCCACTCACCAGCGAGCCTGAGTCTGTGAGGACGAGGACGGCGTCTGATTGGCTTAAGAGGAGCCTTGTCCCTTCCCATTGGCCTACGACGTGCTACATAAGTGATCATAGTAGTAGTAGTAGTAGTAGTTCCGTATCGCGTTCTATCACTTCTTTCTTTGATTTTATTTTTCACTTATTTTTCTTAAGCTTTATTTTCTTTTAATAATGTTTAGTTTCCTTCGTAGGGAAAAAAAACGCAATTTCCTATTAGTATTTCTAGTTTTCTTAAGAATAATCGTATTTTTTTGTATTTTTTCTTAAAGAGCGATGGTCAGTTTCATGATTTTTCTTCTCACGGTTAAATTCCTCCGTTAAAAAGGAAGACAGACGAGCTGAAATCACGCACAAAAAGCTGATGATGATGATGATGATGATGATGATACCTTTAGTCTTCAAGGGTAAGCAAGTTTTATGTGATATTCTCGTGTTGAGTTACATTCCTTTGCCTTTGAATACTAACACAGGACAAGGTTAAGTAAGTGAATGAATGACAGAGAGAGAGAGAGAGAGAGAGAGAGAGAGAGAGAGAGAGAGAGAGAGAGAGAGAGAGAGAGAGAGAGAGAGAGAGAGAGAGAGAGAGAGAGAATGCATGTAGTAGATTAGCTTAACATTTCTAAAAACACGCAATGGTTCACTTCTAACTCTTCTTCTTTTTCTTTTATTATTATTATTTATATTATTATCATCATTATCATCATCTTTTTCCTTGAATCTGATAGTGTAAACATTCTCGTTATTTTCTCTTGCCACTCAACGTATTTAACACAATGTAATTATTAACACTACACAACACACGCATATTGCACTTCTTTTGTTTACGTGTTAGACTCAGGATGACCTTTGCAGTATTGTCTGTTATCTTAGTTAATGACAGGTAAACGTATTCTGTGACTTATTCCATTATTCATCATATCTTTGTTATCTTCTCTTTCTTTCTTATATTCATTTGACGATTCCGTGACTAGACAGCTTGCTACCGTCTCTTACTGTCTGTTTTCCTGTCTCTTTCTCTCTCTGTCTTCTACATTAATCATTATTCATCACTCCTTTGCTATTTTCTCTTTCTTTTTAATATTCTTTGACGATTCCGTGACTAGACAGCTTGCTACCGTCTCTTACTGTCTCTCTCTCTCTGTCTTACTGTCTCTCTCTCTGTCTCTCTGTCTTCCACATTAATTATTCCACTTTCTAATTACACACGTTGCCCTTACCTGTCCCCATCGTATACAACAATTACAGGTGCCACAATTCTAACATAAGGACTACAATCTTCACTCACCCCGCTTAACCTAGGCCATTAACTTGGACTCCCTAAACACCGTCAACTAAGAGGGTAATGGTATTAAAAGTGCTCCTCTATATTATTACATTAGCTCCCCCTTTGATCTATTATCTTGCTCTCTTTCTCTTTCTCTTTTTTTTTAGGGAGTGAGGTGTGTGTGTGTATGTATTAATTGTTTTTTTGATAATGTTTTTTAGATGTAATGATAGTGATGATATTAATAGTTTTGTTGTATTATTAATGATATGATAAGACAATAGGTTTTATATACAAACTAACGTATATGTATAGATGAATTAAACATTTATAATATCTTAAGTAAACACTATTTCCTTTTATGAATATATAATTGTATTCTCTGTAATCTCCCTTGAATAATATTAACATTTTCTTTAACTAATAATAATAATAATAATAACAATAAAAAAAAGAAGGTAAGAATAATATTAACATTTTCCTTGACTCGTAATAATAATAATAATAATAATATAATAATAATAATAAATAATAATAATAAAAAAAGGAAGGTAGGGAAGAACAACTTTGCGCAACGAATCCTGATCAACATGAATCACTTTTCGACGAAGAGGGGAACGGATCCAACCGGACTAATCGACTTTTGGCATGCGAGACAATGGGTAATGGGATGGCAGATGATATAGTAGTAGTAGTAGTAGTAGTAGTAGTAGTAGTAGTAGTAGTAGTAGTAGTAGTAGTAGAGCGCTTCCCAATAACTGAACGCACCCAAGATAATGACGATATGACAAAATCTATTTCCAGAGAGAGAGAGAGAGAGAGAAGAGAGAGAGAGAGAGAGCAATTATCCTTCCCAAGTCCGCACAAAAAGCTAGTATTCTTTCATCCTACCACACGACAATCCTTCCTTAGTACTACATCGCCACCTCCACATCGCTGACCAACACTCGTAGCTTAGAGAGACACGTAATAAAAAGTGTAGTTATAAATATTGACACTAGGGTAAGATTTTCAAATGATTATATACCGCTAGTCATCAGTATTTTGTTTTTCTTTACGTATTTATATAGAAAAACGCTATTTGTACACGTTTTACGGAGTTACGATAGTGTACTGATACGAATTTGAGTGTTAGGAGGAAAATAAACACGATATATTAACCACGAAACGTAAAAACAGGCTTTATAAAGTTTCTAAATCTTTATCACTGCACAAGACAAAGTTAAAACGATATAGAAACTTAAAAACTCATAAACATAAACACACAAGGAAAAGCAAGTTAAAAGTCCTTGAAACTTCACTATTATTCCTTCCTTCACACACGCACACCACCACCACCACCATCACCACCGTCACACCTGCCCCGTGCACCTCTAGGAACACACTGAAGACGCCCTCCAAGCCCACCCTCACCCTCACCTCAAAGTAATCGATGCAGGTTCCTTTAAAAACCAACGTGCCTTTAGTAGTAGAAGGGCATGGCAGTGTATCTTACCTTCCCTGATACCTAAACTTTATTACCTTACCTTGTATTAGTTTTTTTTGTCTTTAGATTCGTTATCCAGCAATTATATCTCATTTTCCTTACCTATCCTAGTCTTTGGTACTAATTAATAACTACTACTACTGTTTTAGGTTTTTAATTGGTACTTAAAGGTAATTTAGAGATTAATTAACATGATTTAAGGAACTAGATGTGTTTTTTTATGTTATTATTTACTATAGTCAAAGAAAGATTGGTATACGATGCGATTTTGTTTTAGATCTTATGAGAATATTCACTTTTTTTTATTCCTATCCATTTTTTTTTTTTTTTTCGGTGCAGTGACCCGAGTGACGAATAAAAGTGCCACTGAGGAATGTTTATAGAGGTGATCTATAGACTGTGTCCCTTCTATTGTCACCTTTATTACATAGTGACCTTGGTAGCAATTCCGATTTTTTTCCCTCTGTCATTACCACCTCGTATAGGGCTCTCGTTACCTCCCTCAATGCCATATACTACTACTACTACTACTACTACTACTACTACTACTACAATCCTCTCTCTCTCTCTCTCTCTCTCTCCGCTGCAGTATAATATCACTAACACAACCCTTCATATATACTCTTACACTCTCTCCCTCTCTCTCCTAGCAAGACCCTTCCCTCCTCTTCCTCCCTTCACTCCCCCACTAATACTGCCTCGCAAAGCCAACCTAACTGCACCTTACCACTAGTTCAATGCAAGGGGAACAAGGGGAAGGTTGAGTCAAGGGTAGACTATTAATGATTTTTTTTGTTTATTTAAAGACTGGTAAGAATGTAGGTTAGGTTGGGTTAGGTTATCTTATGAAAATTATAAAGTAGGTTGTGATGTAGTTTTTATCGACTAACTTTTTTTTGTTTTTGTTGTTTAATGGTTAGTGTCACGCCCCTAGTAGTATCACACCCTATATTACCGTGGCGTCTACGTGTACCTCATCCCGTCGTAGCCCAACTAATGCCTAACTAGTGTTCTAAAGAGTGAGAAGCTAGTCGTAACAGTAGTAAGATTGTATATTGTTATCATTTTTTCTTCTTCATTTTTTTTTACCTGAGTGTATTTTTCTTCAGCCTTGACCTACCTACCTACCTACTTATCTATCTGCTTACCTACTTGCCTACCTGTCTACTTGTGTATATATAATGGAAAAAAAAAGGTGAGAGGTGAGATTAGTGTGAGAGCGTGAGCAGGACCTGACAGAGATCTAAAGAAGGTGACACGAACACACACACACACATATATACACACTCTCACTCTCTCTCTCTCTCTCTCTCTCTCTCTCTCTCTCTCTCTCTCTCTCTCTCTCTCTCTCTCTCTCTCTCTCTCCCTGCACATAAAACTAAACGAACAGTGATAAAAAGAAGATAAAAAAACCAATTTATATAAAGAGAAGGAAAAAAAGGGAAAAAAATAAGTAGGCTAAATAAATACTGTTGATACGTAAGATAAAAACGTCTTTATGAGAAGTAATTGAAACATAATGAAAATAATAGTGAATAAAGAGGGAAGGGAAGGGAAGGGAAGGGGAAGGGAAGGGGAAGGGGAAGGGGAAAGGGAAGGGGGAGGGGAAGGGGAAGGGGAGAGGGAGGGGAAGGAGAAGAGGAAGGGGAAGGGGAAGGGGGAGGGAGAGGAGGGGAGAGGCAGTCATTACAAGATTACTGCAGCCTCGGCCTTGACTACACTGCTTCCCCCGTAGAGTGAATGCAACATTGGCAACGCTGTTAAGGTGAACGAGCCTAAATACCCTATAAATAAAAATAAATAAAGAATAAATGGAAACAAAATTCAGAAATAGAATAAAATATTAGATAGAAATGCATGATAAAAGGTGATGTCAGGAATAAATTTACATAAAAAACAGTAATAATAAAAAACAATTGATACAAATATTGCAACGTACATTTACAGTTTCTAAAGAGATCAAGATATAAAAAAAACTAAAACAAATGAGTAAATACATCAATAAAAACAAAAATAAAATATAATAATGAAAAAAAAGGAAAAAAGTATTAACACATCTCTAAGTGACAGTAAGTAAGTAAGTATGAAAATAAAAGTAATTGTAGGAGTAAAATATTATGATTATTTCTACCTGACATTGGGCAAGACAACACCATTTTCTTTGTTCCGTCACTCCTCTTTTAATGGGAGACTCAAGAATACCTTCATGTCGCAGCGATAAAGGCGAAAATATCACCTAAATAGCATAAAACAGAGCACTAGTAACACCTGATGGCTATAACAACAACTAATTTTTATCATTACATGTTTTTATCGGTATAATAAAGCATGGTGGATGTAGGAAAATTATTTAAGTATGGATATTTATGTTCGCTTATCATAAAAAAATTATCGCATATGTTTCTAGTTCAACAATGCAGATAACATTACTTTTTTTCCCTTTCTTATTTTCCTCAATTCTTTTCCTTCACTGGCTGTCATAAATTTTTCTTAAACTCCCTTAACCCATTCATCGTGATAATGCAAAAAGTTTCTTGTATCGCCTGTAATCTAATAATTTATGATTTTTCAATCATAGAACAAATATTCATAATATCAGTTGTACAGTTTAATTAGGTGTATCAGATGCTGCAATGATATTTCCAATATCTTTTATGGCTTTCGGGAAAATGAGGAGGAAATTCATGTTTTTATATAAATATTAAGTTTCATTTTACTGCGTAATTATTAGTCATAGAACAAATATTCATAATGACAGTTGTAGAGTTTAATTAGTTGTATCAGATGATGCAGTGATATTTCCAATATCTCTAATAGCTTTCGAGAAAATGAGGAGGAAAGTCATGTTTTTATATAAATATTAAGTTTCATTTTACTGCGTAATTATTAGTCATAGAACAAATATTCATATTATCAGTTGTACAATTTAATTAGGTCTATCAGATGCTGCAATTATATTTCCAATATCTCTAATAGCTTTCAAGAAAATGACGAGGAAAGTCATGTTATTATATAAAAATACGGATATATTTTACTGCGTAATTATTAGTCATAGAACAAATATTCATAATATCAGTTGTACAGTTGAATTAGGTGTATCAGATTATGCAATGATATTTCCAATATCTCTAATAGCTTTCGAGAAAACGAGGAAGAAAGTAATTTAAAAAAAAGTAAAATTCAGTATTTATTAGTACTAGTGAAAATATTCATAATGACAGTAGTAGATTTTAATTTGGTCTATCAGATGCTGCAATGATATTTCCAATATCTCTAATAGCTTTCGAGAAAATGAGGAGGAAAATCATGTTTTTATATAAATATTAAGTTTCATTTTACTGCGTAATTATTAGTCATAGAACAAATATTCATAATGAGAGTTGTACAGTTTAATTAGGTGTATCAGATGCTGAAATGATATTTCCAATATCTCTAATAGCTTTCGGGAAAATGAGGAGGAAAGTCATGTTTTTATATAAATATTAAGTTTCATTTTACTGCGTAATTATTAGTCATAGAACAAATATTCATAATTTCAGTTCTACAGTTTAATTAGGTCTATCAGATGCTGCAATGATATTTCCAATATCTCTAATAGATTTCGAGAAAATGAGTAGGAAATTCATTTTTTATATAAATATTAAGTTTCATTTTACTGCGTAATTATTAGTCATAGAACAAATATTCATAATGACAGTTGTAGAGTTTAATTAGTTGTATCAGATGATGCAGTGATATATCCAATATATCTAATAGCTTTCGAGAAAATGAGGAGGAAAGTCATGTTTTTATATAAATATTAAGTTTCATTTTACTGCGTAATTATTAGTCATAGAACAAATATTCATATTATCAGTTGTACAATTTAATTAGGTCTATCAGATGCTGCAATGATATTTCCAATATCTCTAATAGCTTTCAAGAAAATGACGAGGAAAGTCATGTTATTATATAAATATACGGTTTATATTTTACTGCGTAATTATTAGTCATAGAACAAATATTCATAATATCAGTTGTACAGTTGAATTAGGTGTATCAGATTATGCAATGATATTTCCAATATCTCTAATAGCTTTCGAGAAAACGAGGAAGAAAGTAATTTAAAAAAAAGTAAAATTCAGTATTTATTAGTACTAGTGAAAATATTCATAATGACAGTAGTAGATTTTAATTTGGTCTATCAGATAATGCAATGATATTTCCAATATCTCTAATAGCTTTCGAGAAAATGAGGAGGAAAATCATGTTTTTATATAAATATTAAGTTTCATTTTACTGCGTAATTATTAGTCATAGAACAAATATTCATAATGAGAGTTGTACAGTTTAATTAGGTATATCAGATGCTGCAATGATATTTCCAATATCTCTAATAGCTTTCGGGAAAATGAGGAGGAAAGTCATGTTTTTATATAAATATTAAGTTTCATTTTACTGCGTAATTATTAGTCATAGAACAAATATTCATAATTTCAGTTCTACAGTTTAATTAGGTCTATCAGATGCTGCAATGATATTTCCAATATCTCTAATAGATTTCGAGAAAATGAGGAGGAAATTCATTTTTTATATAAATATTAAGTTTCATTTTACTGCGTAATTATTAGTCATAGAACAAATATTCATAATGACAGTTGTACAGTTTAATTAGGTGTATCAGATGATGCAATGATATTTCCAATATCTCTAATAGCTTTCGAGAAAATGAGGAGGAAAGTCATGTTTTTATATAAATATTAAGTTTCATTTTACTGCGTAATTATTAGTCATAGAACAAATATTCATATTATCAGTTGTACAGTTTAATTAGGTCTATCAGATGCTGCAATGATATTTCCAATATCTCTAATAGCTTTCGGGAAAATGAGGAGGAAAGTCATGTTTTTATATAAATATTAAGTTTCATTTTACTGCGTAATTATTAGTCATAGAACAAATATTCATAATTTCAGTTCTACAGTTTAATTAGGTCTATCAGATGCTGCAATGATATTTCCAATATCTCTAATAGATTTCGAGAAAATGAGGAGGAAATTCATTTTTTATATAAATATTAAGTTTCATTTTACTGCGTAATTATTAGTCATAGAACAAATATTCATAATGACAGTTGTACAGTTTAATTAGGTGTATCAGATGATGCAATGATATTTCCAATATCTCTAATAGCTTTCGGGAAAATGAGGAGGAAAGTCATGTTTTATATAAATATTAAGTTTCATTTTACTGCGTAATTATTAGTCATAGAACAAATATTCATAATGACAGTTGTAGAGTTTAATTAGTTGTATCAGATGCTGCAGTGATATATCCAATATATCTAATAGCTTTCGAGAAAATGAGGAGGAAAGTCATGTTTTTATATAAATATTAAGTTTCATTTTACTGCGTAATTATTAGTCATAGAACAAATATTCATAATTTCAGTTTTACAGTTTAATTAGGTCTATCAGATGCTGCAATGATATTTCCAATATCTCTAATAGCTTTCAAGAAAATGACGAGGAAAGTCATGTTATTATATAAATATACGGTTTTATTTTACTGCGTAATTATTAGTCATAGAACAAATATTCATAATATCAGTTGTACAGTTTGAATTAGGTGTATCAGATTATGCAATGATATTTCCAATATCTCTAATAGCTTTCGAGAAAACGAGGAAGAAAGTAATTTAAAAAAAAGTAAAATTCAGTATTTATTAGTACTAGTGAAAATATTCATAATGACAGTAGTAGATTTTAATTTGGTCTATCAGATGCTGCAATGATATTTCCAATATCTCTAATAGCTTTCGAGAAAATGAGGAGGAAAATCATGTTTTTATATAAATATTAAGTTTCATTTTACTGCGTAATTATTAGTCATAGAACAAATATTCATAATGAGAGTTGTACAGTTTAATTAGGTATATCAGATGCTGCAATGATATTTCCAATATCTCTAATAGCTTTCGGGAAAATGAGGAGGAAAGTCATGTTTTTATATAAATATTAAGTTTCATTTTACTGCGTAATTATTAGTCATAGAACAAATATTCATAATTTCAGTTCTACAGTTTAATTAGGTCTATCAGATGCTGCAATGATATTTCCAATATCTCTAATAGATTTCGAGAAAATGAGGAGGAAATTCATGTTTTTATATAAATATTAAGTTTCATTTTACTGCGTAATTATTAGTCATAGAACAAATATTCATAATGACAGTTGTACAGTTTAATTAGGTGTATCAGATGCTGCAATGATATTTCCAATATCTCTAATAGCTTTCGGGAAAATGAGGAGGAAAGTCATGTTTTTATATAAATATTAAGTTTCATTTTACTGCGTAATTATTAGTCATAGAACAAATATTCATAATTTCAGTTCTACAGTTTAATTAGGTCTATCAGATGCTGCAATGATATTTCCAATATCTCTAATAGATTTCGAGAAAATGAGGAGGAAATTCATTTTTTATATAAATATTAAGTTTCATTTTACTGCGTAATTATTAGTCATAGAACAAATATTCATAATGAGAGTTGTACAGTTTAATTAGGTGTATCAGATGCTGCAATGATATTTCCAATATCTCTAATAGCTTTCGGGAAAATGAGGAGGAAAGTCATGTTTTTATATAAATATTAAGTTTCATTTTACTGCGTAATTATTAGTCATAGAACAAATATTCATAATTTCAGTTCTACAGTTTAATTAGGTCTATCAGATGCTGCAATGATATTTCCAATATCTCTAATAGATTTCGAGAAAATGAGGAGGAAATAATTTTTTATATAAATATTAAGTTTCATTTTACTGCGTAATTATTAGTCATAGAACAAATATTCATAATGACAGTTGTAGAGTTTAATTAGTTGTATCAGATGATGCAGTGATATATCCAATATATCTAATAGCTTTCGAGAAAATGAGGAGGAAAGTCATGTTTTTATATAAATATTAAGTTTCATTTTACTGCGTAATTATTAGTCATAGAACAAATATTCATATTATCAGTTGTACAATTTAATTAGGTCTATCAGATGCTGCAATTATATTTCCAATATCTCTAATAGCTTTCAAGAAAATGACGAGGAAAGTCATGTTATTATATAAAAATACGGATATATTTTACTGCGTAATTATTAGTCATAGAACAAATATTCATAATATCAGTTGTACAGTTGAATTAGGTGTATCAGATTATGCAATGATATTTCCAATATCTCTAATAGCTTTCGAGAAAACGAGGAAGAAAGTAATTTAAAAAAAAGTAAAATTCAGTATTTATTAGTACTAGTGAAAATATTCATAATGACAGTAGTAGATTTTAATTTGGTCTATCAGATAATGCAATGATATTTCCAATATCTCTATTAGCTTTCGAGAAAATGAGGAGGAAAATCATGTTTTTATATAAATATTAAGTTTCATTTTACTGCGTAATTATTAGTCATAGAAAAAATATTCATAATGAGAGTTGGACAGTTTAATTAGGTATATCAGATGCTGCAATGATATTTCCAATATCTCAAATAGCTTTCGGGAAAATGAGGAGGAAAGTCATGTTTTTATATAAATATTAAGTTTCATTTTACTGCGTAATTATTAGTCATAGAACAAATATTCATAATTTCAGTTCTACAGTTTAATTAGGTCTATCAGATGCTGCAATGATATTTCCAATATCTCTAATAGATTTCGAGAAAATGAGTAGGAAATTCATTTTTTATATAAATATTAAGTTTCAGTTTACTGCGTAATTATTAGTCATAGAACAAATATTCATAATGACAGTTGTACAGTTTAATTAGGTGTATCAGGTGATGCAATGATATTTCCAATATTTCTAATAGCTTTCGGGAAAATGAGGAGGAAAGTCATGCTTTTATATAAATATTAAGTTTCATTTTACTACGTAATTATTAGTCATAGAACAAATATTCATAATGACAGTTGTAGAGTTTAATTAGTTGTATGAGATGCTGCAGTGATATATCCAATATATCTAATAGCTTTCGAGAAAATGAGGAGGAAAGTCATGTTTTTATATAAATATTAAGTTTCATTTTACTGCGTAATTATTAGTCATAGAACAAATATTCATAATTTCAGTTTTACAGTTTAATTAGGTCTATCAGATGCTGCAATGATATTTCCAATATCTCTAATAGCTTTCAAGAAAATGACGAGGAAAGTCATGTTATTATATAAATATACGGTTTTATTTTACTGCGTAATTATTAGTCATAGAACAAATATTCATAATATCAGTTGTACAGTTGAATTAGGTGTATCAGATTATGCAATGATATTTCCAATATCTCTAATAGCTTTCGAGAAAACGAGGAAGAAAGTAATTTAAAAAAAAGTAAAATTCAGTATTTATTAGTACTAGTGAAAATATTCATAATGACAGTAGTAGATTTTAATTTGGTCTATCAGATAATGCAATGATATTTCCAATATCTCTAATAGCTTTCGAGAAAATGAGGAGGAAAATCATGTTTTTATATAAATATTAAGTTTCATTTTACTGCGTAATTATTAGTCATAGAAAAAATATTCATAATGAGAGTTGGACAGTTTAATTAGGTATATCAGATGCTGCAATGATATTTCCAATATCTCAAATAGCTTTCGGGAAAATGAGGAGGAAAGTCATGTTTTTATATAAATATTAAGTTTCATTTTACTGCGTAATTATTAGTCATAGAACAAATATTCATAATTTCAGTTCTACAGTTTAATTAGGTCTATCAGATGCTGCAATGATATTTCCAATATCTCTAATAGATTTCGAGAAAATGAGTAGGAAATTCATTTTTTATATAAATATTAAGTTTCATTTTACTGCGTAATTATTAGTCATAGAACAAATATTCATAATGAGAGTTGTACAGTTTAATTAGGTGTATCAGATGCTGCAATGATATTTCCAATATCTCTAATAGCTTTCGGGAAAATGAGGAGGAAAGTCATGCTTTTATATAAATATTAAGTTTCATTTTACTGCGTAATTATTAGTCATAGAACAAATATTCATAATGTCAGTTGTACAGTTTAATTAGTCTATCAGATGCTGCAATGATATTTCCAATATCTCTAATAGCTTTCGAGAAAATGAGGAGGAAAGTCATTTTTTATATAAATATTAAGTTTCATTTTACTGCGTAATTATTAGTCATAGAACAAATATTCATAATTATCAGTTGTACAGTTTAATTAGGTCTATCAGATGCTGCAATGATATTTCCAATATCTCTAATAGCTTTCAAGAAAATGACGAGGAAAGTCATGTTTTATATAAATATTACGGTTTTCATTTTACTGCGTAATTATTAGTCATAGAACAAATATTCATAATATCAGTTGTACAGTTTAATTAGGTGTATCAGATTATGCAATGATATTTCCAATATCTCTAATAGCTTTCGAGAAAACGAGGAAGAAAGTAATTTAAAAAAAAGTAAAATTCAGTATTTATTAGTACTAGTGAAAATATTCATAATGACAGTAGTAGATTTTAATTTGGTCTATCAGATGCTGCAATGATATTTCCAATATCTCTAATAGCTTTCAGAAAATGACGAGGAAAGTCATGTTTATTATATAAATATACGGTTTTATTTTACTGCGTAATTATTAGTCATAGAACAAATATTCATAATATCAGTTGTACAGTTTAATTAGGTGTATCAGATGCTGCAATGATATTTCCAATATCTCTAATAGCTTTCGAGAAAATGAGGAGGAAAGTCATTTTTATATAAATATTAAGTTTCATTTTACTGCGTAATTATTAGTCATAGAAAATATTCATAATGACAGTTGTACAGTTTTAATTAGGTCTATCAGATGCTGCAATGATATTTCCAATATCTCTAATAGCTTTCGAGAAAATGAGGAGGAAAATCATGTTTTTATATAAATATTAAGTTTCATTTTACTGCGTAATTATTAGTCATAGAACAAATATTCATAATGAGAGTTGTACAGTTTAATTAGGTATATCAGATGCTGCAATGATATTTCCAATATCTCAAATAGCTTTCGGGAAAATGAGGAGGAAAGTCATGTTTTTATATAAATATTAAGTTTCATTTTACTGCGTAATTATTAGTCATAGAACAAATATTCATAATTTCAGTTCTACAGTTTAATTAGGTCTATCAGATGCTGCAATGATATTTCCAATATCTCTAATAGATTTCGAGAAAATGAGTAGGAAATTCATTTTTTATATAAATATTAAGTTTCATTTTACTGCGTAATTATTAGTCATAGAACAAATATTCATAATGACAGTTGTACAGTTTAATTAGGTGTATCAGATGATGCAATGATATTTCCAATATCTCTAATAGCTTTCGGGAAAATGAGGAGGAAAGTCATGTTTTTATATAAATATTAAGTTTCATTTTACTGCGTAATTATTAGTCATAGAACAAATATTCATAATATCAGTTGTACAGTTTAATTAGGTCTATCAGATGCTGCAATGATATTTCCAATATCTCTAATAGCTTTCGAGAAAATGAGGAGGAAAGTCATGTTTTTATATAAATATTAAGTTTCATTTTACTGCGTAATTATTAGTCATAGAACAAATATTCATAATGATCAGTTGTACAGTTTAATTAGGTGTATCAGATGATGCAATGATATTTCCAATATCTCTAATAGCTTTCGAGAAATGAGGAGGAAAGTCATGTTTTTATATAAATATAAGTTTCATTTTACTGCGTAATTATTAGTCATAGAACAAAATATTCATAATGACAGTTGTAGAGTTTAATTAGGTGTATCAGATGCTGCAATGATATTTCCAATATCTCTAATAGCTTTCGAGAAAATGAGGAGGAAAATCATGTTTTTATATAAATATTAAGTTTCATTTTACTGCGTAATTATTAGTCATAGAACAAATATTCATAATGACAGTTGTACAGTTTAATTAGGTCTATCAGATGCTGCAATGATATTTCCAATATCTCTAATAGCTTTCGGGAAAATGAGGAGGAAAGTCATGTTTTTATATAAATATTAAGTTTCATTTTACTGCGTAATTATTAGTCATAGAACAAATATTCATAATTTCAGTTCTACAGTTTAATTAGGTCTATCAGATGCTGCAATGATATTTCCAATATCTCTAATAGATTTCGAGAAAATGAGGAGGAAATTCATTTTTTATATAAATATTAAGTTTCATTTTACTGCGTAATTATTAGTCATAGAACAAATATTCATAATGACAGTTGTACAGTTTAATTAGGTGTATCAGATGCTGCAATGATATTTCCAATATCTCTAATAGCTTTCGAGAAAATGAGGAGGAAAAGTCATGTTTTTATATAAATATTAAGTTTCATTTTACTGCGTAATTATTAGTCATAGAACAAATATTCATAATGACAGTTGTACAGTTTAATTAGGTGTATCAGATGCTGCAATGATATTTCCAATATCTCTAATAGCTTTCGAGAAAATGAGGAGGAAAGTCATGTTTTTATATAAATATTAAGTTTCATTTTACTGCGTAATTATTAGTCATAGAACAAATATTCATAATATCAGTTGTACAGTTTAATTAGGTGTATCAGATGCTGCAATGATATTTCCAATATCTCTAATAGCTTTCGAGAAAATGAGGAGGAAAGTCATGTTTTTATATAAATATTAAGTTTCATTTTACTGCGTAATTATTAGTCATAGAACAAATATTCATAATGATCAGTTGTACAGTTTAATTAGGTGTATCAGATGCTGCAATGATATTTCCAATATCTCTAATAGCTTTCGAGAAAATGAGGAGGAAAGTCATGTTTTTATATAAATATTAAGTTTCATTTTACTGCGTAATTATTAGTCATAGAACAAATATTCATAATGACAGTTGTACAGTTTAATTAGGTGTATCAGATGCTGCAATGATATTTCCAATATTTCCAATATTTTCAATACCCAATATCTAATGCTAGCTAGAAGAGCCCGTCGCTGACGGCCGACGGAGCGACGGTTATATATTGCTGCCGGCGGTGTTGCCAAACCGCAGTTATCGTACCGTAAAATTATCTATTGAATATCACATAAATACTCATAAGAACGGTAATTCTGATACATAAGACAATAGAAATTTGTAAATAATGATAAAAGTTGTTACACTGGCCTATACTTATTGTCATCATACGTTTGGTATATGCATGGGAATGATATAAAGATCTTGGCACAGACGTCGTGCCGCAAACACAGGAGAGGGAGACGCTGCTGGCACATGCGGTGTGCCGCAAGAACTGAATGGGTTAAGTAGTATGTTTTCTGTAGTAACTGTTACGTGTCTTGAATCTGCACGCTGTTCTCTTAATCAATTTCCTAACTCCTCCCACTTGATTCAATTGGAGGTTGACCTTGACGGAGCTAGGAACACGCACCTCTTTCCTCCTCCTCCTCCTCCTACTTCTACTTAATTTATATATTTTGAACTTTTTAAACATTTACTCTTTAAAAATATCAATAAAACTCTTCAAACAATGCGAGAGCGAGAGAGAGAGAGAGAGAGAGAGAGAGAGAGAGAGAGAGAGAGAGAGAGAGAGAGAGAGAGAGAGAGAGAGAGAGAGGTGAGGGCGTGCATAGAGATCACACATGTGCCAAATACATAACAATTGTAACAGGTGTGGAGGAAAGAGAGAGAGAGAGAGAGAGAGAGAGAGAGAGAGAGAGAGAGAGAGAGAGAGAGAGAGAGAGAGAGAGAGAGAGAGAGCACACATTCAACTCACCATTCCTGCTTCGCCAGTATAGTTTGGGCATTGTGAGGTCAGGTTAGGTCAGGTCAGGTCAAGGAGGTGGTGGTGGTGAAGGTCATGTCTGTCTTCCACCTCCTCCACTTTTTAAACCAACTATTTTCTGTTCCTTTATCCACTTCTTCCACATGAGTTTTTTTTTGTTATTTTGGTATTAATCTTTTACTTTTTAATTTTTATAGTTTTTTTTAACACTTTTTTTCTTTATTGTTTTTTTTTCTCGTTATTGGGTGACACACTTTTCATCGGGGTTACATATCGAGTTTGTCACTGGATTATTATTTTTTTTAGGGTGTAATACTGTATAATATATTTTGCAAACCGTATAGAATCATGTTTTCAGACGCCATTACGAATATATATATATACGAGAATTTATCATTACTTTCATTTTCCTCTATGTCTCTCTTGTTCTTGTTAATGATCTACGCAATACGAAACAAAAAGAAACAAAATAATAAGGTAGAAAGAGTGAAAAAATAAATGGTATAATCTTTCACAATCTTACGTCATTTTAACTACACTGAACACAACATTCTGCAAACACATTAAAACATCACATAAATCACGTGTCTAACTACATTCAAACACTTTCTCTTTTACACTACTAACTTATTTTAACATTTCATTCCTTGCCTCTTCCTTCTCCTTGTCCTAATTTTTACATTTCCTTCTCTTATATACCTCAACCTTATTTAAACATTCCATACATTATTTCCCTTTCTTTATATTACACTGCTAACTTATTTATACATTTTAATCCCTCTCCTCCTCCTCCTCCTCCTCTTCCTCCTTCTCGTCCTCTAAGATCCAGCACAAGTCTGACCCCAATGTTTGAAGGCCACGTAGGTAATGTGTGTAGGTATGTGTGACTCCTTGACTCTGATCCAGACTTTACCTGTTCTTTACGTGGCCTAAGAGCAGGTGAAAAGAATTTTACAACACGCTATCAAGCACCTTCAAGGCCACCACACCTGCATGCTAATTGAACAGGTGTGGCAGCCGAACCTAACCTAACCTTGCCTTGCCTAACCTAACCTTATATAATCTAACCTAACGTAACCTAACCTAACCTAACCTAACCTAATCTAACCTTACCTTACCTTACCTAACCTAACCTAACCTAACCATGGGTGTTAAAGTGTGTGTGTGTGTGTGTGTGTGTGTGTGTGTGTGTGTGTGTGTGTGTGTGTGTGTGTGTGTGTGAGTCAAAGGCCTTTTTAGTTCACTGGTTCTCTGGGTCAGACATTTTTTTTTCTTTTCTCTCTCTTTTTCTTTTTGTCTGTTTCGTTTTATTATTATTATTTTTTTTTTAGGCCAGAAACAGCAACAACATGAAGGGTCACGTGACCTTGAGAAATAATCAATGGGAGGCATGAATAGTTGAGGTGAATCATGCGTCGTACACACACACACACACACACACACACACACAACGCACGTACACACCTCTTAATAACCAAGGAGAAATTAATGTTATAATAATAATAATAATAATAATAATAACACTAAACTTAATCATTTATGTATGTATGTATGTATGTATGTGTGTGTATGCATGAATTTGAGTGTATGAATATGAAACCGAACTTGTGAACGGGGAAAAAAAATAAATTAAAATTCCCAATATCATAAAAAATAAAAATAAATAAATAAATGTAACTTTTTCTTTCTTCTCTCTCTCTATCTATTTATCTATCTGTGTTCCATAAATACAATATAATTTCACTCCCTTTCCTCGCATTACTTCAGCTTTGAGTGTGACAGATGAATACTTGCAAGAGTTCTGGGAAGGAAGGAATTTGGTTACGACGTGTGTTGAGTGTTGATGTGAGGGAAGGAGGACCAGTGTGTTTCCACGAAAAGAGAAAAAAAACCATGTTAAGTAAGATGATTAAATAGAAAAGAAAGGAGAATAACAAGGGTCCACATACTTATAAGACATACACACGCATACACACCCACACACACACTCACACACACCCCTACACACACACACACACTACCTTGACACCACATTCCCAGTCAGCTGCTGCCCACACACACACACACACACACACACAAGCATGTATTGATCACACAAAGTATACTACTGTCAATACATCTGCCACTCGAGCCAATCATACATACATACAAATATACATACATACATACACAGAACCTATCCTCGTTTTCATTAGAGATATTTAGGATTTACTGTTCCTTTTATGGGTAACTTTTCTCTTTTTTTCTTTTATCTCTATGGGTAATAGTATCGTAATTTCACTATAAGTATAAATGGTCACTTAACAGTTACTTAGAAAGGCAATAAAAGTATGGAATGTTGACATGCACATTCCTCTTACTGCTTTTCTTCTAATAATATGTCAATACTGTCGTTTATACTACTACTACTACTACTGCTTCTACTACTGCTACAACTACTACTACTAATAACAATAATAACAATAACAATAATAATTCTATGTATGTTTATGTATGTGTACTCGTATATATCTATTTACCTTACAAGTATTAGTGTTATGGAGTACACACACGTACACACACACCTGTACACACACACCTATCGATAACCAACCAAACACACCAACACACAACACACACACCACCACCACCACGACCTTTAGACAACTTTCCCAAACACACACCAAGAAGCACTATAACACATTAGGTTCTGTAAGGTAAAGTTTCAGCCTCTATCAGGTACACACACACAAGTATACACACACACAGGTACGCACGCACACCTTCACAACACCTGTGCCACAAACTCCACCTCTCTACTTACCTTCACCGCCATTGCTGGGACGCTAAACACCACATTACCAAGACAGAAATTAACCCCAAATATTACACTTCACCACAGGGAATGAGATACACATTTTACGTATAACAAAAATGTATGGAAAGTATTATAACAACTATAGATATTAGGAAATGTAGAGTATAGGTGGATAAATCAAGGAGAATTAGGATGGATAGAGGTACTTGGTAGTTCCTCGTTTCCCAGGACACGAAGGCAAACACAGACACGTGAAGAAATGTTTCAGGTTTCGCTCAACTGTTAGAACTCAATGTTTCACTCAGTCAGGTGAGGTGAGGTGAGGTGTGGTGAGGTGAGGTGAAGTGAAGTGAAGTGAGGTGATGTGTGGTGTGGTGAGGTGAGGTGAGGTGAAGTGAGGTGAGGTGAGGTGAGGTTGTTTGTGTGTGTGTTGAGTAAGGGTTGTTTAGTGGTGTGGTAACGATGGCTTGTTACACGTGGTGGTGGTGGTGGTGGTGGTGGTGGTGTCGATAGCGTGTTAAAATTCGATGATCTATACTTTGTTTTGTATTATATTGTTTCTATTGCGCATTACATTACAAAGTCGACACGCACACACCTACGCACGCACACACACACATACATATATACACAGACATACACACATACACACGTGGAGATGATTAATCAACTGGTAATGTATAATGTAAGTTTAGTTTTCCAAGTATTCTCACACACACACACACACACACACACACACACACACACACACACACACACACACACACACACACGAATAAAACAGAGTAATAAAGAACAATGCAGATACTGAATTATAGAAGAAAAAGAAGAAGGAAAATAAAGAAGAAGAAAGAAGAAGTAGAAAAAGATGATAAAAAATACTAAATCAAAATAAAAACTAAACAATTACTCAAAAAAAACAACAATTAAAAAAACAAAAATCAAATCACATACAAAATAAATACAAAATAAATAAAAGAAATAAAAAATCACTGAAATAGTTTGCATAATGGTATTGTTTTGTTCTCACGTCACGAAGAATGTTACGTTGTGGTGACGCAGGCAGTGACGCGAGCAGTGACGTGGGCGAGGGAGTGGGAATAACAGGACGTAAGGGGAGGGAAGGGAACTTATAGGAGGAGGAGGAGGGGGAGAGAAGCTATAAATATCGATCGTATGAATCATTCTATCTCTCCCCCCATCTCTCTCTCTCTCTCTCTCTCTCTCTCTCTCTCTCTCTCTCTCTCTCTCTCTCTCTCTCTCTCTCTCTCTCTCTCTCTCTCTCTCCCTCCCTCAATCTCTCTCTCTCTCTACGATACAAAATTTAATGTATTGTGTATATAATATTACGTCAAACTACACATGTCTTCCCTTTAAAGGCAACCCAAGGATCAGTTTTCTGTAGTTCATCTTGACTTTTTTTCTTCAGTTTTCTTTCTTTTCTTGTGAGGTAACTATAAGATTTTAGTTTATTTGTTATATATTTAATTATAGTATTTGGTTGTTAAGTTTAAATAGAGACTTTAAATTAAATAGAGAAAATACTCTCTTTCTCTCTATATTACGACGAGAGAGAGAGAGAGAGAGAGAGAGAGAGAGAGAGAGAGAGAGAGAGAGAGAGAGAGAGAGAGAGAGAGAATAGAAAACAGTCAATACTACGGTAAAAACCTTGAACTTTGCCTTACTGTAGATCATGGTATTATTGGAGAGAGAGAGAGAGAGAGAGAGAGAGAGAGAGAGAGAGAGAGAGAGAGAGAGAGAGAGAGAGAGAGAGAGAGAGAGAGAGAGAGAGAGAGAGAGAGAGAACAGAAGCTTTGGTAAATCCAGCACCCACTCAACTGTTCTGTTCCTCTCGTCCAATCAGATTCACGGAAAGGACAAAGGCTCACGTGATTGGCTAAAAGGAGAATTACTCTTACTAAAGGAATACCAACATGTCATTGGTTGGTCATAGTTTTTTTTTATATTTATTTTCTTTTATTATATATTTTATTATTTTGATGGTACGATAACACACACACACACACACACACACACACACACACACACACACACACACACACACACACACACACACACAAAAATTCAAACTTTATACATTATTCATCAGTGAAATTCAATGCATGTTTAGTCTTTTTTTATCGTATCGTTTTAACCAACTTTCACGCAATGCAAAATAGTTCATTGAAAAAGCAAAGCGATAGTTCATTACAATAGATTAAAACAACAGAGAGAGAGAGAAAGAGGAGAGAGGAAATAGAAAGAGAAAGAGAGATGGAAGGGAAGAGGAGGGTAGACAAGAGGTTAGGGAAAGGAAAATGAACAGGGAAAGGAGAGAGGAGAGAAGAGGAGAAGAGGAGGAGATATTGGACGAAAGGTGAGGTGAGGGGAGAGAGGAGGAAGGGACAGGAGTGAAAAGAAGGGGAAGGGACACTGGACAGAAAGTGAGATGAAGGGAAGGAAGAAAATTGGAGGTGACATCTGTCGAAAAAGTTAGGTGAGGGGAAAGAAGTGAAGTGAAGGGGAGGGAAGAGAAGGGAAAAAAGAAGGAAATAATCTTGTATCAACCACCTAATAATAATAATCTTCAAGAGGTAATTAGTAACAGCAGGTGAGACGTACGGTAATGACATCAAAACATACGAAAGTCAAGTGGAATATAAACAAAAACCTATCGTATGTATAATGTAATCTGGTATCGTAGGCAAGGCAAGGCAAGGCAAGGCAAGGCAAGGCAAGGCAAGGCAAGGCAAGGCAAGGCAAGGCAAGGCAAGGCAAGGCAAGGCAAGGCAAGGCAAGGCAAGGCAAGGCAAGGCAAGGCAAGGCAAGGCAAGGCAAGGCAAGGCAAGGCAAGGCAAGGCAAGGCAAGGCAAGGCAAGGCAAGGCAAGGCAAGGCAAGGCAAGGCAAGGCAAGGCAAGGCAAGGCAAGGCAAGGCAAGGCAAGGCAAGGCAAGGCAAGGCAAGGCAAGGCAAGGCAAGGCAAGGCAAGGCAAGGCAAGGCAAGGCAAGGCAAGGCAAGGCAAGGCAAGGCAAGGCAAGGCAAGGCAAGGCAAGGCAAGGCAAGGCAAGGCAAGGCAAGGCAAGGCAAGGCAAGGCAAGGCAAGGCAAGGCAAGGGAAGGTAAGGTAAGGGAAGGGAAGGGAAGGTAAGGTTTGTGTTATGTTACAGCTGCTTAGGATGCTGAGAGGCTGGGAGAGGATGGAGAAAAGGATATTGTTAGCTGAGTGTGAAATATTAGGCAACACAAGAATGGTTCAACGTGTCAGTGATGGTTACTCTTACCTATATCTCACGACGCTGCCATGAAATTAAGAAACATAAGGGCAGTGTTGCTATGTATTACTAGTATGTATTAAAGGAATGTATAGGTTTTTTTTAAATATAGATGTGGTATATGATATTATAAAATGTGATACTAATGTACGTTTGAAATAAAAAAATATACGATACTTGCATAAAAAAAAGTGTGGAGTCAATATTTGAATGCGTCTTTTAAGTAAAGTTAAACGCAATGCAGCCAATGTGTGTCTGCATTCCCCTTGTGGACAGTAATTTATGCGAGTTTCCCGTGTAAATTAAGTGAAGCACCGATGCCAACACCATCTGTTGGCAGGAGCAGCAACCTGGAGCCTCGCCTCGCCTTGCCTTGCTGGCAGAGATGTTGCATCCCTCTTGCCTTTATCTGTGTGTGTGTGTGTGTGTGTGTGTGTGTGTGTGTGTGTGTGTGTGTGTGTGTGTGTGTGTGTGTGTGTGTGTGTGTGTGTTGAATAGTAGTAATAGAGGAAGAAGAAGAAAGACGAAGAATAAAAATAAGAATAATAAGAAAAACAATAACAGCAACTTTAATAACAAGAACAGCTACTACTACTACTACTACTACTACTACAACTACAACAACAACAACACCTTCACCCCCCCAACACACCAGCCTCACCTCACCTTACACCACCACCACCACCACCACCACCAGTCTTACCTGAGTCTTGCCTAATTAGTGTGTTCCTGGAGTAGTATTCCCAGGTGTTCGTTACCTGGTTCCTCACAGCCATCCTTCCTACCTGGTTACTTCCCCGCTTACCATCATCTCTTGTATTAACTTCCTTCCTTAATTCCTCCTATCCTTTATCTGGAAGGACACTCGTTTTGTCCTGTATTTACTTCCTTCCTTTCTTCCTTTTATCTTTTATTTTTCTTTCATTCACTGTTTTTATTTGTTTAATAGTTTCCTCTTTTTTTGTTTCTTCCTGTGTATTCAATTTCTTTATCTCTCTCTCTATATAGTGATTTATTTATATTTTTCGTTACTTTTTCTTTAATTCAGATTTTTCATTATATTTTCTTCTGTATCTATATTCATTTGTCTTTTCTTTATATTTCCTCATTTCATTTTCTTGTGTAATACGAATACATTTTCCTTTTAATATTCATGGTTTTCATTATCTTTTCACTCCCTTCAACACTGTTCAATTATCAATGCAATGTTTTTCCTTCGTTTAAAACTTTTCCATCCGTGAGTTTCTTTTCATAGTTTTTGGTTATCAATTTC